>CM076580.1:224850129-225295570 GCA_034641835.2 Pinus albicaulis
TATGTTATTAAGAATTAGTGCAGTGAATTATTAGGATGGCCAGTGCTCAAAATCATTGACAGTAGTCAGAATAAATAATTAGTATTTGATAAAATATAATTAGTAATAGGTTTATTATATAAGAATGTATTTACATAGATGAAGCAATGTGAGATTTACAAGTTGAGCAGTGATTTCATTTGATCTGTGTTTTTTTAGTTTTATTGTCTTTCATTGTTTTTTTTATGTCATATTTATTCTAGTTTATTAGCTGGCTTAGAGAGCAGTGGCCATTTCAGATTCTACAATTGGTATCAGAGTGGGTAAAATTGTTTTGGGCTAAATTTTTTAATTGTTGGAATTTCGCCAAAGTTAAAAATGTCAAATTCTAACATGCCTGTTCCAGAATTTGATGGGAACGATTATGATTATTGGTGCATTAAGATGCTGACTTTTTTGATTGGAAAAGATTTGTGGGAGATTGTTGAATCAGGTTATGATGAACCAGAAGATTGGAATGCCCTTACAGCCAATGAAAAAACAACAAGAAAGGAAGCAAGGAAGAAGAATGCTCAAGCATTGTTTCACATTCAGATAGCTCTTGATAAGAGCTTATTTCCACGAATGTCAGGAGCTACAACTGCCAAAGATGCCTGGAAGACTCTTCAAGAAGCTTACCAAGGTAGTGATCAAGTTAAGGTGGTCAAGCTTTAGACATTGAAGAGAGAGTTCGAGAATCTGAAGATGCAAGAAGATGAAAGTATAAGTGACTATTGTGTGAGAGTCAAATATGTGGTCAATAAAATGGCTACACTTGGGGAAACTGTAAGTAATGAAGTTTTAATAAAAAAAAATATTGATATATTTAACACCTAGATGGAATAATGTTGCCATAATATTAGAAGAAAGCAAGGATTTGACACAATTAAAGTTTGATCAATTGGTTGGATCTCTCATGTCTCATGAAGAAAGATTGAAAGAAACTTTTGAAATTGTTGAGAAAGATTTTTCCTATAAATTACAAATTACACATAATGAAGATGAAAGTAGCAGTAGTGTGACATACCCCGATAACCTCGCAGGAAAAATGCATGGAGTTAGGACTTTTTTTCAACATTTACGAATGTGTAACCTTATAAATTTCTTTATATATTTCTGCATTAACCATTTAAATACCCATTATCATCACTTACAGAAATATTTAGCAAAAATCATAGTGAGTTACACAACCATTAATTGTTCTTGTTGTAGCATATTAACTTAAATTTCCTGCTATAACTATGCATCGATCCCATGATCATTTTAATTCAATTATTAGATCACCTAATTGATAATATCAACGTCATATCATGAAAGAAATTAACATCATCAAAGCGACACAATTAACAATCACATAAATAGACACCGATATACCCTGGAAACCCCGTAGGGTGAAAACCAGCAAACGTTTAATTTTATTATTAAACGCTCGTGAGGGTTGTCACCCCTCACTCAATGGTTATAAGGGAGTCCATCTCTTGACCATTGTAATAAAATTTACATATAAAAATAATCTTAAACGAAACATAACTAGCTATAAGTTATTACAATCATCACGATACCATTTACCCACGAATCATCAATCTCTGTCTTTGTATTCAGACTGTTTCCTTCAGGGGATCATTGTGCAATTGGAACTACTAAACCTGCATGGAATAACAACTCTTTATCTTCCACAATGTTAAAATTGAAATTTCCTTTTCTCAAGTCATCCTTCTTTCCTGCCATTTCTGTCGTCAACACACTTGATATCATGATTAGATAAAATATTAATAAACCAATAATCAATCTCTATTTGTGACACTTCAAAAAATATTTGTATGCATTTATAAAACATAACCACATTGACATTAGTTTCCTTATTTAACATCATTTCACATGCATTAGTAACAAATAAATCAATATAAAGCATCCTCTTTCCACCAAACACTAATAAAATCTTGCATGCACTTTCCTATTATTTCCAAAAGAAAGCTAACATACTATATAATAATACTGTGCATGCAAATGCATAACAATATTTTCAAGATAACTATCCCAACAAGAAATTTCTCTTTTTGCCTACTCGTATGTTTTCTTTTCAAGATGGATTAATGCAATAGATGTTATACTTACGCATGTGAATACATGTTCTTTTCCAAAAACATATTTTCCACCCAAGATCTATTCATAATGGTTACTATGTATAACAATGCCAACTCTATTTCAAACAAAGTTAACATACAAGTTATAGTTTTGTGCATGCAATAACATATCTTGTTCTTCCTGCATGTAAAACATATATTTCTTTCAAAAAGAAACCAAATAAATATTTCATGGAAAAATAAACACATTTCTTTTCCAAGGGTCAAACGCATACCACTTATCATTTCATGCATGCAAAGTGACATTTCCCTCTCATCCAAAAGATATAACCAATAACTATGCATAATATTCTCCCAAGATAAAGCTAATACCATAGCTAATCCCTTTAGGTTAGACAAATACATATTATTTTTCCCAAAAGCAGGCTAACACAATAGATATTATGTGATTGCACCTTCCTTTTCTCTAGAAATCTAATACTCAAAAATATATTTTTCCCATGCATGCAAGCATATATGTTTCTCTAAATAATCTTACATAATAAAGCATGTGATTACTCTTTTTCCTCTCTAAGAATATAATCAAATAATGCATACAAGGATATATTTTTATCTTCTATTCAGTTTGAAGAGTTTTAACACAATAATTATTTCCTTGCATACAATTATGCAATGTTCCAAATGGGAAAATATTGGCTCAGTAGGGAATATCTTAAGATATTCCACTATGGAATCACAGCAATATGGAATTACACCAATAGATCTAAACCAGAGATAGACTGGCAGGGCATTTACTAGATGCATCATCTTCACAAGGAAGGGTGAAATCCAGAGGCTTCCTGGCCCATTCCAGACTCTGTCTATAGAAGAATGGTGAAACACAGCAAGTGTGGGAATGACACACTCCTCTTAGATTTTTATGATCTTAGGAACCTTAGATATATAGATCTAAACAATGGATCCAAAAGAGAAGTAAAAACCAACCAAGGAAGAAGCGGAAAATTCCACTCTCAGGAAAATCTGCAATAGGCTCAAGGAGGACATTGTATAGGCAAGCCAGTGTGAAAATAACGCAGAATAGGGTTGGGTTCCCTTATTTTAGGCTATGTCTGACCTCAAGCAAAGTTTCAACAAAATAAATGATTTTAGAGGTTTTAACAGATCTCCCACAATCAACACTAGTTGAAAATCAGCTAAATGAGAGAGTTGGTAAATAGAGAAACCGTACTTCAGGAATTGCACGGTTTCTGCTGGAAGACACTAGAAATCAGCCATTAGACTCATGTTATAGTATGGCATCAAGAAATCAGATCTATAATCAAGTTCCTTTGTAGAAGCATTGGATTTACTTGAAGCAAGAGCAAGAATCCTTAAAAAATAATAGCAGAAACAATTGGAAAAGCTGCAGAAAGACTTGACAGCATTTTATATGAGGAGCTTCAGCTGCTATAGGTTAATATTCAGATCTACAACTGATATATGGCTAAAACATCAGATCCATACCAGATCTGGAACTACTCAACCTTCTAAACAATATCCCCTTGGGGTTTTATCAAAATAATGCATAAATAAGTGTAGTTCTAGCTTTTAATACACTGAAATTTTTATTGCAAATAAATTAAATCATTATATAATCATGGTCCATATGCAAACAAAGAGATTTTCAAAGAATATGGTTACTCATCTCTTTATGCATGTTTGAAATACTCTCTTCCTCTTCCTTGGCTCCATTCTCCATGTATTCTCCCATCCCTCTCTTCTATTTCTCTCATAGACTTATAATAAAATAGAATTAATTAAAATGGAATAGATTTTATAAATCATAAAAGTATTCCAACTTTTTTCTAAATCATAAAATAATTCCATCTTTTCTAATTCATAAAAGCATTCAAGCTTTTCTAAATCCTAAAAGTAATCCAGCTTTTTCGAAATCATAAAATAATTCCATAATTTCTAAATCATAAAAGCATTCCAGCTTTTCTAAATCACAAAAGCAATCCATAAAGCCTCCATAAATCTGATTTTTCCTAAATCAGAAAAGCATTCCATAAATCCCTCATGATTTTATTTTTAAAGGTAGATTTTCTTTTTCCTTATGAGAAAAAATATCACTTATCTATACTTTTTCCAAATCTATTACTCATTATTTCTAAAACTCATAAAATATACCAACTTGGAAATATAATTTATTTCCATGGAAGAATATAAATTATTATAAATAAAATAATTAAGAAATAATTCTTCCAATATTCTTATAATCAACAATTACAAGAATATTCTTCATTTAATATCAATATAATAATTAATAATATTTAAATTATTTAATAACCCTCATTTTATGAGAGTTTTTATGGTGGCTTATTCGAGGGATATTACAAACTCCCCCCCTTAAAGAGAACATCGTCCTCGATGTTCTTCTCTTGTTGGAACATTAACCTTTAATTTTCATTTCCAATTATTTAGGAAATGTAAAATAATACCTAAATCCCAATACTTTCATAAAAACTCAGGGAGCACTTAGCCCTTTAATCATCAAAATGATAAGAAAACTCTATCAAGTGCACATTGCATTTTATTTAGGAGTTACACTACTCTTTCTCTCCCACTAGTGTTTTTGCAAATTATTTTCTTTCTCTCCCACAATAATTTCAATCCAATTCAAACTAATGGTATTTATCTCCAACCATTATGTTAATATTTCCTCTTTATTATTTTCTCCTAGGGATTTTTAGGAGACTTTTAGGGAAGGTCCATGTTGAAATTAACCACCAATAGCTTTCCATAAGCTGGAAAGAAGTCTTCTAAAACTGTCACGTCTCCCATCCCCAACTTCTTATCCGCATAACATTAACTCAGATATACTCTACTTTTATGCACCTAATTTTTTTCAATAATCAATTTCACATTCATACTTTTATCAAGTCTTTAATTTCTCTTTGGTAATTATAGACACTCTTGGTATTATAAATATTCCCATGAGAAATTTTGGCTTTACCTCAATTCCTATCAGTCAACCCAGTCGACTGATATTTATATGTGTATATAAACATATACTCATTTGTATTTCGCAGATCTGTTTTTCAGAGTTTTGTCCAACTCTAACAAATCAATATGTCCCTTTCTCTAACTTTTTCAGTTAGCAAGCTTTATAGACTTTCTAACCTCTATAATTATAAAATTTCAGCATCTATGTATATATATCTACATATACATCTATCTATATTCAGTTAACCTTCTTTGCTTCAACTACTTTTACAGCAGTTTATATTGAAAGTGGATAAACGCTCTTTTCCCAGTATTTTAAATATGTTTACAATATTCCTTTACCCATACTTTTATCACATATAACAATAGGGCTATTCTCTTATGTTATTGTTAAGATTATTCAGCATACTTGTAATTCTGGTGCATATTACAACTCTTCCCTTGGACTGTACTTGTTGTTCCTGTTTACCGTTTTGTTAAAAATTTCGGTTTATACACACAACAACTCCATTTTCATTTTAAAAGACAACAAGCTACACCTGTACATTTGTTATTAGATTTGACATTCAGGAAATCTATCATCTCTAACTTTATTACTACAGGGTACTTATCCCTGGAATCCAACCATTTGTCCTTGCTATTAACCTACTGGATTTTCAGCTAATAGCTCTAATTTGCAATTGCATGAGGTACTGAACAAACAGTCAATCTAAACTTTGCATAAGAAATCATAACATAATGATTCATATAAACTTTGCATAAGAAATCATAACATAATGATTCATATAAACTTTGCATAAGAAATCATAACATAACAATTCATATAACCTTATATAAAAATTCATAGATAAATCTCCAAATTTATGTATGCATACCGATACTATGACCAGTCCTCCCAACCTTAGAGTTCGTCTATCTCCAGAACTCACCCCCGAGTTGAGATCCTCCAAGAACAAACTAACCTCAATCTGTTCTGGAGCAGCTTATTTAAGCTATGCTCTCCCCAAAGCCTGTTTCCAATTCTGCGTCCAGAATTTCAGGATGCTTTTATTCCTGTTTGCCTAGGATTCACTTATTTAGGGACTTTAAAGCTGCTTTATGTTTTTCCAGCTTTTCCAGCTTTTTACCTCTTCCCAACTACTTTCCTCATCATTGGGGAATTTAGATTTTTCCTCAAAAATCTAAATTAGAAATAACTTCTTTCAAGGATTTTTGAAAGATTTCGGGGAAAGTCTTTACCTTTTCCATAACCTCATGGATTAGGCATGTGATCTCAATTTCTCATTTGGTCATAGTGCATACACAATATTTTATTTATTTTTCATAAATAAATAATTACCCACATCCACACAATAATTATCCATTGGGGTCCACTCCCCTTTGGATTTATGTTCAAATGTCCTAATTTGAAAAGCATAGAACTTGGGGAAACTCTAGAGTTATTTCCTGAATACCCCAACTAAAGTATTCATTAACTCAACAATAAAATAAAATATTACCTCATTACATCAATCCCATCATAGCTTCCTTAGCCATTGAATCCAATAAAAATTCAATGTCTAAAAATAGTCAATGTCTACAAATCCACTGTAATTTACATAATTTTCCATTGCATATTATCATTAAGGCAAAGGAACATTTATGTACACCATGCATCTATACTTGACCAACAACATGGGGTCCAAAATTTGTCAAAGCACATTGACAACAATTCATCGCATGTAATATAGGTGGTATACAATCAAAATTTCCACATAATAATAATAATCATGTAGCTTAGAAAAAAGACATTAACATATGTTGCATACCATAGCATGATACTTTATTTAAGGTCTCACCTTAGCAGCCATCAATATTGTAGAGAACTAACAGTCCCATTGAACACTAGGACACAAAATGTGAATTTTTTTTTTTTTTCTCTTACCATTAGCTTGCAACCGTATAAGCGACAACCATTGAGGAATTTTGTGAAAATAATTTGCAATCATGAAATATACAATCATTGTAGACTTTTTTTCAAATAGTGTGCAAGCATGCAATCTACAACCAATTCGACATTCCATCAAACAATTTTCAAGCATGCAATCTACATCCATTGAGGAATTTTAACAACAATTTGCAAGCATGCAATCTATGGTGGATAAGGCATTCTTCAAAATAGTTGGCAAGCATACAATCTACTACCATTGAGGGACTAGTTAGCAGAGATGAAATAAATTTCCATAAATATGTTTATACTATCATAGAGATAGTAAAACTAGAATTTCTAGAATATCATGAATCATATTAATATCATCAATGGTAAAATCTTTGCTAATAACAGAACCAACAATCCCTACAACAATTTCTAATCAGGAAATTTGACCAAATTATGGATCCATTTCTAAACATAACCTTTTATTGGAATCACCATGGGGGTTACATGATCTCAAGGTATGAAAACCCCTTGATATTAAAGATTAATCACATCCAAAACTTCCACAGATGAAATTATTTAAAATACAAAACCGTGGATCTCAATTACCACTTTTTGTCGAACACATTGAATGCAAACTTTCCTCTACAACTCTAAATGAAGAAAGAGAACCCACAATTATGCTACTATGATTTTTTCATTGAATTTAAGTTCACTATGTGAGTTCTATTTCACTCGTTGCTTATTTTTAACAACTAAAGAGTTTCGTTCAAGTATATATATATATTGTTTTCAACATTCCATTGTCCTCTTCAGGGTCAAACCCAACTTCTAAATTATTTAATTATCACACCAACCATACGTGTATTCATTATTTATAGGTAGTGCATGATAACTTTAGCCATGTTTTCCCATTTTTTTTTCTTATGCACCATAATATTTTTTCTCACATTATGCATGCAAAGGTTGGTAATTAATCTACAATATAAACAATGAGTGCTCAAGATGGTTCATAGGTACAATAGAAGTTTTATTGTCTTTTATTCACATCCATATTAAAATTTCATGAGCACAACTTTTAAAGAAACATTATAAATGTCTACTCTTTCATGCAGTCATTAATCATGCAACATGCATCTCATGTTAATTATAGTATACTACAAGTTTAATTAAAATCATACCTGAGATGATGCCCACTAGCATCATACCTCTACTTCCTTTTTGCATAACGATTCCCAAAAGGCGCCAGTGTTGCAACCTTTTTCTTTGATACCATTTGTAACATACCCCGATAACCTCGCAGGAAAAATGCATGGAGTTAGGACTTTTTTTCAACATTTACGAATGTCTAACCTTATAAATTTCTTTATATATTTCTGCATTAACCATTTAAATACCCATTATCATCACTTAGAGAAATATTTAGCAAAAATCATAGTGAGTTACACAACCATTAATTGTTCTTGTTGTAGCATATTAACTTAAATTTCCTGCTATAACTATGCATCGATCCCATGATCATTTTAATTCAATTAGTAGATCACCTAATTGATAATATCAACGTCATATCATGAAAAAAATTAACATCATCAAAACGACACAATTAACAATCACATAAATAGACACCGATATACCCTGGAAACCCCGTAGGGTGAAAACCAGCAAACGTTTAATTTTATTATTAAACGCTCGTGAGGGTTGTCACCCCTCACTCAATGGTTATAAGGGATTCCATCCCTTGACCATTGTCATAAAATTTACATATAAAAATAATCTTAAACAAAACATAACTAGCTATAAGCTATTAAAATCATCATGATACCATTTACCCACGAATCATCAATCTCTGTCTTTGTATTCAGACTGTTTCCTTCAGGGGATCATTGTGCAATTGGAACTACTAAACCTGCATGGACTAACAACTCTTTATCTTCCACAATGTTAAGCTTGAAATTTCCTTTTCTCAAGTCATCCTTCTTTCCTGCCATTTCTGTCGTCAGCACACTTGATATCATGATTAGATAAAATATTAATAAACCAATAATCAATCTCTATTTGTGACACTTCAACAAATATTTTTATGCATTTATATAACATAACCACATTGACATTAGTTTCCTTATTTAACATCATTTCACATGCATTAGTAACAAATAAATCAATATCAAGCATCCTCTTTCCAGCAAACACTAATAAAATCTTGCATGCACTTTCCTATTATTTCCAAAAGAAAGCTAACATACTATATAATAATATTGTGCATGCAAATGCATAACAATATTTTCAAGATAACTATCCCAACAAGCAATTTCTCTTTTTTCCTACTCGTATGTTTTCTTTTCAATATGGATTAATGCAATAGATGTTATACTTATGCATGTGAATACATGTTCTTTTCCAAAAACATATTTTCCACCCAAGATCTATTCATAATGGTTACTATATATAACAATGCCAACTCTATTTCAAACAAAGTTAACATACAAGTTATAGTTTTGTGCATGCAATAACATATCTTGTTCTTCCTGCATGTAAAACATATATTTCTTTCCAAAAGAAACCAAATAAATGTTTCATGGAAAAATAAACACATTTCTTTTCCAAGGGTCAAACGCATACCGCTTATCATTTCATGCATGCAAAGTGACATTTCCCTCTCATCCAAAAGATATAACCAATAACTATGCATAATATTCTCCCAAGATAAAGCTAATACCATAGCTAATCCCTTTAGGTTGGACAAATACATATTATTTTTCCCAAAATAATGCTAACACAATAAATATTATGTGATTGCATCTTCCTTTTCTCTAGAAATCTAATACTCAAAAATATATTTTTCCCATGCATGCAAGCATATATGTTTCTCTAAATAATCTTACATAATAAAGCATGTGATTACTCTTTTTCCTCTCTAAGAATCTAATCAAATAATGCATACAAGGACATATTTTTATCTTCTATTCATTTTGAAGAGTTTTAACACAATAATTATTTCCTTGCATACAATTATGCAATGTTCCAAATGGGAAAATATAGGCTCAGTAGGGAATATCTTAAGATATTCCACTATGGAATCACGGCAATATGGAATTACACCAATAGATCTAAACCAGAGATAGACTGGCAGGGCATTTACTAGATGCATCACCTTCACAAGGAAGGGTGAAATCCAGAGGCTTCCTGGCCCGTTCCAGACTCTGTCTATAGAAGAATGGTGAAACACAACAAGTGTGGGAATGAGACACTCCTCTTAGATTTTTCTGATCTTAGGAATCTTAGATCTATAGATCTAAACAATGGATCCAAAAGAGAAGTAAAAACCAACCAAGGAAGAAGCGCTAAATTCCACTCTCAGGAAAATCTGCAATAGGCTCAAGGAGGACATTGTATAAGCAAGCTAGTGTGAAAATAATGTAGAACATGGCTGGGTTCCCTTATTTTAGGCTGTGTCAGACCTCAAGAAAAGTTTTGGCAAAAATAAATGAGTTTAGAGGTTTTAACAGATCTCCCACAATCAACACTAGCTGAAAATCAGCTAAAGGAGAGAGTTGGTAAATAGAGAAACCGTCCTTTAGAAATTGCGCAGTTTCTGTTGGAAGACACTAGAAATCAGCCATTAGACTCATGTTATGGTATGTCATCAAGAAATCAGATCTATAATCAAGTTCCTTTGTAGAAGTATTGGATTTACTTGAAGCAAGAGCAAGAATCCTTAAAAAATAATAGCAGAAACAATTGGAAAAGCTGCAGAAAGACTTGACAACATTTTATATGAGGAGCTTCAGCTGATGTAGGTTAATATTCAGATCTACAACTAATATATGGCTGAAAAATCAGATCCATACCAGATCTAGAACTACTCATCCTTCTAAACAAGATCCCCCTGAGGTTTTATCAAAATAATGCATAAATAAGTGTAGATCTAGCTTTTAATACACTGAAATTTTTATTGCAAATAAATTCAATCATTATATAATCATGGTCCATATGCAAACAAAGATATTTTCAAAGGATATGGTTACTCATCTCTTGATGCATGCTTGAAATACTCTCTTCCTCTTCCTTGGCTCCATTCTCCATGTATTCTCCCCATTTTCCTCTTCTATTTCTCTCATGGGATTATAATAAAAAAAATAGAATTAATTAAAATGGAATAGATTTTATAAATCATAAAAGTATTCCAACTTTTTTCTAAATCATAAAAGAATTCCATCTTTTCTAATTCATAAAAGCATTCAAGCTTTTCTAAATCATAAAATAATTCCATATTTTCTAAATCATAAAATAATTCCATATTTTCTAAATCATAAAAGCATTCCAGCTTTTCTAAATCACAAAAGCAATCCATAAAGCCTTCATAAATCTGATTTTTCCTAAATCAGAAAAGCATTCCATAAATCCCTCATGCTTTTATTTTTAAAGGTAGATTTTCTTTTTCCTTATGAGAAAAATATCACTTATCCATACTTTTCCCAAATCTATTACTCATTATTTCTAAAACTCATAAAATATACCAGCTTGGAAATATAATTTATTTGGAATAGATTTTATAAATCATAAAAGTATTCCAACTTTTTTCTAAATCATATAAGAATTCCATCTTTTCTAATTCATAAAAGCATTCAAGATTTTCTAAATCGTAAAAGTAATCCAGCTTTTTCGAAATCATAAAATAATTCCATATTTTCTAAATCATAAAAGCATTCCAGCTTTTCTAAATCACAAAAGCAATCCATAAAGCCTCCATAAATCTGATTTTTCCTAAATCAGAAAAGCATTCCATAAATCCCTCATGATTTTATTTTTAAAGGTAGATTTTCTTTTTCCTTATGAGAAAAATATCACTTATCCATACTTTTTCCAAATCTATTACTCATTATTTCTAAAACTCATAAAATATACCAACTTGGAAATATAATTTATTTTCATGGAAGAATATAAATTATTATAAATAAAATAATTAAGAAATAATTCTTCCAATATTCTTATAATCAACAATTACAAGAATATTCTTCATTTAATATCAATATAATAATTAATAATATTTAAATTATTTAATAACCCTCATTTTATGAGAGTTTTTATGGTGGCTTATGCGAGGGATATTACAAGTAGTGCCAAAACCAATCAAGATCAAGGTAAATGGCAAAGCCAAAAAATTTCTAGAGGTAGAGGAAGAGGTAGTTTCAGAGGAAGAGGTAGATTTGATAAGAGAAATGTTCAATGTTACTATTCTAATAGATAAGGCCACTTTGAAAGAGAATGCAGATTCAAAGTAGGTAAAAATGCTAACTATGTTCAAGAAAGTAATGAGTATCCTCCAGATCACTTATTTTTATCTTATGCCAAAGGTGAAAATACTAGTAAAGATGTTTGGTACATAGATTCTGGATTCTCTAACCATATGACAGGGAATGAGAAATTGTTTTCAGCCAAGGATGGAAGTTTTAAATCTCAAGTCAAGCTTGGTGATGATAAATCTTTGGAGGTTGCTGCCAAAGGAGCTATGGAGATCTAGACAAAAGAAGGTATAAATAGTATTCATGATATTTATTATACTCCACAATTGAAGAAACTATGTGAGAAAGTGTTGGGAAACTATGTGAGAAAAATTATAAAGTAGTCTTTGAAAATAAGACATGTACTATCTATGATAAGAATAAGGGAAATAGGGTGATCACTGTTATTCCTATGACAAGAAATAAGATGTTTCCCTTAAGGTTTGATGAACATAGCAACACCCTTGCAAATATGGCTTATGAGGATTCAAGTTGGCTATGGCATCTCAGGTATGGGCATTTAAATTTTCACAGTTTGAAGCTTCTAGCCTCAAATGCATTAGTTTCTGGTTTTCCCAAGGTAGAGGAGCATAAGGAGGTTTTTGAAGGATGTGTTAAAGGCAAGCATGCAAGGGAAAGGTTCCCAAAGGGAAGTGCATGGAGGGCTCATCATCCACTTCAGCTTGTTCATTCAGACATTTGTGGTCCTATGCAAACTAATAGTTTGGGTAAGTCATCATATTTCATCACTTTTATTGATGATTACTCACGAAATTGTTGGGTATATTTTTTGAAGACCAAAAGTGAAGCCTTCGATACATTCAAAAAGTTCAAGGCACTTGTGGAAAATGAGAAAGGGTCCAATATCAAATGTTTGCGGACTAACCGTGGAGGAGAATTCTGCTCAAAAGCTTTCGAGAGTTATTGTGATATGAATGGCATCAAGAGGCAACATACTACAACATACACACCCCAACAGAATGGCATAGCTGAACGGAAGAATCAAACTGTGGTTGAAATGGCAAGGTGCATGTTACGAACTAAGGGATTGAGCAATTCTTATTGGGGAGATGCAGTCGCTACAGTAGTGTACATCCTCAATCGTAGCCCCACTAGTGCACTAGAGAAGATGACTCCTTATGAAGCTTGTTATGAAAAAAAGCCTAATGTTAATCATTTCAAAGTTTTTGGTTGTTTGGCTTATGTGCATGTACCTGATCAAAATAGGAAAAAGTTAGATGCAAAGAGTGAGTCATGCATTTTCATTGGGTATAGTGAGACAAGCAAGGCTTATAAATTGTATAATCCCCTCACTAAAAATCTTATTGTATCAAGAGATGTAATTTTTGATGAAGGGGGAGTTTATGGTCATCAAAAACGCCATGTTGAGAAGCAAAAAATTGTTCTGAATGATGATATAATTGCTGATATTGAGCATCCAACTAATGGTTCTGTATCTCAGTAATTTAACTCCACCAAGCAGTCCTTCATCAATTTCATCAACATCAAGTGTTAGATGGACCCAAGTACACCATGTAAGACCTATTTTACCCTAAGTAAAATTGCTTTCACTATGTTAAATAACTTAATAAACCACATTTATTAGGTTGTTTATGGTCTAAACAGAAAACCCCAAAAGCAAATATTAAGCAAATCTATATTTGTTTGATTTTCCTCATGGAATAATTAATTAAACAATAATTTAATTATTATTCCTCGTCATGTTTAACCCAAAACAAAGAAATTAATCAGATAAATCCCTATTTATCTTATTATTTTCTAGGAATAATTATTTAAATCTTATTTAAATAATATTCCTTGTTCAATATGACTAAATCACCCACAAATAATTAAATAAATCATTATTTATTTGATTATCACTCAACCACTTCCTTAAAATGATAAATAAATCATTTATTTATTTATTATTTACAAATAAATGGATTTGACCCAAGTCAAATACCTTTTCCCTCCAACAAATATAATAAAATATTCCAATAAAGGTGGATCTAGATTTGGTTAATGTTATTTTAATCATGCACCAAGATCTAGAATGACCCCATATTTTGTTATAAATAGGAGGGTTTTTCCCACCATTCTTCACCTTTTGTTGCCTATTAGATCACTCTGGATCTATACACTTGGTCACATTTCTACATTATTTGTTGTGTGAGCTCCCTTTGAGTTCTATGTTTGTCTGGGTTTTCTACACCAACAAGAGAGAGAGATTCTAGATCTGAAGTGTTGAGGACTTCCAAGAACCCATCCCATTGAGGAGAATTGGATACACCTTCTTGTTTTCCTCCCAGGTGCCCTTAATACAAAAATTCTTTCAAAAAACATTGTTTTTGTCTTGTCTATTGGATGTACGGAGCAAACTCTTGATTTTTGTTGTTTAATGTCTTTCTATGCATAGATCTCGTTTTTTGCAGCACTTGTCTTGATCAATTAACTTCAGATCTGAAGATGTTAGCGGCCACATTTGATGTTAGGGCTATAAGTTATGCGTAGCTAAAGTGGTATTTTTTCGTACGCTTCGACAAAAGATTCATACTAACAATTGGTGACTCCACATGGGTTTTCAATTACGGCCGCTGTCGTTTTTCATATTCCTGCATATCCAGCTATTACAGACCCTAGGGTTTCTTTTAAGCTTTTTGTTTTTCCTATTTTCATGTTTTTTTTCACCTATAAAACCCTAAAACGTTAAAATTTCTAACTTCTGCATGTTTCTGGCCCTATTGCGCAGGTGACAGACATCAGCCGCAACTGAGATGGCAAATTTTCCGCAAATCTGCTGCCGGGACAACCGGAGTTGGAGGTCACACTTTTCAGCCCATAAACTGTGACCTGCACAGAAAACAAGTCAGAACCTACAACCTGCCAAATTTTGTGCTGTTTTTCTGCAATTTTTCTGGGTTTTTCTGAAACTTCTGTCAGGGTTTTCCAGCCTCTATCTCAGCCCGTTTCGACCTGTTTCTAATCTGTTTTTCTCATCTAAGTGGGAACATAGACCCCTAGCGCTTCAGTACCCTCCAATTTTTGTGGAAGAGTTTTTATCTGTTTCAGGTCTGTTTTTTCAGAGTTTCAGCCCCCCTTTTCCCAGATCTGATACCTCCTTTTCAGACCTCTTCTAATCAACTCTTCTCTGTTTCAAATCACCTCCTGAAGATTTTTTTGGACCTACTTTTAGGGCCTCCTCCTTGCCCCTTCTTCTTTTTGTTGATTTCCTCCTTTTTTCCAGCCACCTTGCCTCTGCCTCTTGGCTATGATCTGCACCTCTTTTCAACAACTTTTCCCTTTATATCCCTGTCCCTTTCGACCCTAGATCTATTGGCCTCTTTTTAGTGTGTTTTGACTAGATTTTTTCCCTCTTTTAGATTAGTTTTGAGAGACCCGCCTTTTTGGGTCGAATCGGTGCAATAGTAGCTGTTAATTTTTTGTTATTTCAGCATTATATACTGTTTTTGCAGCATTATTTTTAGTTACGCAGCACACTTTTTCTCTTGCTCTCAAAACGAAAAGGGTTTAAAAATTAAAATTAACGCACGCCACACACTCACCCTAAGCAAAGAAGAGCCTAGTTTACACTGCCAGGCAAAGACTTTAAAATCAATTGACACTGCACCTATCTGCCCTTGTTTCGACATTATAACCAATTGATTCCGCACCTCCTTGCCCTTGTGGTCATTCTTCTTTCCCTTGTGCCGTGTTTGTGTTGTCACCATTGCGCCCCCATGGCGCGCCTCACGGAGACTTCTTGGCCTTCACCCTCAGTTTCTGGTCGGTCGACCTGCTCCATCCCGCCGTGGTCGAGCCAGTCCCCCTCCGAGTCCGCACTCTAACTCCTCTTCTGATTCATTGGGTTCTCCTTTTACTTCTAGTTCTCCCCCTATCACCTTCACTATGTCTGGTCTAGGGCCCAACGCTAGTGGTAATCCTGGCCCTAATGCTGTAACTACTACTAGCGGAACCGCCACAGGAACTACCTCAGCCGCACCCTTGCTGCCGTACATCGCAGGCCTCAGCCTCCCTGATTTCAATCAATTGATTAATGACCCTATCCGCCATGATGTTGGTTGGCCTGCTATGCCAACCAAGCTCCCCTTTGACATCCCTAAGTTTGAAGGCCTTGCTGGAGAAGATCCAACCCACCATGTCTGATCTTTCCACATGTGGTGTTCCTCCAATTCCATTACCGACGATTCCATCCGTCTTCGGTTGTTCCAAAGCATGCTTACCGGCGAAGCTTCTAAATGGTATGTTGACCAAGCCACCTCTTCCCATGCCACCTTTGTGACCATTACCCAAGCCTTTTTATCTTATTTCTAGCTCCCTCTCCGATACGATACTGGTACCAAGCTCTTGACTTCCTTCAAGAAAACCTCTTCGACCCGCCTTTCTACCCATGTCCAGGAATGGCGAAGAAGACGGAGCTTATGTCGAGCCCCCCCCTTCGAAGATCAGGTTTATATGGACTGGTTCCTTCTCACTCTCTTAGCTCCTATCGGCAAAGATGTCACCTCCCATTTCCCTCAAACTGAAGAAGCTGCCCTCCAAATAGCCTTGAAATATGACCTGATCTATGCTCAGTCTGGTTATGTTTATACCGTCCTTCCTGACCTCCCCAGGCCCGTCGGCACTAACACTGCGGGGGCATCTCATTCCGCCGACGGTATCGTTGGAGCCCTCTCTCATCCGTATGCTCAACCTCCTATGGGCTATGGTCTCCCTCAAGGAGGGGCCAGCACCTCTAGCACTTTGCCCCCTCCAGGTAGCATGTATCCAGGATACGGCATGCCTCATACTTTTGCCCAACCTCCATCTTACCTCAATGTTGCCCAACCTAACCATAACCCTTATCCGCAGCCTGGTGCGCCAACTCCTCCAGCAGATGCGCTTCCACCTCCCTTGCCTCCTCCAACCCCGCAACAGCACCTACAGCCCCCTCCAGGGCAGGTATTTGCACAGTAGGGCATGAATAATCCCCCTTCTTCTCAAAGAAGGTGGAGAGGCAATCCAAACCAATCTACCCCTGGTACTCATGGATCCAATCCTCAAGGTATTGACCCTAAAACTGCTAACCAGCAACAGGGCACTCAGCCCAAGCCAGACATGCCTCTTCGCACAAATAAGCCTTGTTCGTGTTGCGGTGTTTATGGTCATTACACCCACGATTGTCCCCTCTTACCACAAATGTGGAAGTTGTGGGAGTCTCAAGCCACATTGCGAGGACAACATGCCTCCCCTCATGCTCCCCCTAATGTGGCCACTACTCAACCAGCTCTGTTTACTGATCCTTTCCCTCAGCAAGGATTCGTGGCTGCCCAACCACCTGACGGACAGGCTGCCACTCAACCTTCCCCTTCTGGTTCCTCCAATTACCAGATCCTCATGATGAACTCTGATCCATCCCCAACCGTCGACCTTCACCTTCAAACTCGGTCTCGCCAGTACCCCAAGCCTCCCGCTCAGTCTGCCCTCGAGTCCCCTTCTTCCGGTTCTACAGAGCCTTTTTCGACATCCAATGGCCCCTTACATATCCCTCAACCCAAATTTGAGGTTCATACCAAGATTCCTAAGGGACCATTACGTCGAAATGCTGCTTCTGGTCGAGCTGCTCATTCGTATAGCATAGTAGATGATTTGGCGCAATCTCCTGCTGCCATTTCCACATTGGAACTCCTCCAATCGTGCCCTTCCCAAAATAAGGCTCTGCTATCTGCCGTGGGCGCTGTAGATCCTGCTAATGACCAAATGATTGTTTTCGACGCCCATCAATCAGAACATCCTCCTCTTCCTGCTTCCGCCGCCTTCCAAATCCCAGTCAAAATCCGGAATGCCAACGTTTCTCGATGTATAATTGATGAGGGGGCATCCACCTGTGTGATGTCCGCTTCGGTTTGGAAGCAACTCGGATCTCCTAACTTGGCCCCTTCCACGATCACCCTTCGAGCGTGGGACGGCCACGCCTCCCAGCCCATTGGCCTTTTTCGTAATTGTCCTATCACCCTTGCCGGTAAGACTGTTTGCGTTGACGTCGAAGTCATCGACGCCCCTCTAGACTACAACATTCTATTGGGGCGAAGCTACACCTATGCCATGTCTGTTGTCCCATCCGCGGTTTTTCGCAAGATGTCTTTTCCTCACAATGGAAAGATAGTCACCATTGACCAGTTGACTTATCATGAGCCAAAGTCTCAGACCTCCCCTGAGACGACCATCTCTTCTGTAGCCAATAAGCAAACCGTTGATTCCTTGACCAGTGTCTCTCCCAGCGTCTATAAAGATTCCTCCCTGCTTGGAACTTTTCCTGGTCTACCCCCTCCTCTTATCTCTGATCCCAGCTTGTCGAATGTTTGCATGATGCAATCGTCTCGGGCTGCCCTTAAGCGACCCTCTTCGGCTAGTCAGCAACCTCAGACTCAACCTCTCCCACCGCAACCCGCTCCTAGCCCTTCATCTCCGCCAGCCGGACCTCCTCCTTCTGGCCCTTCTCCTACAGCTAGTATCCCTGAAACCCTTTATCCCCCTGGATCGGTTCCCCCAAGCCTTAACCATCTCAGAGCCGTCCCTCCCGGTCATTATCCCGCTGGTCAGATACCGTTCCTAGCTCCCCCTCCCGGAGTCTATTCAGTCCCCGTCATGGCCACCCTCTCTCTCGCTAACCTGACCCGGGGTATACCCGTCTGGTACCTTGATCCTCCAGCCGCTACCCCTCTGGGTCACCCCAAACCCTATCTCGCTTTGACCCCAGGTCAACCGGTCCCCCTCGCTTCCTTTGTTGCTACCATGCCCCCTACACCACCTCAGGACCCTACCCCTGTGGTAACAGCTCCAAGAAAGAAAGGCAAAGCTCGTAAGGGGGCATCCAAATACAAGGCCACCCCGACTAACCCTGCTCCTCCTCCGCCCGCAAAGCCTTGTGCCTTGTGTGACGTCGTTGGTCATGCCACCCATACTTGTCCTGAGTTGCCCCGCATTTAACCCATGGTTAAAGTCACGTTCCCTGAGTCTACGGCCTCCGACCCTTCTCTCTCGTCCTCGTCCGTAACCCAGAACCCAAAAACTATTCTCACTAGCAAACCCTGTGCTTTGTGCGGTGTCCATGGCCATTACTCCCACCATTTTCCTCACCTGACGCATTACCGCGCCTCTTTTGAAGTAGTCCGAGAGTATGAGGTTGAAAAAAATCAATCTGCCTCTCCCATACTCGCGCAGTATGCTTCGGGCCAGTTTGAGGATCCCCCCGCTCACATCGACATTCCCCCCCTGATGTCTAGATGACGGAGTATACTACGACCATTCTTTACCTATCATCCTCTGTGCGACCCTCAGAGTACATTCCCTCAGATTCACCCCACGCTGGTTCGCTCGACCCCCCTTCCGTAACCACCTCGGGCTTAACATCCTTCGACCATCTGTTTATCTCTTCCTCTGTCATCCCCCGTGACGACTCGGATGTTAGCCTTTCTCTCCATACTGATGATTTAGGTAGATTTTCCGCATCCTCTCGTCATACGCTCTGTTCCCATCAGGATGCCCTCTCGGAAGCCCCCTCCACCCATGACCTCCTCCTTCCCACCCATAACCGAGATCACCCCACCCCTATCCACGATGACCTCTGTAGCCCGAGTTCCATCCATTCCTCCTATAACCCTCATATACCGCCATTTCGTTCGTATATGAGTCATAGCCATCCTTCCCATCGCACTCCCTCTCGCAGTTGCCACTCGATGTCTCTTATACACTCACGCTGCCGTCATTGTTCCTCCTTCTCCCATTTTTTGTCTTGTACCACCATTCCGTAGGACCTCCTGTCCACACCCTATATCGGTTACACCGATGGTGCAAGTCGTTACTCCCGGAATCTAGCCTCGGTAGGTTGGGCCATTTTCACCCCCTTGCATGCCCTTGTTCTCTCCAACGGGGTATGCATTGGTCCTGCCACCAACAATCAGGCTGAATACGATGCAGTGTGGGGTCTTTTAGCCGATGCCCTCTCTCATCGCATCTTTCATCTGCATGTTCGTATAGATTCCCTACTTCTTGTCATGCAACTAAATGGTGTCTATCATGTGCATAATCATGTGCTGTTTAGACAATATTTACGAGTGAAACTCTTGATACGTGAATTTGAAACCATAAATTTCAACCATGTACCTCGAGAACAAAATCACTATGTAGATAGCATTGCAAACCATGTTCTAGATTGGAATTTATCACACGCATTTTATACAAGACAATAACATTCATAATCATTAAACAAGATGCATATCCATAATATGTGTCGCAAAACATGTGTTTAGAGTCCATCTACTCTGATACATATGACATGGCCATTGCATGTTACAAAAAACTCAAAACTGGGGGCACCACTTGCCCCTACATACACACTAGGGGGCACCACATGCCCCACACTTAATCACTATCTGGCGGATCCCGAGCCAATGGCTCTGCTCCTGCAGCCTATAGATCCTGTATCCCCTGACCGGCCATCGCCATGCGCCACATGACCGCTCGCCATTCCGAGGGTAGCCCAATACATGGCTCTATGTACTGGTCATCTAAGTCCTGCCACCCGCGCTCTGAAACAACGGTCAACAACCTCTCACATCTACGGCGGATGTCCTCCAGGAGGGCGACTGCATCCTCATTATGTGCTGCTCTCGCTCCACTTGGACCTGCAGCTCCAAATGCTGCCGGTCGTCCCATATATCTGGCCGGTTTTACCGGAGCTATATCTGCATACCAAAAGTACATGAATCAGTACCCTATCTACTATTCACTAACTTTAACATGCCCAAAAAATAATAGTTACTTATCACTTACCATCAGGTCCCCATACTCGACCAGGCGGAAGTGGTAGGTTCGCATCCCCACAATAACTCATCCCACTATAGGGATAGTCGTCTATTTATAACGGCATCTGATCCCAATAGGCAAAGAACTCTGGTCGAAACACCCGTCCGACCGCCCCTCCCCCTCCTCTACACAGTAGTCACCCCCGGTCGAAAGAGCTGTATACGAGGTCGTAAGGTCGGGATCTTCTCAAAAAAGAAGGCACACAACAAAATCCCATACGAGCAATCGTGATTCACTTGCCGCTTACACAGCGACAACTGTCATTTTAACGACACCAACATCATTTTGGCCCACCCATAGTAGGTCCCACTCAACACACCCTCTACGATCATCATCTGCCCCCCAGTGATGTGATGGAATGCCTGGTTGCCTAGGACCCACAGCACCGCTGTGGCCACTGCCCGGGTCTCCAGTCTCTCTAGGTCCCCGATCGGTATCCGTGTCCCTTTGACTTGGAGACCCGGTCGACAGTGCCACTCCACAAACTCCATGATGTTCCACCCCCACGGTAACACTCGCTGCGTATTTCCCACCATCCCAAGTGGCGGGAGGCCTGTCAGAAAATACACATCTTGGACTGTCAGTTCGATCCTGTGCCCCTGCACTACAAATACCTCATGCTCTAGATCCCAATAATTGATAATCCAGGCCAACAAGGGCTCTCCAGCTCTCATCAATGGGTTCTCCAAAAACTTTAGAACCCCAAACCTGGCCAACACACGACAGACACCCTGATCTGCCTGGATCTCTGCCCGTAATGTACCCAGGTCTCTCTCTCTCCAGCTAACCTGTATATCTTCCATATCTGCACTAAAACATCACCTTTGTCAGTAAACAGATAGGGAATACTATAACCAAACACAAAAACCCAACTCTCAGCCATAAAACAGCACTCAAATCCCCTCCTCTTCCAGGTCACACTTTTCTGCCAAATCCTAGGCCAGGTCGCACCTTTTGGCTCAAAACCTGCATCCCAGGTCGCATATTTTGGCCCAAAAAGTGCGACCTGGCCGAAAAGATGCACGAGGGTCTGTTCCTGAGCTTCTGGGCCCTAATCTGAACTTTTAATCCATCAAAATGAAAGAGTAAGGTTAGGCCTCTTACCTACAACTGACAGATCTCGATTCCAACGGTTGGTTTGTCCGCTACACTCGCCGCAAGATTTAGGGCCTTCTCTCCTCTCTACATTCACCAAAGAAACACTAGCAAATGAGTGGATTTGGAGGGAAAACTGCCTTATTAAAAGAGAACCCTTGTTTCTTCTTTCGCCTGCTCCGACCATACCGTAGCTCCGTTTGACAAACCGTCTGCACCGTTGGCAAGCTATTACCGAGCCCTCAAATGGGTATCTATTAGTTCTTTGTGATTTGATACTTCACTAGGACACATTTTGTCCAAGAAGGGTCACTTCACCTCTCCTTAAAATCGCATTTCTTCACTTACAACACTTGTACTTGGGGCACCATTTTTCCTCCTTACTCATCTTTGTTCGTGTCGATTTTCGTCACGAGTTATCATTTTGTACTCATGTTTTCATGGTCCCCCATTGGGCCTTTACTATGTGGCAGCACCATCGAGTTGCCCTTGTTTAGAGCATCCAAGTTGAGTCATCATTGCATTCATGGAGTCTATCCTGAGTCCCTTTGTACCCTGCTATAGCCCTCCATCTTTCATTGCTTGGTCTCTCTCTTCTGTCACACAGTATGGCCTTTAGTCCTACTATCCCCTATCCCTTATGATATTGTGTCAGTCGTTGCAATCTCATTCATGCCCTTTATGCTCTAACAAGGGAAGTCGTCCATTCGCTACTCAGTCTATTCCATTCCACCATCATCATTGGTATGAGTCTGTCCGTCGCTCTACTATTTTCTCTCGTGCCTTAGTTGAGGATCTCTCATTGTCTCACCTATGGCGGACCTCCTTCTGTTGAAATTAGCTCCTTCATTCCAGAAGACAGGTCTAGAGGGCGGTATACCTTGGTTCCAGCTTCCACTCTTGTTCGGTGCCTCGGATTAGGCAAAGGGATCTCTCATTTCCCTTTGACTTGATTGTTTCTCCACCCCAGCTCCTTTCAGCATCATCGAGATCCATATACTTGATGGTTCAGTGATGCAGCAGCAGCTCTTGGTGATTCCCGGGTGTGTGTGAGATGTCTCAGCCCTCATGAGGGGGTGGCCCTACAGGTAGCCCCCCACATACCCGGATGACCTCTTCATTGAAGCCCTCGATGTAGCTCCATATATTTGATGATGTCGGCCTTAGCCGCTTGTAGCGCCTCTTTGATTTGCATTTATCAGTCAAATTTTGTGAGCCCTTCCCCACTTATAGGGGGCATTTGGGTTGTATTGGTATCTCATGTACTCAGATATTATTCCTGGCTGTTATCCCAGACATATATATGCCGGTTGTACTTTATGGTTCGATCCCTTGTTTACTGGACACACTATTCTTTTGTACTTTGTCTCGGCGGGCATAGGTATGGCTCCCCCGCCGCCTTTAGCACATGTACCCTCTCAAAAAATGAGACTTTTTGCACCTGCAAGTCTCGTCTCCTCGGGGTCTAGTTCTTCAGCACATTAGTCTACCTTGCATCTCTCTCTCTGACTTCCCTTTTGATGTCTGGTGATTGAGTTCTTACAACATACTTCAGTCATACAATTTGCTCCTAACACTCGCACGTTGGGGGGAAATCTGTTATACCATTTTTTGGTCATCTAACCTACTATCGTTAGATGGACCCAAGTACACCATGTAAGACCAATTTTACCCTAAGTAAAATTGCTTTCACTATGTTAAATAACTTAATAAACCACATTTATTAGGTTGTTTATGGTCTAAACAGAAAACTCCAAAAGCAAATATTAAACAAATCTATACTTGTTTGATTTTCCTCATGGAATAATTAATTAAACAATAATTTAATTATTTTTCCTCATCATGTTTAACCCAAAACAAAAAAATTAATCAGATAAATCCCTATTTATCTTATTATTTTCTAAGAATAATTATTTAAATCTTATTTAAATAATATTCCTTGTTAAATATGACTAAATCACCCACAAATAATTAAATAAATCATTATTTATTTGATTATCACTCAACCACTTCCTTAAAATGATAAATAAATCATTTATTTATTTATTATTTACAAATAAAGGGATTTGACCCAAGTCAAATACCTTTTCCCTCCAACAAATATAATAAAATATTCCATAAAAGGTGGATCTAGATTTGGTTAATGTTATTTTAATCATGCAACAAGATCTAGAATGACCCAATATTTTGTTATAAATAGGAGGGTTTTTCCTACCATTCTTCACCTTTTGTTGCCTATTAGATCACTCTGGATCTATACACTTGGTCACATTTTTCTACATTATTTTGTTGTGTGAGCTCCCTTCGAGTTCTATCTTTGTCTGGGTTTTCTACACCAACAAGAGAGAGATTCTAGATCTGAAGTGCTGAGGACTTCCAAGAACCCATCCCATTGAGGAGAATTGGATACACCTTCTTGTTTTCCTCCCAGGTGCCCTTAATACAAAAATTCTTTCAAAAAACATTGTTCTTGTCTTATCTATTGGATGTATGGAGCAAACTCTTGATTTTACTGCTTAATGTCTTTCTATGCATAGATCTGGTTTTTTGCAGCACTTGTCTTGATCAACTAACTGCAGATCTGAAGATGTTAGCAGCCACATTTGATGTTAGGGCTATAAGTTATGCGTAGCTAAAGTGGTCTTTTTTTGTACGCTTCGACAAAAGATTCATACTAACATCAAGTTCAAGTCCAAATTCTTCTCCAAGCTCTACAAGGAAGGTAAGGAGATTGAGTGACATATATCAGAGGACTGCAAATCAATCACATGATGAAAACCCAATAGGTGAGACAGTGAATTTTTCTTTATTAGCCAAGGCTTATTTTGAACCATCATGTTTTGAAGATGCATGTACTAATGAGGTTTGGGTGCAAGCTATGCAAGAAGAGATAGATTCCATTCACAGGAATGACACTTGGGAATTGACAGAGCTTCCACATGACAAGAAAAATATTGGCACCAAATGGGTCTACAAGACCAAATTTAATAGTGATGGGAGTGTTGAAAGACACAAGACAAGATTAGTTGCCAAAGGATTCACACAGAAGTATGGAATTGATTATGAAGAGACATTTGCACCAGTAGCAAGACAAGAGACCATTAGAATGTTGATTTCATTAGTAGCTCAGAAAAGGTGGAGCATACATCACATGGACGTGAAAAGTGCCTTCTTGAATGGGTACTTAGAAGAGGAAGCATATGTGGAGAAGCCACAAGGTTTTGAAGTGGAAGGAAAAGAGAATAATGTCTACAAGTTGAAAAAGGATTTGTATGGTCTCAAGCAAGCACCAAGAGTGTGGTATGCTAGGATTGATGGATACTTTCAGGAGAAAGGCTTCCAGAGAAGTAATAATGATCCTACCCTTTACTACAAACAAGAAGGTATTGATATTTTGATCATAAGTTTGTATGTTGATGATCTATTGTATATGGGTAGTAGTTCCAAAATGAATCATGAGTTCAAAGTTGCTATGATGAATGAATTTGGAATGAAAGATCTAGGTCTCATGAAATATTTTCTAGCAATGGAGGTTTATCGAACTAAGGATCAAATTTTCATTTGCCAAAAAACGTATGCACATGATATGTTGAAGAAATTTGATATGCTTGATTGTAATGGATCCCCTACTCCAAGTGCTCAAGGAGTTGTATTATGTAGGGATGATGGTGCTGATTTAGTTGATGAGACAACTTACAGAAATATTGTGGGGAGCTTGATGTTTCTAACCCACACAAGAATTGATATTGCATTTTTCAGTTTCAATATTTTCAAGGTATATGACAACTCCATCTCAAATACATATGAAGGAAGCCAAGAGAATTTTAAGGTATGTGAAAAACACTCTAAATTTTGGTATTCATTACTACTAAACTGAAAAGTTCAATCTTGTTGGATTTAGTGATTCAGATTGGGGAGGTAGTGTGGATGACTATAAGTCCACATCTCGAAATTGTTTCTCTTTTGGTTCTAGTTTGATTACTTGGAGCTCAAGAAAACAAAGCATTGTTGACCTCTCATCCACAGAAGCGGAGTATGTTGCAATTACTTCACCTGGTACACAAGCTCTGTGGCTGAGAAAATTTTTGGAAGAAATTGGAGAGAAGAAAATTCACTCTACAATGATTTATTATGATAATATAAGTGCCATCAAGTTAGCAAAGAATCGAGTTCATCACAGCACACAAAGCATTTTGACATGAAATATCACTTGATTCGGGATTTGGTGCAGAAGAATGATGTTGAATTGAAGCACATAAATACTAAGCATCAGCTAGCAGATATCTTCACAAGACGGATTGCCAAAAGATCGGTTTTTGGCACTAAGGGTAGTTAGTAAGCCCTCATTAAGCATTAAAGTGTTGAGAATAATGCTTAATTACTGAAATTGAAATTTGTATCCGACAAAAGGAGTGATTCTATGTTGTAAATTAGTGCGACAAATTATTATTAGGATGGCAGTGCTAAGAATCATTGGCGATGGTCAGAATAAATAATTAGTATTTGATAAAATAGGAGTGGTAATGGGTTTATTATATAAAATGTATTTATCTTAGATAGGCTGTGTGAGATTTACAAGTTGAGCAGTGATTTCATTTGATCTCTGTTTTTTTAGTTTTATTGTCTTTCATTGTTTTTTTTATTTCATATTTATTCTAGTTTATTAGCTGGCTTAGAGAGCAGTGGCCATTTCAGATTCTACAACTGGTAACCCACAAATCTTTTGTCTTTCATTGTTTTTTTTATTTCATATTTATTCTAGTTTATTAGCTGGCTTAGAGAGCAGTGGCCATTTCAGATTCTACAACTGGTAACCCACAAATCTTACTTTCAAATTTTTTTTCGTATCCATATACGTAGAAGTGTTCTTCCCTATTTAGGAGTAAGGTTTTGCATCTATTTCCTTCTCTTATTTAAGGAATAGAGAATTAAATAAATTTCATAACTCTCCTTGGAACTCCATTTTCTTCTCCTCTTTAAGGAGATTCTTCCCATTCTAAGACCACTCTGAGTTGGATTCTGTTTCAATTGAAAATTATACTTGGAGGTAATTTCTTTACCAACCTCTTTTTGTCAATATTGCAGCAATCGTCCATTGCTCATCTTTCACTGAACTCTTTCTTATTGTAGTATAGTTTTTTCATTTGAGAAGTTGGATATCGTAGGACCCTTCCTCTTCTCAATTCTACTTACAAATTTTTTCTGTCAGTCATGATAGCAAATGTAGTTATTTTGCACTTATATTTGCAATGATTTTTGCTAGACATATATCAATTATTAATCATAAATAAGATTGTTAAAATGATTTTGTTAGCAAAAAAATTTTCCCTGTGTTCCAACCCATAAGCTTAGAGTTTTAACATGGGCTCTCCTAAACCCAGGGTTTTAACATGGGCTCTAATACCATTATGTAATATCCCTATTTTCGACATTCTATAAATGAAGAATACACATAAAAGTGAGTTAAACCTAGAAAATAAATAATATAATTTCTATATATTAATTTCCACAATCAATATATCTATATAATTATGTAATTTGTTTCTTTGTTCCACCTCACATTTATGTGTATTATCCATTTATAGAATTCTTCATTCCCGTGTGTATTCAGCCTATTCCTCATAGCCAAAACGATAAAATAAAAAAGTCTTTGGTTTCATTCCTGAGTTTTCCATTAAAGTGATTTCAAAATTTTCGAAACCTTACAATTTATTTGTTGGGTTTGTTTTATGGAACGGTTTTACGCTCTACGAATTCCCGCAATTCGTATTTTTTTCATTTCTGTATGTTAGACTTGTAGTTTTGCATTAGCTGAGGAATTTTCAGTTTACAGATTGGATTACCTAAGAGATTGCAATTTTATCGTTATATTTATTAATTCAACGAATTGTATTTATTCGAACCCTTTTCTTTCCATCCTTTTATTTCATATCAATGGAAGAATTTATATTTTTCTTCGAACTGTAATGTGTATATTATAAACTTATTTTTCATCCGCGTTCAGCTCCGGTAGTTTGGGTTCATACACTAGATTTATAGTTTGTTTTTACTGTTATTACCTCCACGATTTTTATCTATTTGAAACGTTTGCAATTTCTGCCTCTGCTTCATGTACATGGAGCAATTTATCATTTTTCTTTTTTCGTTTCCTTAACTGAAATCGTGTAATTATCATTTCATTATATTCCTCTTCGAAAATTACATTTAAATTCCTTTCCTTCCGGAATTGGGAATTTTCAACAAATTTATGATTTTTCTATCATGGTTTAACGAAATACGTTGTCCCAAACATTGATATTCCTCTCATATATTTTCTTAGAAATAATGGGTATAAATTTCTTCACGGAATTTGAAATTTACATTATTTTTGTTTAAAGTGGATATGTTCAAAAGTGGGTTTCGATGACAGCTATGTTAAATTTAGCGTACCGAAGATATGCTCTCGATTTCTTCATCAACGCGTATATTACGGTGTCTACACTAGTAAGATGTTATATTCTTGCAATTTCACTTGGCTTCGTTTTGTCTCGTAGTTGCTCAGAATACATAAGATTCTTTTACTTAATCTAGTATAGGATATCATTTACCGCAAATGATTTGTGAATGTTGTAAGGTTAGTCATAGACATCAGTTGGAAATCTCTGAGAAGAAATTTATGAGTTTCGGTTTAACGAAAATTCCCTTCGTTTTGTTATTTCGAGTACTATGTAATTATTTTACCTAATATTCAATCGCCAATTAAGAGTTACTTGATATACTTCTTAATGCTTAAATGTTACTTGTAACATCTCTTTCATTTATTATCTCTTATTTTTCTTTTGTTTCCTCATAAAAGATAATTGTCCCCATTAATTAATTTAGTATCTCTACATGTGTAGCAAATTTGTAATAATCCTTTGACATTTAGATTAAATTTAAATTAGGTTATTTTGATTATGTGCATGGAGTCTCACTGATGAGTTGAATTTACCTCTTTTACCTCTTAATTCATTCCAGAAGTTTATTTATATTTATATTATAATATTTTGTGTACTGGAATTGTAGCGATTTTAAACATAATACCAAAACTGAAACTAAATTGTGTCTAATTACATTTCATATTTCTAGTTTAATCCCATTATACTTATACATTTAGAATACCTGAAATTCATACTAATTATTCCATAATTTAATAATAAACTTAATTTCATAATATTTTTCTTTCTAGAACCAATATGAAAATATTTTTTCCATATTCTCGTAGTTTTCCACAACTATGTATAATATTGATCTTCTTTAGGATGCCTCAACCCTTAGGTTAGTATCGAATTTACCTAATTTTTACATTAATTTTTATCACATAATTAACTATGGTATTTTTATCCTCTTGTACTTATAGTTATGTTTATTGTATGTACAGTATGCACACTAAGAAACTTTCAAGAAAATTTCACAGCCTCAAGAAAATTTCACACGTACTATTATTACTTGTACAATTCCTATGTTTTTATTTTTCTAACTTTGATCTTTATGTTTATTTCAAATTTGTCCCATTTATTTCATTCTCTGATACCACTCTTTGAGATCCACTGTTAGAGTACCTGATGCTCAGTTTCACCCTATTTTAGGGCGGTTATCCTAGAGATGGATGATCTTCCACTATCTTGTCCATTCTACATAGTTCACATTCTAATTTTAATTTAGATGATGACCTTGATTTATTTGTAGTTAAACTATTGTATCATGGATGTATCTTTTGATAGAATTAATTGTGCCAAGAGAATTAATTGCGTCGAGAGGTGCATCTACAGCCTAATATGACCCCGATGTCACGTGGTTCCTTGTACAAAATGTGGGCTTAAGTTTTAAATTTTAAAAAAAATAAAAAATAAAAATAGCATTGTGCTAGAACATATATCAATATCTAATAAAATTATGTATTATTTATATAATTTGAATGCATCATGAATTTACCTTTAACAAAAAAAATTACCAGATTGGATTTCCAAATTAAGTAAAATTTTAAACATCTTTAGTCTTTACTAAAGTAAATACCATTTCCTAAATCAAGGAAAAAGAATTAATTCAACACAAACAATCAAAATCCAAAATATTTTAATATTTCTTTTAATTAAATATGTGTAAAATGAATTTATACTTACTCCAGAGCTATGGTAAATAAATAAAAATATATATAAACTAGATGTATGGTAAATAAATAAAAATTATTTTTATATTTATTCCATAAACATTTTTAAATTTAAAAAAACTTTAAGAAGAGGTTTTATTTAGATGAAGCCTATGGGACGAATACCATGGGACAAATTAATATTGATACCATGGGCCAAATAACATGGGTAAATAAATAAATATAAAAGACGTATAAACAAGTATGATAAATAAATAAATAAATATAAAATATATATAAAGAGGTATGGTAAATAAATAAATATAAAAGAGGCATAAAGAGGTAAGGTAAATAAATAACAATATATCAAATAGGATTATAAATAAAAATCTAATTATATAACAAGCCTATGTGTCAAATACCATGGTAAAGAAAAGGGGTATGGTAAATAAATAAAAATAAAAATAAAGTAGAGGTATGGTAAGTAAATAAAACCTCTTTTCATATTTACTCCATAATCTGCTTTATATTTACGAATATTAGTTTACATAACTAAGAAGAAATAGAGAGAGAGAGTGATAAGGGAGATATGGAGAGAGAGTGTGTATGTTTAGGGGTGAGATAAAGAGACAAAGTAAGATGTATGGAAAGAAGGGGGGAGAGAAGAAGTGAGAAGGAGAGAGAGAGGGATATAGTAATGTATTTGGAGAGAGAGAGGGGTGGAAAGAGAGAGAGAAAGAAAGGGATGGGGGAAGAGAGATGATTAGAGAGAGAGAGAGAGATATGGGGAAAGAGAGAGGATTGGAGGGAAAAGAGAGAGAGAGAGGTGGGAGAGAAAGGGAGAGAGAGGAAGGATGAGAGAGAGGAGGAGAGTGATGGGGGGAGAGAGAGAGAGAGAGAGAGATAAAGAGAGATCAGGGAAGAGAGAGGGTTTTAGGGGAGAGAGAGAGAGAGGAAGGATGAGAGAGAGGACTTGAGAGAGAGGAGGAGAGAGGGATCGATAAGAGAGATGGATTTGGAGGGGGAGAGATGTAGGAAATAAGAAATATAGAGAGTGAGAAGTGGAGAGAGAGAAGGAGTGACAAGGGAGAGACAGAGAGAGAGCGTGTATGTTTGGGGCTGAGATAAAAAGACAAATAAGGAGAGATGGAGATAAGGGGGGAGAAGGAGATATAAGGAGAGAGGGAGGGATATAGTAACATAGTTGGTGGGTGAAGAGAGAGAGAGAGAGAGAGAGAGGGAGAGAGAGATGGGAGAGAAATGGAAAGAGAGGAATGAAGAGAGAGGATGTGAGAGAGTGGAGAGAGGGAGGGAAATAGACATGGACTTGGAGGGGGAGGGGGAGAGAGGTAAGATGAAAGAAATAGAGAGAGAAAGGTGGAGAAAGAGAGAGTGAGTGAGTGATAGGGAAGATGGAGAGAGAGGGAGAGAGGGGGAAGATAGAGATATAGATGGAAGGTGAAGAGAGGGAAGAAGAGAGAGATGGGGAGAGGAAGAGATTGACAAAGAGATTGATATATATGGATTGGGAGAGTATGTGTGTTCAGAGGGGTGAGATAGAGAGACAAAAAAGAAGAGATGGAGGGGGATATATATATGGATGGAGGGTGGAGAGAGGGAAGAATATTTCTCACACTAGATGGATTGATATAAGTGGAGATGGCGATTTATAATCCTATTTGATTATTTGCACTATATGCGTCTATTTTAGTGTAGATATTTATTTCTAATGATATTTGATTACTTGCACTAGATGCATTGATTTCAGTGTAGGTGGTGATTTCTAATACAATTTGATTGCTTGCACTGAATTTGTTGATTTCAATTTAGATGTCGATTTATAATTATATTTGATTACTTGCACTAGATGAATTGGTTTCAATGTAGATGATTTTTAATCCTATTTGATTTTTTTCACTAAATGCATTGATTTCAATGTAGATGGCGATTTCTAATCCTATTTGATTTATTTGAGTAAATGCATTGATTTCAGTGTAGATGTTGGTTTCTAATCTTATTTGATTGATTGCATTAGGTGCATTGATTTCAATGTAGAAGTTATTTTCTAATCTTATTTCATTGCTTGGATTAAATGCATTGATTTCAATGTATATGTTGATTTATGATTTGATGTAATTGGATATATGACGGTACATTAATATTAAAGTGATTGGATTAACAATATGCATTGATTTTAGTGTAAGCACAAAATGTTATTAACAATGTAGATTGATTTTTGTGTTATAGTAATTTAAGCTATTAATATTGGAGAGAAAGAGAGACAAGGTATCATGTTTACTACAACAGATCGAGCTAAAGATTTAAATGGTTTACGATTTAAATTTTCTTTTTCATATAATTGATATGAAAAGATAACAAAACTAACAAGGGAGGAAATAGTTTGAGATTGATTGTAACATGAGTACGTTCTTATTATTCACATTTTCTATCTTTCAACACTATTATTGTCACTTTGCATTTTAAAAAAATATTTCCTCATATTTCATCATTATAGTTATTAACAATAATTATCATCTCAACGAACTGAGGTAACTAAGAAAATTTAAAATTATAATGACCAAGATCTGAAAAATGTGACATTGATGCCTCCGACTAGAACCAGCCTAGATCCATCTAACTTTGGATCTATCATGCACCGAGAGGGATCAAATCTCTCGAGGTGAAAACCTTTCCTCAATTTTTTCACTCAAAAAATAGGTTTGCACCTCGAGATATTTGATCAATCTCCACCCATGATAGATCCAGAGCTAGATGGATCTAGGCTCGTTTATCCTCACATCCACTAGAGGAGATATTATTGAAAGGGATGGCCACATGTATTTAAATATTTTTAATACAGATAATACATTTTTGTCTATATTGTAATTATGTCATTGAATCTTGATATGAATAAAAATGTATAATAAGTTCTATAGGACAATATATATATATATTTTTGTTTTTTTCTTTCAACTAAATTGTATCTTCATCTTTTAGATATGTATTACAATTCATATTGTATATGAAGATTATATTATGTTTAGAATCTCATATCTCTTTCGTCTTTTCTATTATTACTATAATTGAATTTAGTTTACTGTCATAGTAAATATATCTATAACTTTTTTATTGAATTTTTCAAATGTTCATTGGACTTAAACAATAGATTTAGACTCGGGTTTAGAGATTTTGTCTATTTTTCCATGACTTAAAATGAGTATGTATAATAGTACACAAAGATTAACTGTATTCATTTATGGTTAATCTCTGTCAAATACATATGCTACCAAAATTTTCTGAATTAAACACTATACAATATACATAATTTCTATAAATCACTCTACATAAATTTAAGTCAAAATTTATGAAATACCAGTTTTTTTAAATTCCCCATCATAATTAGATAAATATTAACACTAGTATATAACATAAAACTTCACACAATGTGCATATCACTGATATAAAGACTATTTTCCTCGAAACGTTGAGCTTATTCCATATTCTCCCTGAGCAAAAACCCATTATTCCTTAGTATAGACCACCCCATGTATTCATAGGAATAGCTTATTTAAGTTTCTTTCCCTCGGCATGTTTCCATAACTGTGTCTAGTCATTTTGGGATTTTGTTTCCCTTAGCCTAGGCTCCGCTTTCGTTTTTTTCAACAAAAGCTTCTTTTAAAACTATATTTTCGTCTTTATAGGTTTATTCTTACCTCCTCTAAGTAAATTTCCACTTTACTGAGGTTTTATTAGATATTTTTCTCCCGTCTAATAAAATTTATTTTATTTTATTTTTATCCAAGGATTTCTTCATATTTTTTTGGAAAGTCTTAGAAATATAATCCATCCTCATTGATTTGAATTCCTGGTCTCAATTTACTATGTATTTATACAATGATATAATTTTTACATTTATATATTAATTTCTACAATTAATATATAATTACATATTTTATTTCTGAGGTCCCCTCACCTTTATTTGTATTCTCCATCTATAGAATGCCGAAATGGAAATATTACATTTACTATGTAGTTATATAGTTATTGCTACACCTTTTTCTCAATTTCATTATATCAGTTAGTTACACCCAAGTTGGAAATAAAGATTCCAATGGTATAATTTTACATTTATACCCTTATTCCACATAGCAAATTGCACGAGATGGAAACGAGATATTGTTTGAAATTTTGGAAAATGAAAATCATTAATTTTATTATATATAGTGATTGTTGGAACTTTTTTTAATTGAATTTTAAATTCCAATCAATCAATTGATAGCTACACCAATATTCCAATATAATTTTGCATGTCTACCCTTTCTTCCACATTGCCAAATTGAGAGATTTTATAAGCTTTCCAACATAGATTGCCTCTTAATATTTAAAAATGGTATTTTATGGTGTACAAATAATGTTGTTTTGGATTTTAATTGGAGTTATTGCTGTTTAATTCTAAGTGACAATAATAGTTACACGAAATATGGAAATGAAGTTTCCAATTGTATGGTCTTACATTTATAATTGCACCAAAGATGAAAATGTGATATTGTTTGATATTTTGGAATAGCGATTGGTGCACCTTTTCTGAATTTCATTATAAATAACAATGAATCAATTGATAGTTACATTCAATATGGAAATAAAGATTCAAATATGATTTTGGTTGTATAATCTTTCTTCCACACTGGTTGTTACACCCATTATGGAAATGGATATTTCATCATATGGTTATATTTTTTAACCCCTCTACCTCTAATTAAGATTAACATTAACCATTGCAACCATTTTCCTAAACAATTTCAACATCTACCTATCTAGTAGGCAACTTGATTAACAACTAAAGCTTGAGACCAATTAATTTTATCACTACATTTTAATAATAGCTATAATATCTAATGTACATGTTATAATATCTCTCAATTTCTTATTAATAATTTTTTTATTTTTAAAATAGCAAGTATTGTATCATAGTTTAGTTAGAAGAAATATAATGAAATGTAAAATCTAATATGATTATGTACATTTTGTTAAAAGATAATTACTTATAACTAAAACAAAAAAGATTTAAATTATATGAAAAACAAGTTTACGAGTGTTAACATGATTATAACTAGATATATTTATGCTAAATTCTAGAAGAATCATCGCATATAAAAAATCATTGAAAATAAAAATTAGTAAGCAAAATGTCCTTCAAATCTAGAAGATAAAGAGAAATCACTTACATTATGCCAGAGTGAAAGATTCTATAAGATTTCCAACATAGATATGGACAATCACACCAAGGATGGAAATGAGATATTGCTTGATATTTTGGAAAATGAAAATCATTAATTTTATTATATATAGTGATTGTTGCACCTTTTGTGAATGCCATTATAAATGACAATAAATAAATGTGCTGCAAGAATATTTTATCAATTGTAAACATGATTTAATAAATTTATTGCATAACTATTCTATTCATTATTATAGAGTAATCTAAGATGTTTGATATTTTGGAAAGTGAAAATCATTTGCTGTATATAGTGACTTTTGTACATTTTTTGTGAATTTCATTATAAATGTCAATCGATGAAGAGATAGTTACATACAATATGGAAAATATTCCAGTCATATGATTTTATATTTATAGCCTTCTTCCACATAGAGAATTTCACCCAACATGGAAATGGGATATTGTTTGATATTTTGGAAAATAAAATATTTATTTTATTATATGTAGTTATTGTTTCACCTTTTCTGAATTTTATTATAAGTGTCAATCAATGAATTGATAGTTACACCCTATATGGAAAAGAAGATTCCAATATGATTTCTCATGTCTACCCTTTCTTCCACATTGAGGGTTTCACCCAATATGGAAATAGATATTTCATCATATGGTTTCTATTTTTTGACCTCTCTACCTCTAATTAAGATTAACCTTAACCATTGCAACCATTTTCCTAAAGAATTTCAACATCTACCTACCTAGCAGGCAACTTCATTAACAATTAAGTTAATGCTAGAGACTAATCATTTTTACCATGAGATTTTAATAATATCTAATATAAATTGTATATTGTGTCTCAAATTTTGTTTAATATTTTTATTGATTTTTTGAAAACAACAATATTGTATCATACACTAGTTAGTGGAAATATAATGAATAGTCATATATAATATGATTATGTACATCTTGTCAAAACATAATTACTTATAATTAAAGAAAAAAATATTTAAATTATATGAAAAGAAAGTTCATGTGAATAATCATTAATTAAGTGTTTACATCATTATAATTAGATATTTTTATGCTATTTATAACTAGCAATTGCACTGTAAGATGTTTGATATTTTGGAAAGTGAAAATCATTTACTATATATGTTGCACATTTTTCTCAATTTCATTATAACTGCAATCAATCAAGAGATAGTTAAATATAGTGGTTGTTGCATCTTTTCCGAATTTCATTATAAATTCCATTGAATCAATTAATTGTTACACCCAATATGGAAATGAAGATTCCAATATGATTTTTCTTGTATACCTTTTCCTCCACATTGTGCTTTGCACCCAATATGGAAATTGAGATGTCATCATATGGTATTATCTTTTTAACCCCTCTACCTCTAATTAAGATTAACCGTAACCATTGCAGCCATTTTCCTAAACAATTTCAACATCTACCTACCCAATAGATAACTTGATTAAAAATTAAAGCTCCACAAAATCATTTTTACCATGTGACTTTAATAATATCTAATTTAAATGTTATACTATGTCTCAATTTTTGTTTAATATTTTTATTGATTTTGAAAAATAGCAAGTATTGTGTCATATTTTAGTTAGAAGAAATATAATGAATATTCAAATATAGTATGAATATGTACATATTTTTAAAATATAATTACTTTTGATTAAAACAAAAATTATTTAAATTATATGAAAAGCAATTTCATGTGAATAATCACCAATCAATTATTAACACCATTATAATTAGATATATTAATGATATTTATAACTATCAATTGCACCACATTTTGAGGTATAAATTAGAGAAGAATAACGACATAAAAAATCACTAAAGATAAAAAAATAGTAAACAAACTTTCATGCAAAGCTAGAAGATAAGGAGAAATCACGTACATTATGCCAAATTAAGAGATTTTATAAGCTTTCCAACATAGATTTCCTCTTAATATTTAAATATAATCTTTTATTGTGTATAGTGAATGTTCTTTTGGATTTTAATGGATAGGACACTATAGTCATAATTCTATAAATTTATTGCAAGAATATTATATTAATTTTAATCACAATTTTATAAATTTGTGGAATAAATATTCTATTCATTATTATAGAGTAATCCGATATATTTGATATTTTGGAAAGTGAAAAAAATTTACTATATATATAGTGAATATCATAATAAATCTCAATCAATCAATTGAGAGTTACACTCAATATGGAAATTAAGACTCCAATCTTATGATTTTACATATATACCCTTATTTATTTTACATTTATACCCTTCTTTCACTTAGAGAATTTCACCCAAGTTGGAAATGGTATATTTTTTATAATTTGGAAAATGAAAAATCATTAATTTTATTATATATAGTGATTGTTGCAAATTTTCTAAATTTAATTATAAATTCCAATCAATCAAGTGATAGTTACACCCAATATAGAAATGAAGACTCCAATGTGGTTTTGTAGGTATACCTTTTCTTCCACGATGAGTGTTGCACCCAATATGGAAATGATGATGTCAACATATGGCTATAATATTTTAACCCTTCCATTAACCTTAACCATTTCAACCATTTTCCTAAACAACAACATATACCTATCCAATAGACAAATTAATTAAAAATCCTAGTGATAACATTCTACTAATGGGAAATATGTTCTTCCATCCAATAGACGGATTGGCCTATGTCTAAGGTTAGTCTAGTTAAAAAAAAAATACCTGAAATGTTGTAGAGTGGTTATAATTATAAATGTATTTATTATTATTATGACAATGGAGTATAATATTTAAATATATTATTTTACTCAAGATATTAATGTATATATAATAACATTTTTTTTAATTTTATAAAATTATTTATATGTATTTTTTATTAAATAGGTAATAATGTGCTTTGATACTTTAATGTGAGTTTAAGATGTGAATTTCATTTATTCATTTTAATATGATCTTATTTACGTATTATTGATAAAAGTAATCATATGTTCAATAGATTTTTCTTGGCCTCACATGGCTGAAACCACCCTAGATCCATCTTAACTCTGGATCTATCAAGCACCTAGAGGGATCAAATCTATTGAGGTGCAAACCTTTCCTCAAGTTTTGCACTCAAAAAATAGGTTTTTACCTTCAGATATTTGATCCCACTCGATGCTTGATAGATTTGGAGTTAAGATGGATCTAGGTTGGTTTTAGTAGTCTGTGCCCAAGGAAAATATATCGAACATATGATTAATTTTATCAATAATATGTTAATGCATCCTATATTAATATTACCATTTTAAATATGATAAATGTGTTTGAGATTTATCTGATCATTTTAATTTTAAATTTTCTTATTTACCTTAGTTTGTTGAGATGATCAATATTGTAAATAAACTTTAATGATGAAAATGTTGATTAGTGGTTGTCATTGATGTCAACCCAAGAAGCACTATAGCTATCGTGATCTTCAATAGGAATTTCGACTTGACAACTTACTCTATTCTGAGTCAAGGATATTTTGTATTGTTTCTACTTGTTGAGATGTTTCCATTAATATATGGCATGCCACATAATTTTTCACGGTTTGAGAGATATCCATGTTTGAAGTTAGTTAGTGGAATAAAACTCCATGGGGTTGTAGCATGACACTAATCATTGGATGTGGCCATTTAATTGACAATAATTAATAAGTGTTTAAGCTCTTAAAATACCTCCAACATTCACTTGTTGAATACCCTATCAATCTAAGCATTGATATAAATTTTGACCCTCATATCCTCCTCATGTAAGGATTTCACTACTTATAACAGGTCATCGTGGCATTTTCACTATAATTTTTTTCTGCAAAGCTTTAGATGCTTAAACTAAAAAGTCATTTGGGTTAAATCCTAATGAAGCTTGTTTCATAATTTCAGATATTGGTTCACTATATTTTTGGATATATGATCTACGGAAGTTAGGGTTTTTGCAGGCTCCCAAATTTCATGTCAAACACGTGACCTTGGGAAAATCGTAATAACTTAGTCTCTGAGCATTGGATTCAAATTTTGTAAAAATTTACAGAAATAGGACAGGCTGTAGTTTATTGTGTATCATTTTCAGGACCAAATGTTGAAACAGTGACATGTGGTACTTCGTACAAGTTTTATCTACTAAACTAGTATATAATTAGGTCATCGTAGGGGATTGGGCATAATTATTTCTTGAAGAATCCAATGTTGATCAGACCTACGTGGTTGGAAATAGGACTCATAGGTCTACCAAATGACAAAATTTCAATCCTTAGAGATATGAAATTACACAGATACAACAGATTCAATATCGAGCTTCTAGAGGGGAAGAAAAAATATGCATTCAAGGATCACTGCTGTAAGGACAACACATCAACCGTCAAGGGTAATTCTTATAAAACAAGGTATGTATGATTAGTGTTTGAATTTTAATTTGGATATCATCTCTGACATGTGTTTTTGTAGGATGGTGTAAGTACTTTCTACGTATGTTTGATTGGGTTTTGTTCATAAATCTTGAACATATTTACATTTGAATTTTGAATATTTCTCTGACATATGGTTTGCAGGAGAGTGTCGGTATTTTTTTTATATTGGTTTCGATCTTGCATGTGCAGGAAGGAGGGCACAATAGGAAAACTCAGGCACATACTAGAAGGACAATGCAACACCAATGTACCATTACTTGAATCAAGAACAACAATACCTCAGCAACTACTAATGTTCGACGAAGCAGTGTCAAGTCAAGTATCAAGTTGTGTCAAAAGTCGGTATTGTAAAAATCATCATTGTAAAATTGCAAAAGATTCATTATTGTAAAAGAGTCAATCTGCCTATATTTGGAGACGAATTGTTGGGAGGTATAAGTGTCATTATTGGATAATGTTATGGTTGGGTTGCAGGTTATAGTGTGATTGGGTGATTGTTCTATTTCGAGAAAATCATTATGAACCATATTGTATTATGGATCATTGTCCATGGTATGGGATTCCATACTCTTGTCTTATCTCTAATCATTATAGGGTGGAAGGGAGGTGTTAGGTTGGTGCATGAATTCACCTATAGGTTGGAGCCTGTGAACACTTCAAGGTAGTAGGCTGGTCTAGGATGTCAAGAAATCCATTCACTTCACTACCAAAGAAACCACGGAATTGGAGTGCTCTTCTAATGGGAGCTCCAGAAGAATTATTTTCTAGAATTATAGGAATTTTTACCTTCAGTTGCAGTTGGGGTTGAATATTAAAGAATTTATTAAAAAATTGTTTGGTGGTTTTTTACCCGGAGGGGGTTTTCCACCTAAATTCGTGTGCCTATTGTGTTTTGTTGTTTACTGTTGTTACTAGATAAAGATCTAGAATAATTGAATATTAACCAATTCTCATAGAATATTTAAAAGTGCTAATCAAGGAAAATTTTAGGGGCTAATATTCGTAGATGGGCTAATTTTCCATTTTTTTTCAAAAAAAAAGATTCACCAATTCCCATTTTTTCCTAAAAGTCATTCGCCCAAATTTTATAAGAAAAAATTATTTTACCTTAAAAATCGCCAAAATTCTAAAGAGACTATATAAAATCACTAGAATATTTAATATTTCTATTAAAATATCACTAATCATTTTATAGTTTCCATATTATGGATTAGTAAGATTCGCCAATGTTTCTAATCTTTAAGATAAGTTTCCATCCTTAAAATTTTCCCTGGTGCTAATTGATAAGAAATACTGATTCACCCGCCCCCCCCTTCAGTATTTCCAACAATTGGAATCAGAGCTTCGTTCTTTCAAAAGAATTCTAACAACTGGAAGAAGGTCATGCAGTATACTAAGAATAGAGTTCCACTGTTCAATGGAAATAATTACGTAACTTGGAGTGGAAGAATGCAGGTTCATTTGTTGGCGCAAGGACACGAAGTATGGGAAAGCGTTGAAAAAGGCTTTACAATGACCCAAGATGAGCAAGGAAGGAAAATTATGGTATATGATGCAAGGGATAAAGATATAATTATCAGTGGGTTTATCAAATCTGTCTATATTAAGGTATTGAGTTGCAAAACTGCTAAGGAAGTATGGCATAAGCTTGAGAATATATATGTAGGTGACTCAAATGTGAAAGAAGCAAAACGTCCAATTTACAGGGCGAAATTTGAGCAACTCAAAACAAAGGAAGATCAAAATATTGATGCATACTTACATCATTTTGATGAAATAAAAAATGCATTGGAAGGTTTGGGAGAACCTGTTGACACGAAAATTGTTGTCGGAAAGCTTCTTAGAACCTTGCCAGCAAGATTCAACCTAATGGTATATGTCATGGAATATAGTTAGAATCTAGCCAATCTCAGCAAAGATGGATTGCATGGAGTTCTTACAGCATATGGAATGAGGATTGATGAAGAGGACGACACATCTCACCTAGAAACATCATTCTCCACATCCAAGAAAACTAATAAGGACATGCATACTCTGAAAGCAAAAAATTGTAGTTGTAAGGAAGAAGAAAAGGAAGAATATGAAGAACAATTTTTAGATAAATTCCCTATAGAAAATGAACAGTGCAGAAATTCAAAGCTAAACCTCCATTGATATATTTCGATTATGGTGAGGTTGGGCATTTTTCAGGAAAGTTTCCTCACAAAAATGAGGTTGTTATGAAAGGAAAGAAAGGTCTGAGTAAGTTCAACAAGAAAGGCAAGAAGAAATGGTTTAAGAAGAGTTTCTTCTCCAAAGAATATAGCTTTTCATCTAATGAAGACAGTGATAAAGAAGATGAAATCAATGGAAGAGTATTGTTTATGGCCAAGCATAATAAGCAAGAATCATATGTCGAAGAAGGAGACAATGAAGAAGATTTAACTAAGGTTTAATTTCAAAATGAAGTGATTAGGGTTATCAAAGAGCTTAAGGTCGAGAAGAAGCATGTCTACACTCTTAAAGAGGAATTAAAGGTAGAAAGGTAACATGTCCTAAATCTTAAAATCAAGTTTGAAGAATACAAACGAGTTGAAGAATCGCCCAGAGAAGAGTTTAAGGAGAGGAATAGGGAAAGAAATAATTGGGAGATGAAATAGTTTCTCTTCGAAAGAAAGTAAAAAATGGAATAAATATTCAAAACTACACCAACATCTCCAAGGCATTGGAAGAAATCATTAACAATAAAAAATCAAGCAGTGACAAGATTGGTCTTGGTTACAGAAAAATTTGAAAAGGAGCCAAGTCCTTCTATGACAAAAAAAGAATATGGATATGCAAAATCTAACAAGAAGGTAGACCTTCTAGCCAACTCAAGATATCGGGACTTACGGGAGGAACCATGGAATAAAATTCCTAGAAAAATATTTCCTCCCAGGTATCAACCTATCTTCTATGGTCATTATTATTCATGTTGAAGGTTTGAACATAGAGCTATAGAATTTCACACTTATGTTTGGAATAAATACAGTTTCAGGAGATCTTCTAGAAATGGATATTTTGGAACTCAACATAATATTAATAGATTTGATCATTTGAGAGATGATGTCAAATATTACAAATGTAAAAAATTTCAACACTTGGCTAAATATTGTAGACATGGAAGTTCCTCAAAAAAATTATCGCAAAATCAGAATGAACAAATATGGAAAAAGAAGACTGAAAAATGTGTTATCGCTCTCAAGGCGCAAAGCAACAGAAACATTTGGTATCTTGATAGTGGTTTCTCAACTCATATGACTGGAGATAGAAGTAAGTTCATATCCTTGAAGGAAAAGAAGGATGGAACAATGTCTTTTGGAAACTAAGGGTCTTCAAACGTCATAGGAGTAGGTACAGTCACACTTGGAAGCAAGAATGCATTAACAAAAGTTGTGCTGTTGGTTGAAAACATGAATCACAATCTATTCAATGTTGGAAAAATGTGTGATAAAGACACACAATGTTATTTAACTCTAAGAAATGTGAAATCAGGAAAGGAATTTTCGGTAAAATTGTGGCTACAACAAGAAGAGCTCCCAATGACATTTATATTTTGGATGAGGCACCTAAAGGTTGATTTTTGGTGAAAGAAGATGAAAGTTTTTTATGGCACAAACGAATGGGACATACAAATTTCAACAATTTTGTCAGGATCGTCAAGAAGGAAGGATTAAGAGAAATGCCTAATATTTCAAATCCCACCAATACGATATCTGAATCTTGTCAGCATGGCAAATAGATAAAATTTGAGTTCCAGACAAAAGAACACTTTGCATCATGTCCATTGGAATTGGTACATACTAATCTATGTGGTCCTATGAAAACAAAAGGTTTAGATGGAAAATTTATTTTATGCTAATGATAGATGATTACACTATAATGACAGTCGTCAACTTCTTAAAGAAAAATACCGAGGCATTCGATTGTTTTATAATCTACAAGGAATTGGTTGAAAATGAAAATGATTTGAAGATCATATTTCTGGGATCAGATAATGATGGAGAATTCACGTCCAAGGTATTTCAGCAGTACTGTGATGAAAATGGAATAAAAATACAATTCTCAATAGCCAGAACATCCTAGCAAAATGGAGTTTTTGACAGAAAAAAAGGAACCGTACAGCAAATGGCCAAAACAATGTTAAATGACTCAAAATTATATTATAAATTCTGGGTTCAAGCAATCGATACAGTTGTATTCATTATAAACAAAGGTTTTCTAAGGAACAATTGTAACATCACTCCATACGAATTATGGAATGGAAGACCGGATAACATCAAATACTTCAAAATATTTGGAATAAAATGCTACATCAGAAGAGAACATAAAAAATTGGGAAATTTCGATTCCCAGGTCGATGAAGGTATTTTCGTTGGTTATTCGTGCAAAAGGAAGTCTTATGGATGCTACAATCTGAAGAAAAAACAAATAGTGGAAAGCATAAATGTTACTTTCGATTAAGGTTTTGTTACAAAGGATGACAATGAGATTGTACCTTGAAGAAAATATAAGGGATCTGAGGGAGAATCTGTGAAGGATGAAGAAGAAGCTCCAAAACAAGACCAATCAAATAAGGAAACAATAGTCAACCAAGAGGAAAAAATAAATGATGAGCAGGATGTACCAAAAAATTCTCCAAAAGCTTTAAAATAATAGTGTCAAAAGAATCATTCGTCAAATCAAATCATCGGCAACATAAATGAAGGAATTCGAACCAGAATAAGTTGAAAAATTCGTTCATCACAAAAAGCCCACCTTTCTTTTTTAGAAATGTTTGAGCCTAGAAATATTGAGGAAGCTAGTCAAGATGAACATTGGGTAGCAGCTATGGATGAAGAACTGGATCAAATTGAGAAGAACGATATTTTGGAATTGGTTCCACCACCAAAGGATAAAAATGTTATTGTAACTAAATGGGTCTTCAGAAACAAATTGAATGAGGATGGGCAGGTTACCAGGAATAAGGAAAGATTAGTCTGCAAAGTATATGCATAAGTTGAAGGAATTTATTTTGAAGAAACATTTGCTCCTGTTTCTAGAATGGAAGCTATTATAATGTTTCTCTCTTATGTATGATCAATAAACATCAAGGTCTACCAAATGGATGTTAAGTTAGCCTTTCTAAATGGTGAATTGGAAGAAGAAGTTTACATTGGACAACCCGAAGGTTTTCTGATCTTTGAAAAGGAAGACTATGTTTGTAGATTAAAGAAGGCACTATATGCTCTCAAGCAAGCTCCTAGAGCTTGGTATGCTCACCTTGATGGATATATACAACAACAAGGATTCAAGAAAGGAAGCACTAAAAAAAATCTCTATGTGAAAGTGGATCAATATAACCTAACAATTATCGAGGTATATCTAGACGATATAATTTTTTGAAGAAATGATGACAGATTAAGTAAAAAAATGCCATAAATATGCAAAGTGAGTTTGAAATGTCTCTGGTTGGTGATCTTACATACTTTTTAAGGCTTTAGATATCTTAGGATGATAAAGGAATATATATGTGTGTGTGTGTGTGTGTGTGTGTGTGTGTGTATCAAACCAAGTAAATCAAGGAAATTCTCAATAAATTCAAGATGCAAGATTGCAGGCATGTCCTTACCCCAATGGTAATAGGTTGCAAGTTAATTTTAGATGATTTTTCAAATTATTTGGTCCCATGGTTGTATATATCTATGATTGGCAATCATTTATATGTGACATCTTCTCGGCCAGACGCAATGCAGGGAGTTGGACAAGTAGCAAGATTCCAAGCAGCACCAAAATAATCTCATATTATTGTTTCAAAAGAATTCTCTGATATCTGAAGGGCACAACAGAATATGTTTTATGGTATCCCAAACGAAATAATCTAGTTATCCAAGCTTATATAGATACATATTGGGCAGGAATTATTAATGATCGAAAGAGTACCAATGGAGCAGCATTATATCTAGGTGGTTTCCTTGTTTCATGGTTAAGTAAAAATTAGTATTCAATCTTTTTATACACAAAAGAAGTAGAATATATCGTGGCAACAACCTTTTCTACTCAAGTTCTCCAGATGAAGAAAACTTCGCAAGATATTCAAGTGAATTTTGATGAGCATATTCCCATATTTTTGATAATACTAGTGCCATTAGTATCTCCAAGAATCATGCAATGAATTCCAAAACAAATCACATTCCGATCAAATATCATTTCCTTAGAGAGTAGGTTACCGAAAAGAATATCAAGCTTGAATATGTTGGCAGAAAGGAAAAAATCCCTGACATATTTACCAACCCATTACCTCCTAAATCATTTGAATATCTTCACCTAAAGCTTGGGATTGTCCCAATTTCTCATTAGACTCTTTCTCTTATCTAACTAAGTTGAAAAAAAAATGATTTGAGGTGTGTACAGGTCCACGGGATGACATTTGTCAGGGTGAGACACCCTTTGCCATTTATGGCAAAGGGGGAGAGAATGTTGTAACAAGAGGTGTCATGATTGTGAGGGGAGTAATTTTTCTGCCATCAATGCCAAAGGGGGGAATTGTTGCTTAGTGGTTTCCATTGATGTCAACCCAAGCAGCACCACGGGGTACCCCGATCTTGCATAGGAATTTTTGACTTGACAACTTACTATATTCTGAGTCAAGGATATTTTGGATGGTTTCTAATTGTCGACATGTTCTCGTTTATATATGGCATTCCACGTAATTATTCATAGTTTTATAGATATTTGTGTTTGAATTTAGTAACGAAAATTAGTGGGCTAAAACCCCATGGGGTTGTGGCATGACACTAATCATTGGTTGTGGTCATTGAATTGTCAACAATTAGTAATTTTTTAAGCTCGTAAAATCCCTCCAATGTTCACTTGTTGAATACCCTCTGAACCTAATAATTTATATAAATTGTGACCCTCATATCCTCCTCATGTAAGGATTTCGCTAATTATAGTAGGTCATCATGGAATTTTTGCTATAACACTTTTCTATAAAGAATCAAATGCTAAAATTATTGATGAAGTGTGTATCCAAATTTCAGATATTGGTTCACTATATTTTCATAGATATGATCTGAGGAAGCTATGATTTTTGGAGGCTTATAAATTTCATGTCAAACAGGTGACCTTGGGAAAATAATCATAACTTTCTTTTTGAGAATTGGACTCAAATTTTGTAAAATGTGACAGAAATTGAACAAGGTTTAGTTTTTTGTGTATCATTTTTAGGAGAAAAGGTTGAAACAATGATATGTGACACTCCGTACAAGTTTTCTATACTGAAGCAGTCTATAATTAGGTCATCGTAGGAGATTGGGAATAACAATTTCTTGAATAATGCAATGTTTATCATGCCTACGTGGTTGGAAAGAGGACTCATAGGGATATGACAAGATGAAATTTCAGACCTTATAGATCTGAAATTACACAGATACAACAAATTGGATATAGAGCTTCTAGAATGCAATAAAAACATGCATTCAAGGATCATTGCAGTAAGGACAACACATCAACAGTCAAGGGTAAGTCTGCTGCAACAAGGTATGTATTATTAGTTTTTCAATTTTAATTTTAATTTTAATATCATCTCTGACATGTGTTTTTACAGGACAATGTAAGTATTTTGTATGTATGTTTGATTTCGTTTTGTTCATAAATATTGAACATATTTACATTTGAATTTTGAATATTTCCCTAACATATGCTTTGCAGGAAAGTGTAAGTATTTTTTTTTATATCAGTTTGGGTCTTGCATGAGCAGGAAGGATGACACAATAGGACAACTCAAACACATACTAAAATGATAATGCAACGCCAAAGTACCGTTACTTGAAGCAAGAACAACAATAGCTCAGCAGGTACTAGTGTTCAAAGAAGAAATGTCAAGTCAAGTATCAGGTCGTGTCAAAAGTCATTATTTTAAAAATGATGATTGTAAAATTTTAAAACATTCATTATTGTAAAAGAGTCAATCTACCTAGAGGTGGAGAGGCATTGTTGGGAGGTATAAGTGTCATTGTTGGATAATGTTATGGTTGGGTTGCAAGTCATAGTATGATTAGGTGATTGGTCTAGTTCAAGAAAACCATTGTGAACCATATTGTATCATGGATCATTGTCCCTAGTATGGGATTCCACACTCTTGTATTATTTCTGATCATTATAGGGTGGCAAGGAGGTGCTAGTTTGGTGCATGAAGTCACCTACAGGTTGGAGCTTGTGAACACTTCAGGGAGGTAGGTCGGTCTAGGATGTTGGGGAATCCATTCAGCTGATAATAAAAGAAACCAGGGCGTTGGGGCATCCTTCCAGTGGGAGATCGAGAAGAATTATTTTCTATAATTTTAGGAATTTGTACCTTTAATTTTAGTTGGGCTCAAGATTAAATTCATGTGCCTATTTTTTTCTATTGTTTACTGTTTTTATTGGATAAACATCAAGAATAATTAAATATTAAGTAATTCTCTAAAAAGATTTAAAAAGTGCTAATTGATAAGAAATAATGATTCACCCACCCCCCCCCCCCCCCTCAATATTTCCAATAGAAAATTGATGAAATAAAAGTTTTGAATGCAAAGTGACAATGTAATAGTGTTCAATGATAGAAAAAATGAATAATAAGAATTTTAATAATGTATTCAATTACAAATAGCCTTCATTGTGATCAATATCAAGCTATTTTCTTCTACTAGTCTTATTTTCACACTTGTTAGTTTTGTCATCTTTTCATAACAATTATATGAAAAGGATAGTTGAAATTGTAAACCATAGTAAATATTAACTCGATTTGTTGTAGTAAAAATCATACCTTGTCTCTATTTCTCTCCAATACTAATAGGTTTAATTACTATACCAAAAAAATCAATGTACATTGTAAATAATCAAGTACATTGTCAATAATCTAGACTGAAATCAATGCATTTAGTGCAAACAATCAAATAAGATTAGAAATCATCTACATTGAAACCAATGCATCTAGTTCAAGAAATCAAATATAATTATAAATAAACATCTAAATTGAAAGTAATGCATCTAGTGCAAGCAATCAAATAGGACTAGAAATCATCATCTACACTGAAATTGATGCATTTAGTGCATGCAATCAAATAGGATTAGAAATCATCTACATTGAAATCAATGCATGTAGTGCAAGTAATCAACTATCTTTATAAATCAACATCTACACTGAAATCAATGCATCTAGTGCAAGCAATAAAATAGGATTAGAAATCACCATCTTCACTAAAATCAATGCATCTAGTGCAAGAAATATTCTTCCCTCTCTCTCCCTTCCATTTATATACGTATATATCCCTCCATATCTCCTTCTTTGTCTCTTTATCTGACACCCACAAACACACACGCTCTGTCACTGCATATATACCAATCTCTCTCTCCCTCCCTCCATATCTACATTTTTCTCTTATTTTTCCTTACCTTCCATCTATATCTATATCTCCCTTTGTCTCTCTATATCAACCCCAAAACATACACTCTTTTTCTCTAATTTATCTATCTATCACTACCTCCCCCTCTCCCTCTCTCTCCCCCTCCATCTCCATATCGCTTTCCCTACTTCTCTCCACTATCTCGCACCATATCTCTTCCTTTCTCTCCCACCTCTCTCTCCTTCTCAATCAGTTTCTCTTCACCTTCCAAATGTGTTACTATATTTCTCTCTCTCTCTCCTTATCTCCACCCTTCTCTTCATCTCTCCTTATTTATCCCTTAATCTAACACCAAAATATACACAATCTCTCTCCATATATCCCTTGTCACTCCCCCTCTCTCTCTCCATTGTCACTCACTATGTCTTTGTTCTTCCCTTCCTCTCCCCCCTTCCAAATCCATCTCTCTATCCCTCCCTATCTCCTCCTCCTCTCTCAATTCCTCTCTCTTCTTCTTCATCTCTCTCCCTTTATCTCCTACCTCCCTCTCTCTTCCCCCATCTCTCTCTCTCTCTCTCTCTCTCTCTCTCTCTTCCCCCATTACTCCACCTCTCTCTCCAACTATGTTACTATATCCCTCCCTTTCTCCTTCTCTCTCCTTCTCTCCCCCCTTGTCCCCATCTATCCTTCTATGTCTCTTTATCTCACCCCTAAAAGTACACACTCTCTCTCCATTTCTCCCTTGTCACTCTCTCTCTCTCCACTTCTCATTCTCTATGTATTTCTTCTCCCTTCCCTCTCTCCACCTCCAACTCATTTCTCTATCCCTCCCTGTCTCCTCCTCCTCTCCCCTCTCCTTCAATTTATCTCCATGTCTCCCTTGTCACTCCCCCTATTTCTCCACCTCTATCATATGTCCTTGTTCTTCCCTCCCATATATATCTAGAGTTAATATATATATATCATTATATATTAATATATATTGTAATATAACAAATTTAATATTGTATTAATCCAAAGTTTTTAAATTTAATAATATTAATATTATAATATATTAATATGAATATTAGATTTAATAATAATAATAATAATAATATTTTAATATTAATATTAGGGTTGATAAAAAAAAATCATGGTATTTATAATAATTTGGTCCATGTTATTTTGCCCATAGGATTGGTATACAATTAGATGTTGATTGCTAATCCTATTTGAGATATTTTTATTTATTTACCTTACCTCTTTTTACCTCTTTTATATTTATTTATTTACCATACCTCTTTTATAAATATGGTATTTGGCCCATGGTATTTGTCCTGTCGTATTTGGCACATAGGCTTCACCTAAATAAAACCTATTTTTTGAGTTTTGTACATATAAAGAGGATTATGGAGTAAATATAAAAAGAAGTTTTATTTATTTACCATACATCTAGTTTATTTATATTTTAATTTATTTACCATACTTCTTTAGTAAGTATAAAAAATGACTTTATTTATTTACCATACGTCTAGTTTATTTATATTTTTATTTTTGTACCGTATCTCTTTTTTGAGTGTTCTTAAACGTCTTCGTATTTTAAATCTATATTGTTTACAATTATTTTTAGTGAATCTTTAATTGTTTAATTATATGGTTATTATTTAGATTTTATTTTTTATTTTTTTTTAGCTTTTTATTTTGGCAGACATTAGTGAAATTTCATCTGGATGGACAAACTTACACATATCCCCCATACCGAGTTGTAGAATGTGCCTCTAGGTGCAATCATTTTTTATTTTACCAAGAAAATTGATATAGGTGGTGTTTGATGAAATTTAACATTGTCAAATGAATTTGGACTATAAATAGACATAGTCATGTGAAGTTTTAGTTACATATTGGTTGATGATCTAAGAACTTAGAGTTGAGTAGTCAAAATTATACATCTAGATCTTCTAGCTTGTTTTAAATATGAGTATTATACATTTTTAATAGTGAGTTTCCCTCCTAATACTCTACTTCTCATTATAAATATTTTGATTGATTATGGTTGTGCTCATAGATTAATGGTACATTGATGTTGTTAATTTACCATTATTATATGTTGTTACAATCACTTTTACCCCATTTTTTATCTTTCGTTAGCAATCTTTTAAAACAATTTAATTTTCCAATGATAAATAGGAGTTATGGATAAAATAGTAAATGTAAAGAACAATAAGAGACATGAATTGACACCACACAAGAATTTTTGTGACCTTTATATGAATATTTCTTTGTATATATCTTAGAATTTGTGTTTTAAGTGCCATCTATATTGATTAAGAGAAATTTGAAATTGAATATTTTCAATTATATCATTTCAAATTTGTTTTGTTCAATTTGGAACTATAATTATTTTTGAAATAAATTTTTAGATAAATAAAATATATGTGATTTATTTATGTTTAGATAAATTCCAATTCCGAATTTAATTATAAATTTAGTTTTTATTATAAAATTTAAATTTAACTTCATTAAATCTTGAATATTTTAAATTAATATAAATAGTTTAAAAAATAAGGTAGAGGTTGGGAAAGTATTAAAGTCCACCTTTAAAAATCTCATCAACCTTTTCAAAGAAGTGTTTCTGTGTAAATTCAACAATTTTGAAGGAAGCTTTATTTTTACATGGAGTGATTTGAAAAGAAAATTAGAACCAAGTGGCATGAGCTAACTAATTAGTATTTTTTTTCTAAAAGATGTTCCATGTTAAAAATTTAATAGTTAAAAGTGAACTAATGAATATTTTTATTTGGACATACGTTTGAATTTCCAAGGAAAATTTAATCACTTGATCGTGCGTTGTTGATATTATAAATTAAAAGGACTTTCGTATCCTAGTCTAAGCTCATAATCCTTTCAAAGATTCAAAGGATATATTATTTTTACAAAAATGAGAAATCCTAGTTGAACATGGTTATGAGTTTCTCTCAGGTATTATTTTATGCTTTTTCGGATCTGGGGGACAATGTTACAAAAATGAACTTGTGGATTTTTCTTTTCATCTCTTTTCCAAACTCTCTAAACATGGAAAAGGACCAATTTTTACTATCCTTAAACTCGTTAAAGCATCAAATAGCGACAGACTTGTCCATCATGACAAGATTGATTTTCACCAAGTTGCTAGACTCTTTAAAGCATCACATAGTGATGGACTCACCTGAAGGGTTGAATTATACATCAAGCATATGTTATCCTACTCGAGATTGTAAAAAATAAAAAGGTACTGGTTAACAATGACTGGGGAAAATTGGAAAGGTATAAAACACTTTCTAGTAGCAAGTCGCCCTTGAACATGACACTCATTCACTTCATCTATGTGAATTTTGGGTTAGGTTATTTTCTTAATGGTATATCATATCTATAATCTATCACACCATCCATCACTTTGGTTTTGGGTCAATGCTATCAAATCATTCAGTGTCACTGATATCTTCAAGAGAATTCACTGAGTTATTCCTCATCCTTTGTAATACCCATAAAACTTCATTTCATGACCACCATCCCTAAAAATTGCTTCATCAGTCACATTCTGTCTCCAAAATCATTACTCTTGTTTTGTGTCATTGATGGGGGATACATCAAGGCCCTCGTGCGACGAGTTGCTTCTTGTCATCATCAGGTCATCATCCAAGAAGTGGACTTAAAAACAACCTTTCAGTACCTTGGAGCTTTCTTACATCAATGGCAGGTTTCTCCCTTCGAGCGATATGTTTACATCACATGCCTCTAACTAGAAGACTTTATATGGTGTTCAACATCAAATCATCTATTCACACCATGCCAAATGTACTGCAGTACCCTTAGAGCCATTATAATCAATGGTGGTTTTTGTCTTGTTTTTTAATGGCTTACATCATTGGCTGGTAATAAGATGGTGTCTTCCCCTATTTGACTTAAGATCACACATTCACATGGTTAGACTCATAATTAAGCGATCAAGTGAACGAGATAGAAGACCCAGGATCTAGTTTCATCCATCTGGGTAGCGATTTCACGAGTAGTACCAAATCATCCATACGATGGACTTTACACAGATGGTCATCCTATCATGGGTTTATATCTATAGATGAATTTATGATGTTATGATAGTTTATGTGCTGAGTATGGGTATGCCTCCCTCAAAAATTCATGTCCAATATGAAAATATATCATGATGTAATGTATTGTAATTAATGCAAGTCACCATCCGCTTCAGATCCTACTCATCACATCGTGAATCATATTAATCAAAATTATCACTTTTGACATCATGCTTTAGGGGGTAGCTATTACAAGTCACTGTTAATTAGGTTCTATCATACTCTAAATTATTTTCTACATGCCCTAAACAAGTCATCCCATTCATGGTTTTCCTTCATGAAAGTTTCATTGCTTAAATAGCAGTTGAGGTGCTTCATTGAGCCATCAACGCACCCACTAGTACATATGGTCAATTTTCCAACACTTTAGTTTCGACAATTTTGACGTATTCTACGAAACTTCAGAACTGTTTCTCAATTTTTTTTAATCCCATCAAAAAGCATCGGAACTAAAGTGTGTGAGTTGCGACGAAATGCTTGAAATGTCGGAATAGCGACGAAAGCACTCCACACATCGGAATAGCGATGAAAGGCTCCAACGTCGAAATTTTGACACAACTGTCTAACCATCAGACTAGCGACGATCTCATTCTAAATGTCGAAATAGCAACGAAAGGCTCCAGCATCGTAGTTGCAATGAAACTATCCAAACTTTGGAAATGTCGGAATAGCGATGAAATCGTGTGAGGGTCAGTTTGGGTCATGTCAGGTCGTGCCAGGTCATGTGAGGGTTATGTCAGGTCAGGTTAGGTCGGGTCGTGTCAGGTCAGGTCAGGTTATGTGAGGTTGAGTCATGTGATGGCGCCCAAGGAAACACATTTAGGTGGGTCGAGCTAGGTCGGGTCTTGTGAGGGCGCCCAAGGAAATGTGTTTGGTCGCGTTGTGCCATGTCGTGTCACAATGCATGAGAAAAAGAATTCGGGCACGTCAGGTTGGGCCAGGTGATATTGTGAGGGCACCCAAGGAAACTCATTCAGGCGGGCAGCTCAGTTCAGGTCAGGTTGTGTGAGGGTGCCCTATAAGGAAACACGTTCATGAGGGTCAGGTGATTGGGTTGTGTGAGGGTACCTTATAAGGAAACGCATTTGGGTGGGTTGGGCTGACTCATGTGAGGGCACCAAATTCGTTCGAGCAGGTCAAGTTAGGTCCGGTCATGTGAGGGCCCCAAGGGAAACGTGTTTGGGCAGGTCGGTTTGTGTCAATCTGGGTCATGTACTAAGGGTGGTCGTATCAAAAATGCTAAGTTGTGACTTCTTGTGTGCCTTGTGCACATTTGTGCGATCTATTTTCCATTTTCTCCCTCGTGCCTTCGTTACGGCGGGTTAGGTCATGCCGTGTGAGGAAACCATAGGAAACGGGTTGGGGTCGTAGCTTGTGAGGGAGGTTGTATCAAAAAATTTAATTTTTTACTGTCAGTGTGCCTTGTGCATGTTCGTGCAACCCGTTTGTCATTTTCTCCCTTATGACTTCGACGTTTCGGCGGGTCAGGTCGAGTTGGGTCAGGTCAGGTCGTGTAGTACTATGAGGGCACCCAAGGAAATGCATTCTGGTAGGTTGGGTCTTGTCGGGTCATGTGAGGGTGCAGAAGGAAATATGTTCGGGTGGTTCAGGTCGTGTCGGGTCATGTGAGGGCACTCAAGGAATGTGTCAGGGTCGGGTCTTATTCAGCTCATGTGAGGGTTCCCAAGGAAACACATTCGGCCATGTCGGGTCGGATCCCGTTGGGTCATGCCATATGATGTCACCCAAGGAAACACATTCAGTCAGGTCAGGTTGGGTTTTTTCATGTGAGGGCATCCAAGGAAACGTGTTTGAGCGATTCGGGTTGGGTTAGGTTGTGTCATGTGAGCACACCCCACAAAACACGTCCGGGTGGGTTAGGTCGAGTCAACCTATGTGAGGGTGCCCGAGGAAATGCATTTAGGCAGGTAAGGTCAGGTCAGGTCGTTTCAGGGTGCCCAACGAAATGCATTCGGGTGGGCCTAGTCAGTTTAATTCAGGTCAAGTGAGGGCACCAAAGGAAATGTGTTCATGCGTGTCGGGATGGGTCGTGTGAGGCCGACAGCTGAGGAAACGCATTTCCTTATGCATTTTTTTGTGATCTTCTTTCCTCTTGCTCCCTCGTGCCTTCGTTGTGGGTCGAGTGAGGTCATGTGAGTGCGCCACAGGAAACACGTTCAGGTTAGACCATCATGTAAGGGAGGTCATATCAAAAATGCTAAGTTGTGACCGTCTGTGTGCCTTGTGCATGTTCATGCGACCCATTTTCTGTTTTCTCCCTCATGCCTTCGACGTTGTTCGGGCATGTCAGGTCCTGTCAGGTCATGTGAGGGCACCCAAGGAACGTTTCCATGTCGAGTCGTGTCAAGTAGTGTGAGGGAAACCAAGGAAATGCGTTCAGGTGGGTCGGGTCTCGTCGATTCATGTCATGTGATATGCCCAAGGAACCGCGTTCAGGTCGGGTCGGTTCATGCCATACTATGAGAGTGTCGAAGGAAACGTATTCGGATGGGTCAGTTCAGGATGGGTCATGTACCAAGGGTGCCCAAGGATCATATTCAGTTCATGGTTGTGGCTTCCTCTATTTATATCACTAACATGTGGGACTTGATCCATACTTGAAATTACCACAAAATAAATTGGTTTCAAGCTAAAATCTCTGGTTTACCGCTTGTGTTTTGGTATTGTGAACCATTAATGAAGATCAAAAATTCCATTGGTAAATTTTCTTTCCTGGTGGACGCAAGCTTGTTACAAAGAGATAAAAATATCACGTGGATTTTGGTGGAGGTGGACTTTGTTGTTTTCCATCATGCAAAGGTGGAGCTAAATTAGTGTGACTTCTCTACTGGGCCACGAATTGAATATTGAGTCGTGTGAGGGTGTCGTGTAAAAAAATGCTAGGTTGTGACCGCTCGCGTTCCTTGTGCACGAATTTGTGCAACAACTTTGTTGTCTTCTCCTAGTGCCTTCAATTGGGAAACTCGGGTTGTGTGTAGGCACCTAAGGAAACGTGTTTGGGTGAGTTGGGTCGGTTTGGATCGGATCGTGTGAGGGCGGTAAAGGAAACACGTTTAGGCGGGTTAGGTCGAGTCGTGTGAGGGCACATAAGGAAACATGTTTCGGCGGGTTAGGTCGGGTCATGTCGTGTGAGGTCACCCAAGGAAACATGTTCGGGTTGGTCAGGTGGGGTTAGGTCGGGTCATGTGAGGGTGCCTAGGGAAACGTGTTCGAGTGGGTCCAGTCCGGTCAGGTCATGTGAGGGCTCTTAGCAGAAATTTTTCTGGCAGGTTGGGTCGGGTCAGGTTGGGTCGTGTGAGGGTGGTTGAAGGAAATGTTTTTGGGTGGGTCGAGTCAGGTCAGATCGCGTCATGTTGGGGCGCCCAATAAACGTGTCTGGTTCAAGTCAGGTTAGGTTGTGTGAGGGCACCCAAGGAAACACGTCCGGGCGGGTCGGGTCGAGTCGGGTCAGGTCATGTCATGTGAGGCCGCCCAAGGAAATGTTTTCGATTAGGTCGAGTTGGGTAATTTCATGTGAGGAATTCCAATGAAACATGTTTTGGTGGGTCAGGTTGGGTCCTGTTATGTGACGGCGCCCAGGAAAACGTGTTCGGACAAATCAGGTTGGGTTGGGTCGTGTCGTGTGAGGGCGCCCGAGGAAATGCGTTTGGGCAGGTCAGGTCAAGTGAGGTTGTGTGAGGGCTCCCAAGGAAACGTGTTCGGGTGGGCTGGGTTGATTTGGGTCATGTGAGAGCGCCCAAGGAAATGCATTCGTGTGGGCCGGATCATGTGAGGGCGCCTAAGGAAATACGTTCGGGTGGGTCAGGTTGGGTCGTGTCATTTGAGGGCGCCTAAGGAACCACGTTTGGGTGGGTCGAGTTAGGTATTTATTAGAACTAATTAATGACTCTCGCATGAGAAATAAAAACTATTTAAACTTATTTGAACTCCAAAATAGGAATAAAAGTCAACTTACCAAGGAGAGGAGAGAGAAAAATGATGGCTGACTGCTGCAAAGTAGGGAGGAAGTGCATACTCACTCTAGGAATGTCTTTGAGTTAGGTAGTATGAATCAATGGAGTGGAATTATCCATTTAATCCTCATAGTAGAGTCTACTTAGTGCCACATGTCATCCTAGCTAGTGGCACCCCCTATTATAATATAAAACCCCAAAAATAGAGAATTTTAGAAATGATAGGGAATGCCCAATAGTGAATTAAAAGTGGTCATATGTGCCCCTACTAATGTATATTAATGGAAGAGGGTCTAATGATGGCCAAAGTGTGTGCTTTAATGAACTAATGAGTGTAATTTACCCCAACACCACCCCACAACCCAACTTATAGGGAGTATCCTATTGAACGAGTCCCAACAATTCTCATCCATGTTAAGTACTCATGTACAACAAAAAGAAATCAATAAATCACAATAATTTGTGACTATATGAAGTACTCCTAAAATAAATTATACAATACACAATATCAGAAGAGTGATGTAAAGAGAGACAACCTAGTGGGAAGAAAACCACCCCTCAAAATACAATGCATACTATCTCAACTATGACGTAGTTTCTATGAAGAAGGATTGGGTTGCGACCCATTTTCCATTTTTGTCCATGTGCCTTCGACGTTCGGGAAGGTCGGGTCTGGTCGATTTTTGTGATGGCGCCCAAGGAAACGGGTTTGGTTCGGGTTGGGCCAGGCTGTTTGAGGGTGCCCAAGGAAACACATTCGAGTGGGTCGGGTTAGGCCAAGCCATGTGAGGGCACCCAAGGAACGCGTTCAAGTCGGGTCATGTCGGATTGTGTCAGAGGGGCTAAGGAAACACATTTTGGCAGGCTGGGTCGAGCCGTGTCATGTGAGGGAGCCCAGAGAAACACATTCGAGTGGGTCGATTTGGGTCGAATCGTGTCATATACAATGGTTTTATTTGCTTGTGGTTATCCTTAGTTTCTACATGGATCTGCATTGGGTCATCATCCTTTCTTGATGGGGATCTTGATGCCTAAGGGTATTTCCCTCTTTTTGTAGTTGGCTCTAGTACAACTTTGGAATCCTTCATCCAATGGGGTTTGTCTATTGGGGGAGGTATTTTAGAAAATTATTCCAAGCCATTAAGATTTTTGATGACTTTATAATTTTCCATGGAGCTTGAATCCTTAGCCACAATTACCAACCCCTATCCCATTTAACCCCCTAGACCTCTAAACCCCTTACCGATTTTACCCCTAATCCCTAAAACACTAGATGCTTAACCACTAACCCCTAAACCCTTAACCCCTAACCCATTTAACCCCCTAAACCTTAACACCTAACCCCTTGAAGGCACAAAGCAGAAAGTGGCTAACAGGTCGCATGAACGTGCACAAGGCACACGGGTTGTCACATTTTATACGATCTCCCTCACACGACCCGACCCAACCTGACCCAGCATGAACATGTTTCCTTAGGCACCCTCACATGACTTGACCCAACCCAACCTGCCAGAACGAAGGCAGAAGGGAGAAAACAAAAAACGAGTTGCAAGAATGTGCACAAGTCACAATGGTGGTGACAAATTAGCATTTTTTATATGGATGCCCTCACATGACCCGACCTGACCCGACCCAAAAGCATATCCTTGGGTTTCCTCACACGACCCAAACCAAATGTGTTTCCTTAGGCACCATCACACAACTAGACCCAACTCGACCCACCTGAGCGAAGGAAAAAGGGAGGAAATGGAAAATGAGTCACACGAATGTCCAGAAGGCACGCAGGTGGTCACAAATTAGCATTTTTTATATGGCCTCCCTCATGCGAACCAACCCAACCTGACCCGAACATGTTTCCTTGGGTGCCCTCACACGACTCGACCCGAATGTGTTTCCTTGGACACCCTCACACGGCACAACCGAACCCGACCCCACCCGCCCAAATGCGTTTAATTCATATGAACTTCAATCCTGAGCCCTAATTCCTCTAAAACTTATAATACCCAATCCTTATAACCCCTGCCACACTTAATACCTAAATATTACAACCCTTATCCTATAAAATAATTTACCTCTCTAACATCTAATACATATAATCATTGACACCTGACTGTTATACTCCTTAACACATATAAATGATAACCATAATACTATAACCATTATATCTCTTATCATTTTACCATCATAAACCCTAAAATTTATAACCTATCTCTTTTCAACCCTAAAACCCCTAATATAAACTTATAACCCATTTTTCAAATAAACCCTAATATTTACAACCTTACCATATACATTAAAACACATACCCTTATAATCCATATTTCCAACAATATTTCTTAGCGACCATCACAACCCTTAGAATGCTTCATTATTAAATGCTAAAAAAAAGGTGGGCCACAGTTTACTACTAAGCCTTACAATCCATATTATCATATATTTTTTTTTAATTTTGGGCGGTAGCAGTTTCTTCAACCAGACCGTGAGCTCGACTATGACTTTTAACCAAACCATGAGCAAACCTAGCGATGTTTGTGAGCTCGACGAGAGATTTTTAACCAGATTGTGATCTCGACTAGAGATTTTTATGGTTATATTGGGACCGAAGCATGGAGCCACAACCTCTTCCAGTTATGGAAAAGTATTTATCTTGTGCTTGTATCTTTTTGTGAAACCCTAAAATTTATATCCTGAATGCAAGTAGTGGAGGCTCATAGAATTAATTTAAATCAAGGAAAAGGAAATTTCAAGTGCACTAATGAAGATCTTGGTATATTTTAAGCCTTTATTCAGGAGGGGCTTACCCAGATTTATTGTCATAAGGGCAGTTCAGGTCGAGTATTATTCCCTTTACATCGAGATTGTAGCAGTAGATTCAACCATGTCATGCTCATAAAACAGTCTTCAAACTTTTCAATTGTAGCTTGTAGAACTATTTAGATGCTGCTAAAAGGTTTATCAACTACCTGTAAGTCTACTTTATTATTCAATGTAGGAAAAAAAAAATTGCACTGAAAGATTGTTGAAAATAATTTCAGCAGAAGCTCATATAAATTTTGGGTTTCCCCACTCATTTCATAGTTTTCCCATGTCAATAAAATTAAAAACACACACCTGACAAATTTAGGTCCAAAAATCATTAGAATTATCTTCAACCAAACATTGATAATGCTCCAAAGCCTTTTCGACATTTTCCTACATGTAAAACATAGACACAACACTTTATCTACATGTTGAAAGGGTGACCATAACAAACTATTAGTACCCAATTTACAGCAGATATCTGACTAAAATCATTTTGAGTACTAGATGTAATGATACTATAATTTGAAGAATTCATAATTTAAAACTTATCATAAACAAAAGAAAATGGCTCGAATTCAAATAAGCCAAAGTAAAATATTACTGGGCATGGGCATGTCCAACATTAACTAGTTGAATAAGCACAATCACAAAATCATACTAGGATGGTGGGTACAAAGAGTACCTCAACAATGTAAATATGTTCCAATAGTAACTTCAAGTTGTATGCTTCAGTTTATCTCTTTGCCTATAGAGCTCTTTCAAAATTCCCCTCCAACATTTCCATCATGGCCTCATCTTCACCACATGTGTGCATTACCATTGCAATCACATGTTTAGATATTCAGTTACAATACTGTCATGGATTAGAAGCTTTAAAAAAATGATTAATTTTTCAGATTCTCAGCCACTCATGTCAAAACTTCAATTTCCCATTCCAACAAATGCATCCACCCAACCTGGATACTCAATATTTCAAGAGAGAAAACAACACACCACTCACCATAAGGAAAAATAAAATCTTGTGGAATAATTTTGGCATAAATTGATGACAGACTAAAAAGTGAAACTTGATTACTAGAAAACTAAGTTAAACCATTACATGTTAAAATTATTGGTATGATTTGTAAATGTGACCTTGGCCCATTCATATTTATCTTTATGTACTTGTAATCATGGCCAAGGCTATATTTTTATTTCATTTATTGTAAAACATGTTTATGGTTAAGGCCAAGCTAGTCAAACTTAACATGTAGGCTCAGCTAACCCTCTTAGGGTGTGTGCCCTTGTTATGTGAGTCCATAACCCCTATGAGGATGCCTCACTTGAGTTGTGTAAAAATTCACAACTCAAGCTAAAAATTGTAACATCTCATCTTGTGCTCTTGTGACCTTCTTGATCTAAACTGCACAACTAAAGATAAAAATTGTAACATCCCCTCTTGTGATCTTATGACTTAAAACTCCTCAACGCTAGCTTAGATCTATGTTTTCTAGACCTCTGCATTCTTCTCCTACATCCTACACTGGAAGCCTTCAAGCCCTTGCCATAGATCTCCAACCCTATCTCAGATATGAGAAGTCAATGTGTGAGAATGGGATGAAGAGTGTTCCTTATACACAATTTAGAAGATGAATCCGACCTTTAATTTCAGAGTAAAAATTCAAAATTCAAATTTCAAGTTTCCCTCCAAAACAACATCATTACTTAAGGCATTTATTTTTAATAAGAAAATATTTCCTTAGCCACATTTGATAATATTTAGATCGATTTTAGTCATCTCGAAAAGAGGAATCCAATTGATTTATAATCTCTATCAACTGAATGGGCCAAAGTGGAATTCAGCCCTAGTTACCAAATTTAACACCGACATTATAGACACTTTTAGTTGTTATTCATATTGGAGTTGATAGTAAAATAATTTTAATTTATCTAAGGAACTTTATAGACGCATCATAGTTGTGAAGTAGATGAACTTTAATTTATTTTCCAAAACCAAAGTTGAAAGGGAGCTATACTTTGAATAATTTATGGTTATTTATTTGGAAATTTATATATGGGGTGTTTTTGACTTGGTGTCCCATGAAAAAAGAAGAAATTAAAACTTCAAATATACTTAGAAATCAATAGTCAAAGCCATGACCTAAATTCCCTTAAGAAAGATAGTGAAGAATACATTGATAGAGGAACTGAGTCTGAATATATGGGTTTTGAATTGACAAACACATTCTTTGCCTCATGTTCAAATAAAAAAGAAATATGCCCTGATGAACTTGTGGTAACTGATTGAAATCATACCATTTTTTCCCTTAGTGATGCAGGCCCTATGCCTCATGAAACTATTGAGTGGTGTCCTTTATTACATTCATGTCCTCTTGTTTTCCATCGATACATTCTCAGGTGGGATGTTTTTGGTTTCATTTAATTTGAATATATGTTCATCTCTCTTCTGAGATAAATGTTTTTTATTTCTTTATAAATTTGTGAGTTTATGAATATCTAAAATCTTGGTTTGTCTAGGGTAATATAGCACATTGTGATAATGTGGTTTGTTTCTGTATTGTTTTTGTGAGGTTGTAAGGTTCTAAACTATCATATTTTAGAAGAAAGAGTTTGATCCTATTTTGTTTTCTTGGTATCTTTTTTTCTCGTCTAACTTCTGTTGTTTTCTAAGATTAGCAGTCGTATCAATTCACATATTTACTCAGATTTATGCTCATTTATTTTAGTCCAATTAGGTTGATGTTTTTGACGCACTATTGTTTTTTTTACAGGTTTTGATTTTGAAATCCCCCAGTTGAGCATCAACAAAAAACTGAAAATGCTAACAATGGGCATGATTTGTGCAGAGAATTGTTGATTTACAATAAATTTGTAGTCTAATATAGGCATCCCTTATTGGGTTTTGTACCAATATGCTGACAAATTACATGATGAAGTCACATACCTTTTACTAATTCTTCCTTAATCAATTTTAGAGAGAGGGTGAGAATTTTCAGAGTTTTTTTAGTGAGCTTTTTAAATTTTAAAATTTTATATGTATAAAAATAAAATCCATATAATGAATAATGAAGAATCATACATCATGGAGCCAAGGGGTGGCCATATGGGTTTCCCCTCCTTATAAATGTGCCTCTAACTTGTTGTGTTGTATGTTGATCTAATCTTAATATTTGTGATTTATAGTTTATTCTCTTTAAACTTGAATGTCATTTGATGGTAAAGTTGTACTCTTTAATGCACAAATTTTATGTTTTATAAGGGTAAATTTAGAAAATATTTCAGTTTTCATTTTGTGTTTTAAATATAGATATTATTTTCAAGTTTTCACATTTCTAATTTTATTGCAATGTGGCAGATTGACCATGGAATAGGAACAACCTCAGGATAGGTAAACAAATAACAATTTCGCTTTCAGATTCATTTATTTATCTTTAATATATATATATATATTTCATGGTTCTTATTATTTTTTAATGTGGTAGGATGATCGTGGAAACGGGCTAGCCGAAGAACATGTAAAGTGCCTACCTTGCTCTATCTTCAGGTATTTTAATTGTTTACATAATTGAAATAATGTTAATTTTTTTCAAATATGCAGACGCTTGGCCATAGTGCACGTCATGATTCCCTCAACAAGGAATATTTTTATTCATTCTCAAGTCCATTTGTTTTGCCGAAAAAAAATGCAAAATGAAAACAAGCAAATTGAGCATTTGGTAGACATTATGCCTCAAACAATTGAATTAAAAGAAAGGATATTACATGTTATGACCCAGCTTCAGACGTATGAGGTAATAACAAAAAAATAAAGGATTTTTTTATTGTTATGCATAAGATCAATTGTGATAGGTTTATTTATAATTTTTACATTAACTCAACTCACAAAAAAGTTCTTTTGTATCTAGCATTTTATTCAATCTGTTGTCCCTGATGTTGGTGGTAGTGGGACACAAAGGCAAGAGATTCCCGAGGAACCCCCTCCTACACCTCATACAAGCCTTAGGAAAAATTCAAGAAACACAGCCCCAAGAAGACACATAGGCAAATGTTGAACATGGTGGCAATGATGAGGATGATATGGCCAACTTTATGATTTCATTTCCTGGAGCTACACGTGTCACCTCCACAGGGACCATTCCAGGCATTTTTTTGGTGAAAAATGAAGATGTTACTATAAACAAAGTACAAATCCCAGGTAAGTTTTAATATTTTAATCGTTTCTTGTACTCTATCTAAAACATATTTTATCATGATTATTATTTTTAAATTAATGATAATATATTTTTCTGTGTAGAAAACAATGATTTATATAGGGCTTTGGAGAGCAAGACATTGGTAATTTTTTTCCAAACCATACACACAAGGTGGAATTCCAAGAATTCCAACCTGAAAAAAGAACTTCTAGATAATCTAGAAGGCTTGTTTGGGGCAGGCACATTTGATAAAACAACGGTCGCCCGGGCAGTTGGAAAATACCTGAAATATATGCGGGACACCTATAGGATGTACTTGAAAAATATCTCTACATACTAGCTTCCTCTCATATTTCTAGAGAGGGAGTGAAGAGCACTCATTGAGGATGAAAAAAAGAAAAAGACCAAGAAAGAAGGAAAAATGAAAACTAGACTCGTAAGGTAAATTACAACTTTAATTCAATAGCTTTAATTTTTTTTATGTCCAAAATAAATGTGTGCTACATAACTGACTTCAAGCTTTTAGGATGCCTCACACCTCAAGGGAAACCAAAGCTAGGATTGATAAACAAGGCCAAGACAAGCTAGGCCAGGGCGGATACTTGAAATTAGGCACAAGAATTATAAGTAGCTAAACATATTATTAATTTTATCGCCTTCCAACATTTTTGTAATCCCATCAAATAACATTAAAAATACAAAATCATATGCAATGTAGAGTGAAAAATTTGGAACAAAAACCACAAAGGAAGAGCAATATATCCCTTTCTGTTTAGGCTATTAAGCCATAGTTGAACGTCGTAAATGCTTCTGACAGGTCCTAAGATCCAGAATGTCTGATAAGGTAAAACGTTAACCTGTCAATATGTTTTTTTTTCATCCATAAATTTAATGTCTAACAACTTTGTTTAAATCAAGGGAGCATCACTTTCAACGAGCCAAATAACCTAGTTGTAGAGCACTAAGTTGAGAGTGAAATATTGCCAGAACATAGTCCTCATGTGCAACCTGATCATTCCAGTGGGGACTGGGCTGATAGTGCTACTATCAATGAGGCCCATGATGGTAATTAATTTATACTTATAATTTTTTCTAATTATACATTGAGGGTTGTGTCCTTATACCGTTCTTTTTTAGTGAAAGAGAATGTTGTACTTGAGCATCCTACCACAACAGAGGAACACGGAGAAACGGTTCTGATGGTGACAACTGGTGCACTATGTAAATAATGTCATTGAAGATTTTTTTATTAATATTACCGAACTACTTTAATTATATTTAAAAACTAGCAATTTAAATTTAGTATTTTTTTTTGTAGGCGATGTCCCCTCACTGCATGAGACCAGACATTGTGAGTACCCAACTAGGCCATATATGCGGGAAAGGCACGAAACAAAAGTAGAGGACAATGATGGTGATGATGTAGTTAGGAGCATTAGAAATAGGAAGAAAAAAATGAAAATTTTCTAATGTAAAATATTGTATTATTATAAGAGAGATGATGAGTGAAATACCATACTTGGGAACTTGTTTATGTTATATAAAAACTCATTTATCATACTATTTTTATTCCATACACTTTCAATGTTTTCTTGCGTACTTTTTTTTCATTCTTTTTTAATTAGTTATTGAATATTTTTTTGTGCTCGTGTTCGTAAAAAATGAAATATAAATTGGGTATTGGGGAGTTGAGAGTGATGTGAGTGGCAGGAAGGGGTTGTAAGAGCTTCCACCTTCACGTGTTTGGCCCTGTTTAGTAGAGATTAATTTATTGGAGAGATTTGATCTTGGATCAAACCTCCCTCGATCCAACGTAGCAGAAAAAATTCATTATTGACTTATTTGCTACTCTTTCAGATCGTGCGAGGCTTGTTCCAAGTTCAGGTGACTCCAATAATTTTTTCTTGAAACAAAGAGCATCTTATTCAAGTATGTTTTGAAATTTTCAACATATGTTCTAAAATTATCATAAGAATGCATCTTAGAGTAAAAAATACTAAAAATATTACTTGTATTTATTGTATAGATAATTATGTATTTTGAATGACTTGGCACTGCAGGTATAAATCCTCTTGAATCATGAGCAATACAACTTGTTAACCAGGGTCATGTCTAGGACCTTTTTGCTTGTGCACTTGACCAGGTTCCTAGTGTCACATTTTGTAAGTTCCTTTACACTTCATAATTCAAGATGAAGCTTGTTCGTGGTTATGATCTGGTTTTTTGTATATGTTTTTTCCTCTATTTGATCGTAAGCTTGAACATGACTTTAAACATTGAAACCTTTTTTGTTTTTATACTATTAATAAATTGAAATATACCAAAGTTCATGGATTGAAGCTTCATGTGAATAAATAACATATTGTTACAATCATAGTTTAATATTTTAGAGTGTGTAAGGTTTTAGCACCATCTTGATGGTTTACATCATATTTTGACTTAGAAGCATGCATTCTTCTTGTTTCGTCTATGTGCTAGAAGAATGATGTTAGAATCATGTCTTCATAAAATGTTAGTTTGGGACTAACATCATGGCATCATGGTATGGTGTCCCTGTAATAGGAAATCGATTTAGTGACATGCCAAATTCTAAACCTTCCATATAGATGGGTAGCTGGAGTGCAATTTCTTGTTGCGGTATATTTTCATTCAAATAAAACGTAGAATTACCAGTACCAGTAGGAACCAACTGACCCAGCGTGATGTTTTTCAAAACACCATTGAGAGGGTCTTCTTCAGCCAATGCAGCAACATCCAAAAGGATGTCCACAATCATCTCATCATTGGTCCTATGTCATTACGATTGATACCATGTCGAGTAATAGCCATAAAATGACCTCAATATGTCATTGTGTCACAAAGAATGGACAAATTATTGTAGTTAACATATGACCCATCAAACTATATCACAACTCGAAGCTCATCCAAAAGAGCCTTCCTCACAGCCTCAATTCTAAGCAGTTCAATAACAACAATCAAGTGATTACTAGTTGTCCTAGTAGCATCCACATCTTCATGGCACATCACAACTAACATATTGACACCTTCTATGTCTAGCATCCATTCTGTCTCAATCTAGAATCCATCATTCTCGTCAAACTTGTTGATTCTTTAAGACTTGATAAACACTTTATTGATATCTAGGATTCCCCTTAGAGCCATTACTGTAAGCATGTCACTTTAATTTTTTTCAAAAACACATCATCTTCATAATTTTATTTTTGTACCTCTCCTTTATGACCTTATTCATTCATAATACGTAAACATAGAATAATTTTTTCTACATTATCGTCATTAAAAATGCATCTCAAATCAACCACAATGTTTTCCATACTTAGTTTTTTATCAACCATCGTCTCTCTGTTCAATTATATACAGAGCAGGCATGGAGATATTTTTTCTGGCGCAATATCCTCATCTGGCATTTCATAATAGGATTTGAAAAAGTCAACATCCTCCTCAATGATAATACTCATTGGATCTATGTCATACCACACTACAGTAGACTCTATAACACTTCTCAAGGTTGTTTGTTTTAAAGCATGCTACACACTTTTGGCCCTTTACTTTGTCATGTTAACCTCAAGTTTTAGGTACACAGAGAGTGATGGAATTTTAATATTATTTGCCACATTTTTTATTCCCCTCAGCCTGGGGACACTGAGAGTAACATTTTTCTCATTGACACCGGCATAATGGAAATTATTTAGTGTCATCTGAGTAGTTGGTTCACCAATGGATTTCATTGAAACACAGCCAATCATCTCACCTGGAGAAACTAAGGATTGTAGAAAACTAAATTCTATCCCACCAATTACCCATTCAAATGCATCCCTTGTAAGGTGGTACTCCTTTAGCACATGCTTACTAGCAAATGTACTTCGAAGTAGAATGTTTAAAAACGGAGTGGAATTCTATTTTGCTTCAATACTCATGGGGTCATTACTGGGAAAAATGGTAAGTATTTCCTAAATCCTATCAAATTCTTCTACAATATCCATGGGATGCATATCTGATGGTTTTCTCATATCAATTTTGAATGTCTTTTGGTTGTTCCATGTGAGCCTCTTATGATTTAAAGGAAGAGGCCATGAATTATCTCTAATGTTTACAATCTTTGTACCTAGTTGTCATCTATCTTACTCTAGTTTTTTCATTTCCACATGAAAAAATCTCTGGAACTCCCGGATTGTTTTCAAATCTTCCACATGGTCTGGTGACATGTAAATAGGATTCCAATTTTCTTGGTCAAGTTCATATTTATAAGCATTTTCAAAATCCTTCTTTTTCATCTTCATATAATCAAGGTTCAGTGACTTAATCAAAACAACATCCATACCATATTCACCATACATAAATTTAATAATAGAACCAAGTGAGTTCCTGACAGTCCCGTCATATTTAACCATGATATCCTCAATAGCTTTTAACAATACGCCTTTGTATGTCCCCTATTTCTGAAGTATTCACAGTAGTATCTATCAAACCTTCTCTGACACTTTAATTATAATACCCACGTTTCTTCCACGTAAGCCATTCAGATCCAAGGATAAGGAATTCTTGGGCAAAAAAATAACTTTGATACCTTGTTGAAAATTTAAACAAGGAATCAAAGGCAGGATCTACACCTGGCTGGTAGGCTTATCTTCTTTATATGGCTCCCATTGCAGTAGTACTTTTGCTACCTGCAACATTGTGAATTGAACCTAATGTGCTTGGGATAAATATCACACTTGCAAGGCAAGATGTGGATATCATATGCTATCTTCGTTTCACTTTGACCCTAACATATTTTGTCAATTTGACCATTTTTTTGGTCCCTAAGCACACTAGTCCTTTAAATTTCTAGGTATGTTGCCTCATTTAATCTAAACTTGTTCTTTTCTTATGCTTTAAACTTATTAATGATGCAGTCTCTTGTTTGATGCTCTATATGGAAATGTAAGTGATTATATATGATGACATTAACAACCACTTACGTATTTATAGATTTTATTATGTGGCTTTAGATTTATACTGTATGAGATTTTTCATAATGGTTTCATGCATTTTTTTTTTTAAATGTATTTTTTAACTATCAAAATATCCCATAGTATCTCTTTCTTGACCTCAGAAAATATTTTTTCTTTCTGATAACACCAAGATTCTGTCAAACATATGAAAATCCTGCTACTTGGCGGATGTATTGTAGTAATTAGCTTGTTAGACAATTGTTCAAATTTGAGTATCAACATAGTTGTTATAGTCAATTTTGATGAAAATTACCAATATTATATTATAATTTTATGACCTCACTTCCTCTTCATCAACTGAAGCACGTCAGTCCATTTGTGCCCTATAAAATTTAGGATGCAATTTAAGAACAGGTTGTCCAGATACTCTTCCCTATTGCAACTATCTTCATAATCATACATAGAAGGGTCACCAAATATACAATGTAAGAACTTATTGTTGACTTGTACATTGATGTTTTCCTCACTGGAATGATAACAAGGGTCAACATTTAATTTCCAGGCTTCTGAATACCCTTTGAAATCGTCAAGCTCAACTTCCAAGATATCAAAGAGAAAATGGCATCTGTCTCTATTTGTTCATTGACGTCTTAGTATAAAAAAAATTGGTTCTGGTTGCTGTGGATGTTGGCATATTTTCTTCATCTTCCAGATTAAGGATGGACACAAGTCCTTATGTGAAGAAACCTGGATCATAAGAGCTTGAATCATGTATAAAATACCACTGATATTGTTTTTAGGTAGCCTTAAAAACGTCAGATAGTGTAATAACTCATGGAGATCATCTTGAAATGATTAGAAACAAGGAAAATCATTCTTATGTCATAATTGTTACTTTCATACATTCTATCTAAGGTTTCCACTAATTTTTTGCACATCATTTATTTTTTAGAGTTGTGTCCTCTTCTTCATACTAGACAGAGTGTGAGAATACTCAAAGTGAGTGTATACTAGATTGAGTACATCTATAATATTTTTCTTGAGCTCGTATCTTCAATATAGAGAGTATATGTTTCAGGCCATTTTGATGTTTCAATCTTTGAACATGATGAGGATCTCCTAATTACTGCAAGGGAGGCATAGGGGCAGTCACAACTTAGCATTATACCTCGGTGTAAGCATTTAAATTTCATAGAAGGAAACTTCATTGTTACAAATCAATACATATTTTTAATCAGAATGAAGAATCACACTAGCTCTGGTTTCTCTCTCTATTTATGATTCTTCCAAAGGCACACACACTAGATTTAAGTGCCATATACTCTCGGCTTGGATTTGGAGATTTTTTTGGAATCGGTATTGCACTCTAATCCTTCATTTATATTTTCCAGTTGATAATACCATGTCCACCTAGTATCCATATTACTTTCTTCCATAATTTGAATTGGTGCCAAGTTGGTGGCTAATCATATTCATGATTGATTGAGTTATCTGCATACAATAATGGAACTTGAAAAATTTTAACATGGCGCATTCCTTTGCATCATCTCATCCAAAATTTCTCTTTTCAAGGATACTTTTAGGAGAAAATTTTTCTCTATTGCATAAATTCAACTAAATTGTATCAATGACACAAAATGTTATAGGCACATGGCTATGGGGTTGTCACCGTGTCTCATTCCCATCAACAGTGGTAGCATATCGAAGAGAGTTTAGAATCCTGAAGTTGTTTTTGTGATGATTACATCAATGAAGACACACATGCATGCCAATATGGGACTTTGGAGTGCTACTTCTTACCCATCGACACAATTGACAGACTATGCTATATGGAAAACACCAATGCCAAAGCCTTGTTTCTCATCTTATCACTATATTTTGACAACCCTTTTGAGTGATTTAGCTATTTTGATTTCGATCTGGTAAAGTTCCTAGATTAAACATAACTCTCTGCCTTTGAGGCACCAACCAAAGGCTTGGGATGTCTCCACTAGCATCTTACACAATTTCTATCATAGCGGTTTATATAGTTTGTTTTAGGGACTATTTTAAGTTGGGAATTTTGTTAATCACCTTTAAAAAAGTTACTGGAAGTGGGAATGACTTCAAATTTCCATTATTCTACCAACAAATTTTTTCATAAGAGGATGATCAAGAGGAAAAACCCATTAGTCTCCATCTCAATGTCTCTTATATTCCCTGAAAATGAATTTTTCAAACGCAGAGACTTTGACCAGAAAATCGCATTAGTTTATCATTTTTTAGCCTGAATAGAGGGGGGGTCCTTATTTGTATAGGCATTGACTCATTTCTCTTCAGCAGGTCAATGACATTTGGATGAAATAAATTATCAAGTTGAACCAGAGCAGGTGTATGTAACTGTCTTCCAAATTTATGCATCATTACAACACCAAACCGAATCATTTTTCTGAGCGATATTAGCTTGAGTTTAGTATTGGAAATAGTTTGAGTCCAAAAAAGTTTATTATTACAGTAAAGGAAAACAGATTGGGTAAGAAGAATTTTCTTGGAGCAAATGGAACATTCTCAAACATTGGTCATGCTTGCTTTTCCATGAAGGAAGAACTCGAAGAATACATGGGCCTTGACATTGGTGACTACTGTAAATATGAATAGAATATAGATAAAAATTTAATGGTTCATGGACTTGATTTTTCCCTCGCCTTTACCTGAAGTAGAATAAACTATTCTTCTGATCCTCCTAATATCCAATGGTATAGAATTTGGACTTCATAAGGCATCCTTGAACATCTACCAGTTAGTCACGTGTGTTTCAGATTCAAGTCTTTGAGTAAAAATGGCATTCTCTCACCATGTCAAAGCATGACCTTCCAAATTTATTCTACCAAAGGGAATTCTTATCTTTCTCACTCCATTTCCATTGAAATAAACTTCCATTTGTTGTAATTGGAGATTTAATTTGATGGAATCAATCTTACATGCATATGGATTGATGTCTATCATCACCCCTCCACTTTGAAAGGTGCCTAATTTTTCTACAATATTCTTTGTCCATATTTTGTACATATGCTTGGGCTTCTCTTCATGTTGAACTTCTTGCTCCTCTGAACTTGACTCATTATTTGATACTTCTGCTTGGGCTTCTCCTCATGTTGAATTTCTTTCTCCTCTGAAATTTACTCATGAGGTAGCTTGTTGGAACTAAGGTGTTGATGTTCTTATTTATCTTTGACATCCCTATGGATGTGTCATATGCATATAGATTTTATAATTGTTTCCATCCCATTATATTCTTCATTCTATGCCACAACTTGATCTTGAGACTGCTTATTTCTTAAAAACTAAGGTTTATTTTCTTCAATGTAGTAAGAATTCAACTCAACATGATCCCTTATAGCCTTTAGAAACACATGCTCTGATACCATTGTGCTCTATAATTTGTAGTAAGTATCTCATTAAAAGGTTCATCACAATGTATTTCAATTTTATTTCTTTGTGTTATAATATTTTTTTAAATGGAAAATCTGTATCTACATTGTAATTGCAAAAAAGGAAATAACATAAATTAGAATTAACTACACATTCAAGCAACAAACTACATGACACAAATTACGTTGGGGAACCTAATTCAGGAAAATTCCACCACTAGCAAGTATTATATTTTGCTATTTTGATTTTTTTTAAGAAATATTTTATATATTACAAGGCTCAAAATGAATATAACTTACTATGTATGTGACTTTGGGTGCTACATCAAATTCCTTCCTTTGTCTCAGTTTGAAATCTACATCTTGTTGTTAGCCCGATCTTACTTGATGGATCTCCAACTCTATTCTTGTCTCTGTTTTGATTAACCTGTTTGAAACACAATATACATATCTTGTGGAAACAATCTAATTTTTTACCTACCCTGTCATTTACAACCGTTAATTTTCCTTCATTGGAGCCATTTATAGATTATTTTGTGGCCTCTAAACTCTATCTTCATATTTTTTAGGTCTATTTTTTTTATTAAGGTTGGTCCTTCAAATTATCTTATTTAGAATGAGGTAGTTATCTTTTTTAACAGGTATGAAAATATGGATATGGATCCACCCAGATCCACATAGGATCCACCACATAACTGGAGCCTTCAAACCTGGAAAAAGATCCCATGTTGCTAAAAGGGATCTCGTGCCATCTAGTTATCCCAAGATGAATCCCAAGCACTTATTTGAGACTCTAAAAATAAAATATTCTAATTAGACTTTTAGTTAGATTACATATTATTAACATGTAGGCTATATAGTTTTATTGGTAACTTATCAATCACATGTAGACTGCAGCTTGTATAACACATGATAATTCTAGTAAGAAAGGTCTGACACATTTCATGGATTAGAAGCTTTAACAAATTGATTATTTTCAAATTCTCAGCTAGTCATGTCAAAACTTCAATTTACCATTCCAACAAATGCATCCATGCAACCTGGATACTCAAGATTTCAAGAGATAAAACAACACACCACTCACCATAAGGAAAAATAAAATATTGTGGAATAATTTTTGCATAAATTGATGACACGCTAAAAATGGAAACATGATTACTAGAAAAATAATTTGGAAAATTACATGTTAAAATTATTGGTATGATCTGTACATGTGACCATGGCCCATTCATATGTATATTTATGTAATTGTAATCATGGCCAAGGCTATAATTTTCATAACATTTATTGTAAAATAAGTTTGTGTTTAAGGCCAAGCTAGTCAAACTTAACATGTAGGCTCAGTTAACCCTTTTGGGGTGTGTGCCCTTGTTATGCAAGTCCATAACCCCTATGAGGATGCCTCACCTGAGTTGTGTAAAAATGCACAACTCAAGCTGAAAATTGTAACATCTCATCTTCTGATCTTGTGACCTTATTAATCTAAAATGCACAACCTGAGCTAAAAATTGTAACATCTCATCTTGTGATCTTGTGACCTGACACTCATCAATGCTATATTAGATATATATTTTCTAGACCTCTGCATTCTTCTCCTACATCCTACACTGGAAGCCTTCAAGCCCTTGCCATAGATCTCCAACCCTATCTCATATATGAGAAGTCGATGTGTGAGAATGGGATGAAGGGTGTTCCTTATATACAATATATAAGATGAAACCGACCTTTAATTTTAGAGGCAAAATTCAAAATTCAAATTTCAATTTTCCCTCCATAACAACATCATTAATTAAGGCATTTATTTTGAATAAGAAAATATCTCCTTAGCCAAATTTGGCGATATTTAGAACGATTGTAATCCTCTAGAAAAAATGAATCCAATGGATTTATAATCTCTATCAACTGAATAGACCAAAGTGGAATTTGGCCCTAGTTTCCAAATTTAACACCAACATTATAGACACTTTTAGTTGTTGTTCATATTGGAGTTTATAGTAAAATAAGTTTCATTTATCTAAGGAACATTGTAGAGGCATCATAGTTGTGAAGTAGATGAAATTTAATTTATTTTCCAAAACAAAAGTTGAAAGGGAGCTATAGTATGAATATTTTGTGGTTATTTATTTGAAAATTCATATATAGGGTATTTGTGACTTGTTGTCCCATGAAGAAGAAGGAATAAAACTTTAAATATACTTAGAAATCAATAGTCAAATCCATGACCTAAATTCCCTTAAGAAATATAGTGAATAATACATCCATAGAGGACTTGAGTCTAATATATGGGTTTTGAATTAGCAGGCACATTATCTGCCTCATGTTAAAAAAAAAAAAAAAAAATACACCGTGATGAACTTGTGGTAACTAATTGAAATCATACCATTTTCTGCCCTTAGTGATACAGGCCCTATGCCTCAGGAGAATATCAAGTGTTGTAGTTTATTACAATCATGTTATCTTGTTTTCCATCTATACATTCTCAGGTGGGATTTTTTTGTTTTATTTTAAGTTGAATATACATTCATCTCTCTTCTAAGATAAATGTTTTTGGTTTCTTTGTAATTCTGTCAGTTAATGAATATTTGAAATCTTGGTTTGTCTAGGGTAATATAGCACATTGTGATAATGTGGGTTGTTTCTCTGTTGTTCTTGTGAGGTTGTAAGGTTCTAAACTATCATATTTTAGAAGAAAGATTTTGATCCTATTTTGTTTTCCTGGTCTCTTTTTTTCTCGTCTACCTCTGTTTTTTTCTAAGATTTAACAGTCATATCAATTCACATATTTACTCAGATTTATGCTCATTTATTTTAATCCAATTATGTTGATTTATTTGATACACTATTATTGTTTTGCAAGTTTTGATTTTGAAATCCCCCAGCTGAGCATCGACACAACACTAAAAATGCTAACATTGGGCATGATTTGTGCAAAAAATTGTTGATTTAGTATAAAATTTGTTGCCTGATATAAGTACCCCTTATTGGGGTTTCTACCAATATGCTCACATATTTCATGATGAAGTCACATAGCTTTTACTAATTTTTCCTTAATCAATTTAAGAGAGAGGGTGAGAATGCTCGGAGTTTTTTTAGTGAAATTTTTAGACTTTAAAAGTTTATATTTATAAAAATAAAATATATATAATGAGTAATGATGAATCATACATCATGGAGCCAAGGGGTGGCCATATTGGTTTCCCCTCTTTATAAATGCACCTCTAACTTGTTGTGTTGCATGCTGATATGATCTTAAAATTTCTGATTTATAGTTTATTATCATTAAACTTGAATGTCATTTGATGGTAAAGTTGTACTCTTTAATGAACAAATTTTATGTATTATAAGGTTATGTTTTCAATTTTTCACATTTCTAATTCTATTGCAATGTGGTAGATTGATCGTGGCATGAGAACAACCTCAAGATAGGTAAACAAATAACAATTTCATTTTCATATTAGTTTCTTTATCTTTAACAAAAATATATATATATATATTTCATGGTTCTTATTATTTTATAATGTGAAAAGATGATCACAGAAAGGGGCCAGCCGAAGAACATGTAAAGTTCCAACCCCACTCTATCTTCAGGTATTTTAATTGTTTACATAATTTAAATAATGTTAATTTTGTTCAAATATGAAGCCACCTGTTCATGGTGCGCATCATGTTTCCCTCAACAAGAAAGATTTTTATTCATCCCCAAGTCCATTTTTTTTGCTACAAAAAAAATATTCAAAATGCAAACAAGGAACTTGAGCATTTGGTAGACATTGTGCCTCAAACACCTGAATTAGAGGAAAGGATATTATAAGTTATGAACCAACTTCAGACATCTGAGGTAATAAAATAAATCAAAAGGATATTCTTATTTTTATGCATAAGATCAATTTCGAGGACATCGTCATCATGTGCAACCTGATCATTCTAGTAGTGACCGGGCTGACAGTGCTGCTATCAATGAGGCCCAGGATGGTAATTAATTTCTACTTGTAATTTTTTCTAATTATACATTGAGGTTTTTGTCCTTATACCATTTTTTGTTTAAATGATAGAAACTGTTGTACTTGAGCAACCTACCACTGGAGAGGAACATGGGGCAATTGTTCCAATGGTGACAATTGGTGCACTAGGTAAATAATGTCATTGCAATTTTTTTTTTAATTTTACTGAACAACTTCAATTATATTTAAAAACTAGAAATTTAAATTTAATATTATTTTTTTTTGTATGTGATGCCCCATCACTGCATGAGAACAGACATCGTGAGTACCTAACTAGGTTAGCTATGCAAGAAAGGCACGAAACAGAAGTAGAGAACAATGATGTTGATGATGTTGTTAGGATATTTAGAAATAGGAAGAAGAAAAATAAAATTTTATTTCTAAAATATTGTATTATTATAAGAGAGATGATGAATGACATACCATACTTAGAAACTTTTTTGCGTTATATAAAAACTCATTTATCATACTATTTTTATGCCATAAACTTTGAATGTTTGCTTGCATACTTTTTATTGCATTCCTTTTTAATTAGTTATTGAATGGTTTTTTTTGTGCTCATGTTTGTAAAAAATGAAATATAGATTGGTTATTGGGGAGTTGAGAGTTATGTGAGGGGCGGGGAGGGGCCACAAGAGCTTCCACCTTCACTTGGTTGGCCATGTTTAATAGAGAATAATTTATCAGAGCGGTTTATTATTGGAAAAAACCTCCCTTGATCCAACGTAGCATCAAAAACGTAATTGTTGACTTAGTTGCTACTCATTCAAACCGTGGGAGGCTTGTTCCAAGTTCAGGTGACTCGAATAAATTGTACTTGAAATGAAGAGTAGCTTATTCAGGTATGTTTTGACATTGTCAACATATGTTCTAACACTATCATAAGAATGCATCTTAGAGTAAAAAATACTACAAATATTACTTGTATTTACTGTATAGATAGTTATGTATTTTGAATGACTTGGCAGCACATGTACAAATCCTCTTGAATCATGAGCAATACAACTTGTCAACCAGGGTCATGTCTAGGATATTTTTTCTTGTGCATTGACCAGGTTCGTAGTGTCACATTTGTAAGTTCCTTTACACTTCATAATTCAAGATGAAGCTTGTTCATGATTATGATATGGTTTTATGTATGTGTTTTTTCCTCTATTTGATTGTAAGTTTGAACATGATTTTAAACATTGAATTTTTTTTTATACTATTAATATATTGAAATATACCACAGTTCGTGAATTGAAGTTTCATGTGAATAAATAACATATCGTTACAATCATAGTTTAATATTTTAGAGCTTGTAATGTTTTAGCACCATCTTGGTGGCTTACATCATATTTTGACTTGCAAGCATGCATTCTTCCTGTTTCGACTATGTGTAGGAAAAATTATTATATAATCATGTCCCCATCAAATGTTATTTTGGGACTAACATCATGGCATCATGGTATCGTGTCCATCTAATAGGAGACTGATTTGGTGACATGCCAAAATCTAAACCTTCCATACAGATGGGTAGCTGGAGTGCAATTTCCTGTTGCAACATCTTGTCATTGAATACATGGTATAATTATTGGTACTAATAAGAGCCAATTGGCAAAGCATGATGTCTTTTGTAACACCGTTGAGAGGGTATTCTTCAGCCAATGCAGCAGCTTCGAAAAGGATGTCCATAGTCATCTCATCATTGGTCCTGTGTCATTACAATTGATACCATGTCGAGTAATAGCCATCAAATGACCTCAATATGTCATTGTGTCACATATAATGGCTAGATTATTGTATTTCACATATGACCCATCAAAATAAAGTGAAACTCGAAGCTCATCCAAAACAACCTTCCTCACACCCTCAATTCCAAGCACTTCAACAATGCCAATCAAGTGATTACTAGTTATCCTAGTAGCATCCACATCTTCATGGCACATAAAAACTAACATATTCACACCTTCTGTGTCTAGCATCCATTCTGTCTCAGTCAGGAATCCATCATTCTCATCAAACATGTTGATTTTTTGAGACTTCATAAACACTTTATTGATATCTAGAATTCCCCTTAGATCCATTACTGTAAGCATGTTACTTTAAAAAAAAATTCAAAAACACATCATTTTCATAATTTTCATTTTGTACCTTGCCTTTAGGACCTTCTTCATTCGTAATATGTAAAAATAGAATAATTTTTTATGCATTATCATCATTAAAAATTCATCTCAAATCATCATCAAACTCAAGGTTAATATTTTTCGTAGTGTCTTCCATACTTAGTTTTTTATCAACCATCATCTCTCTATTCAATTCTATATAGAGCAGCCATGGAGATATTTTTTCTCATGTAATATCCTCATCTGGAATTTCATAACAGGATTTGACAAATTCAACATCCTCCTCAATGATAATACTCATTGGATCTGGATCATACTAGTGAGCCCTGGTATTGCCCCAAGAGTGCTGCAACTCCCAAGGGCTGCCCTACTTTATTTTATCAACCCGGGGTTCATATAAAATTTTAGGTGACAGTGCTATATACACGATAGATGCATTATGGTCATGTCATCCTCTTCTGCTTTACGAAAGGGTGTTATTTCTTAAACTATGAGAACAACTAGAGAGAAAATTGTTGGAAGGAAATGACAAAAGGGAAACTAAACTAAATTGTTGAAAGGAAATGACAAGAAAGGGAACTAAAATAATTGCTGAAAGGAAATGACAAGAATGAAACTAATTTAATTCACAGAAAAGAAAAATACCAGAAAGGAAACTAATTCTAACCCACACTTAACTTGGCCAAACAGATAAATGCACTTTACTTATCCTATGATCTATCTACCATTCTCTTATCCATGCAACTAAACTATCCATGACTTAATTATAAATAAAAGAGTTAATTTGTAGCTTGGAGTAAGAAAAAGGGCTAAAAGAGGCTAATTGGGGGGGTTTAACACATGAAACGAGGTTTGGAAGTGGAAAGAGGGGGTTAAACCCTTAGAAAATGTTATTATAACGTGACAAATGACTTTGGAGTAGAAAGAACTCAAAAGTGTGATGGTGGAGTGCGATGTGCGATGTTGTAATTGCAACTTCACAAGTTTAAATGGATAGCAGTAATGACTTAACAGAATAAAATAAGTTGTGTGAAGTGTGAAGTGCAACAAGTAATGTGGTTGGTCACGAATCACAATATCACAAGTTTAAATTGATAGCAATAAGGACTTAACATAATAAACTAAATTGTGCGAAGTGTGAAGTGTGAAGTGTGACGTGGTAAAGGTTGTCGGCTATGATCTGCAGTGTGGTGAGTTCGACGAGATTTGATTTGTGATAGGATAAGATTTGCGGGCTGCGATTTGCGATGAGGATGACGTGCCAGTGAAAAGAAAAAGGGAAAAGTTGCAGGGTGTGATTTGCTATAGGATAAGAACCACGAGATGCGATTTGTGATAGGATAAAATCTGTGGGATGCGATTTGTGATGGCGATGACTTGGTGGTAAAAATAAAAAGGGAAAAGTTGTGATTTGTGATATGTAATGTCACAATATCACAATCATAATAATGAGTGGTAAGCGTTAAGGTAAAAGGTAAATAGTGAAAAGTGCGATTTGCAATTTTGCAATATCTCAATTTCAAAGAACGAGCAGTGATCGTTAAAGACAAAAGAAAAATGTTGCGATTTGTAATATGTGACATACGCTGGTGGGAGTCTCGAGGAGAAAAGGCAGAGGTCGGGTTTTCAGTGGTTTGGAATGGTTTTTCACATTTTTTTCTTAAAAAGGGTAGGCATCCGTGAACGGAGGAAAACAAAGAAATAATTTTGAAGGGCTTAAGTGAGTTCAAAAAAAAGGTTTGTGAAGTGTTAAGGTGAGAAGGAAAGGATGGGAATGGAGGCGTAAGATCAGTGCTTAGAAGTGAAGCACACCTACAGATTCATGCATGGGAAACAGGCATAAATGCATGATGAAACAATGAAAGAGAGGCTTCGACTTCGCAACACAATTTCTTCCCAAAACTTTGAACAAAAATCAATTTTGGCTTGTGGGAAGGTCTATCATGCTCAAACTCTATTAACAGAGATGAGATGGGGAGAATTGACCACATTTTTTGGAGTTTTACCTCTATTTTACTATGCATAAGAAATTAAAACTATAGCAGCACAAAAACTAAACAGTAATGAAAATTATCAGAAGTAGATCTAACTTAAATGGTAGAAACAAAGGTAGCTAAATGACAGAAAGAAAAATATAGTAACAACAGAGAAGTTGAGGCACATGGATTGGGCCCTAACCCATGAGCCTAGCCCTCTGAAACTTAAATCAGTCGAATGAAACCAGTCTTCTCATTTCATAAAAGAATAACTGCGTACATCTCTTAAAGTTTTATCCCTAAGTAAAACAAAAATCTCATTATCTCACAACAATAGTGCTGAATGGAATCAAGAGTAGAATAGACTAACTCTTTCTAGCTCTAGCTCTGTTATATTTATTTTATAGGGAAGCTACCAAAAAATCCCTATAAAATGGTGATTGAGTCTATTTGACTCCCAGTGAACAAGGATTGGGTGCACTCTTCTTTGAGTTTCTTGGCTTCCTTTGGAATTCAACATGCTGGAGAGAATCCTTAGGGATCCTTTGGCTAATTTTGGAATTCAAATTGTTGGAGAGAATATTTGGGATCATTCGGTTGCCTTTGGGGGTGGACAATCCTCCTATAATTCCTCGTTTTTGTCTCCTACGAGTCTTTATGATAAAATCCTTATAAAAAGGATTAATAATTCCTTATTTTCTACACTCAACCTTATATTAGGCACTCAGAGTATGTTAGCCTAAATCACCACCTATGCTAGCACCATAAAACCAAATAATAATAAAAATTCAAGAAAAAAAGATCCAAGAAGGAAAATTGGTGATTATTAACCCCTCCAAATATGTCAAATGATGGACCTCATCATCACCCCCCTACTAAATTGTTGCTCATCCTCTGAGCAACTAATCCCCCTCTTGCATTTCCTTTAAGGTTTTGACAACAGCCCCCCCCCCCCGATTTCCTAAGGAAAAATTATGGGAGTTTCCCCAAGGGGTAAAAACCATTATTATTTTCTGCATTCTCCCATTCTCTATCTTGTGCATATGTGTCATCTTCATCAGTCAGCCCCAGCAGCAATGGTGGGCTGAGCTTTAGTCCCAACCATTGGATCTTTTTGGCCTGCATGGACCTCTTATATAATGGTTCCCTTTCCAATGCACCCCTCAGTCTTTCTAGAGTATGGTACTCCCTGTTCTTGAGGCTATGAGGGAGTTTGTTCCATCTCCTCTGGTTGGCCATAATGCACTCCTCTTCTATCTGCCTAGAAACATCATCAAATTGGCCTATCACCTAGTTTTGAGTCTGAAGGTAACTTCCCACCAGTGTAGGGTCCCTTTCAATCTCTCGATGGTTAAGGATGAATCCTCTTGGGTTGAAAACTTATGGTCTGAGATATAAGGGTTCTCTATTTCTTCTTCCCATGAATTTCCATATCTCTTTGGCTATAGTGTCCTCATTTACCATCCAATATGCTAGATAAATTAACTCCATGTCCCCCATTGTAGGATTGGGGTCCCAAATATCTATATTTGTCAACACAAAGTGATGCACATAAAACTCTGCCATATTTTCCTGATCAACCATGTTAGCTTATTTGTAGAACTTCATGAATTTCCTACAATCTTGGAAAGGGAGTGATGCATGGTAGGCTAGAGTTTTGATTTGAAATAGAAGTCATTGTTCTTTGAAGTACATAGCATATGAGTCAGAGGGGAATCTGTGCTGAAGGGCTTCTATGCATATGTCCGCCATGGTGGCTAATTGCTCCTCTTTTTGCTTCAATTTCTCCTTGAGTGCTACATATTCTACCTGTGCCTTCTGCAGCTGCTTTTTAAGAATTATATCTTCAATTCTTTCTTCCCCCCTTTGTGATTCTTCAATGATAATCAGGCTTGTGGGAGAAGTTTCTAGCTCTCTCTGATTCTTGTCAGCTCTGGAATACCTAGAGGTCTACCTTTTTCTCTTTGCACTCAGAGGAGCTATGGTGGAAACTATATTTCTGTATTGAGGGGATGTGGTGTTGTGTTGTGAGTCTATTTCTTGCATAATTTCTGCTATCTCTATGAATTTTATGGCCATCACTTTTGTTTTTCTTTGGCTCTTTGTCTCTTCCTCTTCTTCTTCTGGTTCTTCTTGTTTCTATTGGTTCTTCCTCTTCTTCTTTAAGTGTTGCGTGCTTTCGTCAGTCTCTCCCCCTTTAAAAATTTTCAATTTACTGTTTTGGATGATACGTCATCTCCTTTTATTAGATAACACATCTAATTTTGGAGCGCTTATGTAGCTCAGCTCAGCTCTAGTTCTGTTGTAGACAATTGTTTCCTTTTCTTGTTAGTTCATGATGGACGACATGTTTCCTCCCCTCATTCTCCTCTACTTCACTTGATTTAAATTATTTTCTTTTGCATGGCGAGGTGGCGTGTACTTCGAGTTTTATTCTAGTCATACCTCACAGTGGTGGCCGAGTTAACTGGCCACCTTTCTTCCCCTTAAAATCTAAGTCTGAAAATTAATTGTTTCTAACTATTATAGATGCGTATCAAGGGGTGAGAAGCTATACATGAGTTTACGTATTGTTTCCAAGGTGGTTTCAGGAGCTATAGGTTGGAGACGAGCCTTTTAGATCTTGCGGTCCTCACCATACTCCTGTACTCTAAATGATCAGTTTGGTGAATGAGAAGCTTCCTGAATGAGAAGCTTCCTGAGTGAGCTGCTAATCTTTGGTTGTTGTTTCTCTCTATTGTGGATGTCATGTGGGGTGCTTGATATGCCATGGGTGGATTCTCGTTCTCCTAGAGTCCTTTATGCAAATTTCATTATTTTTCTTCTTGGCATTCCATGAACAACTATGATTTTTGAAGGAAATTCCTAATGTTTGCAGTAGTCTATTTGTGTGTTGCTTCCCTTGCTACATTGTGCTCAGGAATGGAGTGTGGTGTATGGAGGTGATGGAGGAAGTTATGAAGATGAATGGAGTGAATGATGGGATAGATGGTAATATAGAAGAGGGGAAAAGAAGATTAATGCTTCCTTGTGTTTCCAGAAACCATTAACAACCCGTAAAAAAGAAAACACATAAAACACAAAGATGAAGATGTATTTTTTTGTTTTTGTTTGTTTTCTCTTTCTTTTTTTCTTTTTTATTTTTTGAAAGAATTTGGGTTGCCTCCATGGAGGTTTTAAACCCAAAAAATTCCCTTGGGCACCTTAGAGAGTTTTTCACCCATGGATCTTTATTCTCTTTTTCTCCTTTTTTTTTAGCAAGCGAGCGACCTCCATCGAGGTTTTTAACCCACAAGCTTATTCTTTTTTATTTTTATTTTACTCTTTTTTAGGAGGTGTTGGAAACTAGGGATTTTACCATCACATACACCTCTATGCTTATTTAATTTATGAACTCTGCCTTTGACAAAGGCTTCTTGTAAATTTTAAGTCTGTGAACAATGACAAGCAGGGGGATTCCTTGCTCATCTATTTTTCTGATCTGAATTGTGCCATTATCAAAACCTTTTTCCACTGTGGAAGGTCCTAACCATCTTGTCACCATCTTGGATTGAAAATATTTAAACCTTGAATCATACAACAGTGCCCAATCTCCTTCTTGGAAGCTCTTTTCTTTGATATTCTTGTCACGTCGTACCTTCCTTTGCAGTTGAACTACCTCTGTGTGAAGAAGTGCTTGCATTCTGAACTCATCCAATCCATTTATTTGCAGCAACATCTCTTTTTGGGCATTTTATAGATACAGATTTAATTTAGCTTCCATTCTTAAAGTATTGAATTCAAACTCAACTAAAAGTAGAGCTTTCTTACCATAGACTAGTTCATAAGAAGTGAATCCTATTGTTGTCCTCTAAGTAGTGTTGTAGGCCCAAGTAGCTTCTACGAATATGTCTACCCAATCTTTTCTACTATTGCTCACAACCTTGGTGAGATATCTTTCTAAAGCTTTATTAATTACTTCTACTTGGCCATTCACCTCAGGGTGATAGGCAGTAGAAGTTCTATGCTTATTCTTGTGCTTCCTCAAAATATTTTCAATGAGGTGAGAGGTAAATTGTGATCCCTGATTAGTGACTATTTCTATGGGATATCCAAATTTGTAAAACACATTCTCCCTTGTAAATTCTGCTAGTTTCTCTTCAGTTGATGCCTTCACTGCTTTTGCTTCAACCCACCTTGTCAGGTACTTAGTGCAGACTATGATAAACTTCTTTTGTCTGGATGGTGGATCGATATGTCCAACAAAGTCCATGCCCGACTTATCAAATGGCTCAAGAGCCACCTAAGGGTGTAAAGGAATTCCATCCATTTGTGTGGGTTTCCCCATCCTTTGGAACTGGTCACACATGTTGGTATATCTTCGAGAATCTTGGTGAAGGGTATGCCAATAGTATCTTGTCCACAAAAATTTGTAAGCAATTCTCTTTGCAGCAAAGTAGCCTCCACATGGGTTGTCATGAAATTCAGAGAGGATATAAAAAACTTCTTCCTCCCTCACACATCCCCTTAGGATTTGATCAGGGCCTAGCTTGAAAATATTTCCCCCAATCCATATGAAAGGGGTGCTTTCTCTAATGGTTTTTCTCCTCTCCCTGAATGAAATATTAGGAGGGAGTTTTCCAGAAACCAAGTAGTTGTCTATATAAAAAAAACATGGTGAGAGTACTGATATGGAAAAGAGGTGTTCATCGGGTGGTTGTTCATCCACCATTCCTTCTTCACCTGCAGGGAGAGCTAACCTGGACAAAAAATCTGTAACAACATTATCCTTTCCAGGTTTATCAACAATAGTCAAATCAAATTGCTGCAAAAGTAACAACCATATAATTATCCTAACATTTACATATGGTTTGTTCATTAAATACTTGATGGCTACATGGTCAGTCTGGACAAAGGTCTGATATCCAGTGACATAATGCATGAATTTGTTCAGTGCATGGACAATGGCTAACATCGCCTTCTTAGTAATAGTATAATTAGCTTAGCATTTGACAAATTCATGTTTATGAAATAAATGGCATAAGTGATTTTGTCCTCTAATTGTCCTAACGATGCCCCTACATCTTTACTTGATGCATTAGTGTGGATGTGGAAAGGGAGAGTCCAATTTGGACCTTGGAGGATGGGGGCAGTAGTCAACTACTTCTTAATGAGCTAGAAAGCCACTTGACAAGGCCCAGACCAAATAAACTCAAAACCTTTGGCCAATAACCCAAATAATGGCAAATAAATATTGTTGAAATATTCTATTAATATTCTATAGTAACCAGCTAAGCCTAAGAAACTCCTGACATCTTTCTACTTTTTAGGAGAAGGTACCCTTTTGATTATAGTGATTTTGTTCGGGTATACCTATATTGCTGTTTGGGATATGGAGTGTCCTAATACAACCCCTAATTTCTTCAGTAATTCACACTTTTCTGGGCTCAAGGAGAGATGCATCTCAATGCACCTCCTTAGTACTTTAGCCAAATTGGAGAGAGCTTCCTGGAAGTCATCCCCATATGGTGTGAAATCATGGATGTAAATTTCGACAGATTCATGGAATAACTCATAAAATATGCTCAAGACAGCTCTTTCAAAGGTAGGTGGGGCATTGCATAACCAAAAGGGTAGTAATCTATAAGAAAAGGTAACCCAAGGGTAGGGGAAAGAGGTCTTATCCTAGTCTTCAGGGATGATTTGAATCTGATTGCACCCACTGAACCCATCTAAGAAGAAAAATAACTTCTTCCCTGCAAGGCCATACAAGACTTGGTGTATAAAGGGAAAAGGGAAATGGTATTTCTTGGTGGCTATGTTAATTTCTCGATAATCAACACAAACTCATCACTTCCCATTCTTCCTTGAGACTAGGAAAAAAGGGGATACCCAATCACTGTCGGATATAGGATATATGAACCTTGAATCCAATAGTTTATGCAACTCTTCTTTGACTATGTCCTTCAGAGTTGGGTTCATCCTTCTTTGGGGTTGCCTCACAGGCTTGCATCCTTCTTTGATGTAAATTTGATGTCTGCATACTGAAGGATGCACCCATTTCATGTCCTTTTAATCCCAAGAAAATGCTTCAATATTTTCTTTCAAAAGCTGGCATAGTTGCTTCTCTTCTTCATTCGAGAGGTTTGGGTTGATTTTCAGAGATTTGGATGGGCCAAACTCAATAGCCTTGGTGGTGTCAAAGGTTGTATCAACTAAGTTCACTTCCATCCAAGGTTATATTTTAGAATCTTTGACTAAGGTTTCTAGAGGAGTGTTAGTGGAGGACTTGTTTTGAATGGCATGGTCGATGAGTTCATCTTCATCAAGTTGCCCCCCCTCTAATAATATAATCTATGGTACACATAGGGGAAGTGTTATACAACTCATTTTCTTCACCCTCCAACAGTATAGGTAGATCATGATCAATGGAAGGCTGGGATAGAGGATATAACACTAGTTGTTTAGACAAAGGCCCATTTTTGATAGTCATGTTTCTGACCAGAAAACTAATATAAGCATCTGCAGTGGCTAACCAATGTCTCCCTAAGATGAGAGGACAACCATTAAAATTGGCTTTTGTTTGTAGGACCAGGAAATCTGTAGGATACTCCCAAGATTCAATGTTAACCATAACATCCTCAACAAATCCTTCCCATGTTACTGTGGACCGATCTGCAAGTTTCACAACAGTTGTGGTTTTCCTTAAAGTCCATTGGAGATTAAGTTTCAACATAGTTTCCTTGGTCATGATACTGATGGCAGCCCCTATATCGATCAGAGTGTTGGGGACTATGACACCATATATATGCACATCAACAACTGAACTACTAGGGTCCAAGTATTTTTCAAATATCATCTTCCCTAGCATCAGGTCAGACAGTTGTCCTACCACATTAATGGTGGGGGTATCTCTCTTCTTTCTCCCAGGTTTCTTGAAGCACTTTTATTTCATGAGCCTACTGTAAATAGGGACATCCTTAATGGCCTAGAGAAGTGGTATCTTTACACACAAATTTTCTAATTCTCCCAGGAGTTCAGTCTCTTCTAGGGTGTGCTGACTAGGGTGGATCAAGCACTCAGGAAAAGAAGGCTTTTGGATCTGAGTGTTATATTCTTCCTTTTCCTCCTCAATCTCTACAGGTGGATATGGGGGATGGTTGTCTTAGGAGTACTCTCCCCGACCTCATATTAACCTCCTGTATCTCCACAACATAAGTTGGATGGGATGTTTTTCCACTGGGAGCTTATTGTGCCTGTCTGTTGTTCGGGTTCGGATTAGGTTGCATAGGTATAGGTAGCCTAGGTGGAGCAGCATGACTAAGCTGAGGTTGAAGTTGGGGTGGAGGCATTAGAAAAGGTAGTTGATTTTTTTGATGCCTCCACCCTTGGGATGGATTGTTCGACTGAGGTTGTTATGGAACATACTGTTGAAATGGTTGGTTTACTCGCTGAGGATGATATGAAGGGTTGGAAGGCCAAGTAGGAGGTGTAGACCGGGATGGAGCAGTGGGCGTGTACCAAGGTTACATGGCTGCACTCTAATTGTTTTAATAGTAAGAGTAAGGTGCACCTTTCATACCTTGTCTATATGGTCGAGGGCCTTGAGGCCTTATTTGGTTGATGAAACAGAGTTCCCCTGACATTGTTTCCCCACCTTGATATACAAATTTAAGTATAGGTAAGGAAGGACACTTTTCTATGGCATGATTCTCTTCACAGACTAAGAAAAACTCTTTGACATTTAGTGAACATTCATTTCTTGGGTGCTTCCTCATACATTAAGGAAAAAATATGGCCAGGGCTCTCTCTGCTTCCTCTTGCTTCCTTTTGACCTGCATTGTGTCCATTTTCAAAGCAAAGGGGTGTAGCATGTCAATTTTTAAGTCCTCTAGCATGTTTCCAATGACATGTTTTATGAAGTTTAAAGAGGAAGGGGTATTGGATGTACTTTGGCTAGCTCTGCCCTTCTTCCTAAATGCCCTAGAATGGTTTCGGAATATATTTTTGATAGTTTCATAGGTTTGTTGGTAGATATCTACTCCTGATAACATATTCAAGGTTTCTATCATCTCTTCACTGATCCCTTGAAGAAATACAAGTTTAAGTGAGTCAGGATCAAGAGTATAGTTGGCTCTCTTAATTCAATTGAAACCTCTCTTCATAATCCTCTAGGGATTCATCAGGCCCTAGAATCATCCTAAATATTTCATCCTTAGTTTCCTTGGACCTACAGTAGTATTTGTACTTGTTTCTAAAGTTTTGTTCCATTTGTGCCCAGGTAGTGATGATATCCCCAGGGAAACCCATGAACCAGAGTAAGGCTGCACCCTTAAGCGTGGATGGGAATAACCTCAAATTTTGATCATCAGAGGTGTAGTCATAAGTCTTAAAAACAAAAAATACTTCAAACATGAATGTGTCAGGGTCCTCAAAGGTTAGTTCATGGAAGTGTGCAAGAGATGAGGGGCTAATTTTTTTCATCTTAGTTTCCCCATCTGCCTCTCTTGTGGGAAAGGCTCTCTAGATCCCAGCCATGGTTAAGGTAGGTGAAGTGGGTCCCTAAATTGAAACAAGGTCGTCTTCTTCTTCCCCAATAGGATCCTCAAAATATTCAGAAGGCTCTCCTATAGGGGGTTCAATCTCACTACCACTGAATAAGAGTGAAGGGTGGCTAGGAGGTGACGTGAGGGGTTTTAGGTAAGATTTTTCTTTGGGTATTCCTAGTCCTACGAGGCATGAAAATAAGATCCTTTTGTATTTTTTTTAAATATCTCTGAAATTACATGCAAATAAAGGAAAGCAGAAAATAATTCTAAAAACAAAATCAAACATCTACTAGACACCTCCTCGGCAACAACGCCAAAAAGTGGTGAGCCCTGGTACTGCACCAATAATGCTACAACTCCCAGGGCTGCCCTACATTACCTTATCAGCATGGGATTTGCACAAACTTTGAGGTTAAAGTGCTATACAAATAGGAGATTCAATCTATTCATGTCATCCTCTTCTGCTTTATGAAAGGGTGCTATTTCTTAAACTATGAGAACAAGTAGAACGTGAATTGCTGGAAGGAAATGACAGAAAGGAAACTAAACTGAAATGTTGAAAGGAAATGATAATAAAGGGAACTAAACTGAACTACTGAAAGGAAATGACAAGAATGAAACTAATTTAATTCACATAAAACAAATATCAAAAAAGAAATTAATTCTAACGCACACTTAAATTGGCCAAATGGCTAAATTCACTCTACTTATCCTATGATCTATCTACCATGCTCTTATCCATGTAAATTAACTATCCAATACATAATTCTAACTAAAAATAGTTAATTTTCGGCTTGGAGGAAGAAAAAGGGGTAAAAGAGGCTAATGGGGGGGTTTATCACATGAAACGAGGTTTCGAAGCAGAAATAGGGGGTTAAACCCTTAGAAAAATTTAGTTTAACGTGAGAAATGAATTTTGAGTGGAAACAACTCCAAAGTGTGATGGCAGAGTGCGATGGAGGACAAAAGTCACAATGTGTGATCTCGCAATTGCAACTTTGCAAGTTTAAATGGATAGCAGTAAGGACTTAATTGAATAAACTAATTTGTGCAAAGTGCAAAGTGCGATGAGTAACGTGGTGGGTCGTGAATCACAATATCACAAGTTTAAATGGATAGCAGTAAGGACTTAATGGAATAAACTAATTTTTTGCGAAGTGCGATGTGTGACGCAGTAAAGGTTGCAGGCTACGATCTGCAATCTTGTAAGTTTTGTGGGATGTGAATTGCGATAGGATAAGATCTACGGGATGTGATTTACGATGGGGATGACGTGGTAGTGAAAAAAAAATGAAAAAGTTGCAGGATGCAATTTGCGATAGGATAAGAGTTGCGCGGTGCAATTTGCGATATAATAAAATCTACTCGATGCGATTTGCAATGGGGATGACGTGACTATGAAAAGAAAAAGGGAAAAGTTATGAGTTTTTATATGCGATGTTGTAATATCACAATCACAAGACTGAGTGGTAGGCATTAAGGTAAAAGGTAAATGGTGCGAAGTGTGATTTGCGATTTCACAATATCGCAATCGCAAAGAATGAGCGGTGAGTGTTAAAGGTAAAAGCCAAATGTTTCGATTTGCGATGTGTGACGTATGGTGGTAGGAGTCACGAGGAGCAAAGGTAGAGGTCGAATTTTCGGTGGTTTGGAATGGTTTTTTGTAAAAAGGGTAGGCAGCCATGAACAGAGGAAAACAAAGAAATAAGGCTGAAGGGCTTAAGTGCATTTGAAAAAAAAAAGGTAAGTGTAGCGTTAAGGTGAGAAGGAAAGGAGGGGGATGGAGGCATAAGAGCAGTGCTCAGAAGTGAAGCACACCTGCATATTCATGCATGGGAAATAGGAGAAAATGTGTGATGAAATAGTTAAAGAGAGGCTTGGACTTGGTAATACAATTTCTTCCAAAAACTTCAAACAAAATGCAATTTTGGCCTATGGGAAGGTCTACCCTACTCAAACTTTATTGACAGAGATGAGAGGGGGAGACTTGACCACAATTTTTGGAATTTCCCCTCTATTTTACTACGTATAAGAAATTAAAATTACAAAAACACAAAAACTAAATAATAATGAAACTTATCAGAAGCAGATCTAACTTAAATGGCAAAAGAAAAACTAGCTAAATGACAAAAAGAAAAAGATAGTAACAACAGAGAAACTGAGGCAGGTGGATTGATCCCTAACCCATGAGCCTAGCCCTTTGAAACTTAAAGCAGTTGAATGAAACTAGTCTTCTCATTTCATCAAAGTATAATTGCATACATCTCTAAAATTTTGATCCCTGAATAAAACAAAAATCTCAATATCTCACAACAATAGTGTTGAATGGAATCGAGATTAGAATAGATTACCTCTTCCTAGCTCTAGCTCTGCTCTATTTATTCTACAGGGAAACTACCAACAGATCCCTAGAAAATGGTGATTGATTCTTCTTGACTCCAAGTGAACAAGGAGTGGGTGCACTCTTCTTTTACTTTCTTAGCTGCCTTTGGAATTTGAATTGTTGGAGAAAATCCTTCGGGATCCTTTGGCTGCTTTTTGAATTTGAATTGCTGGAGAGAATGTTTGGGATCCTTTGGCTGCCTTTGAGGGTGGAAAATCCTCCTACAATTCCTCTTTGTTGTCTCCTCCGAGTCTTTATGATAAAATCCTTATAAAAAGGATTAATACTTCCTGATTTTCTGCACTCAACCTTATATTAGGTACTCAAAGTATGTTAGCCTAAATCACCACCTATGTTAGAACCATAAAACCAAATAGTAATAAAAATGCAAGAAAAATAGATCTAAGAAGGCAAAAAGGTGACTATTAACCCCTCAAAATATGTCTAATGATGGCTCTCATCACATACCACACTTCAGTAGCCTCTATAACACTACTCAAGGTTGTGTACTTTAAAGCACACTACACATTTTTGGTCCATTCCTTTGCCGTTTTAACCTCAAGTTTTAGGTACATAGAGAGTGATGTGTTTTTAATATTATTTTCCACATTTTTATTTCCCTCAACCTCGGGACACCGACAGTAACATTTTTTTCAATGACACCAGCATAATGGAAAGTATTCAATGTCATCTGAGTAGCTTCCTCACCAATGGATTCTGCTGCAACACAACCAGTAATCTAACCTGGAGAAACTAAGGACTGCAGAAAACAAGATTCTATCTCACCAATTACCCATTCAAATGTGTTTCTTGTAAGGTGGTACTCGTTTAGCACACACTTACTAGAAAAATGTACCTTGAAGCAGAATTTTGAAAAACATAGTGGAATTCTACTGTGCTTCAATACTCAAGGGGTCGTCACTGGGAACAACAGTAAGACTTTCCTAAAGCCTATCAAATTCTTCTACAATCTACATGTGATTAATATTTATGGTTTTCTCATATCAATTTTCAATGTCTTTTGGTTATTCCAGATGAGCCTCTTATGATTTAAAGGCAGAGGCCATGCATTATCTCTAGTGGTTACAATATGCATACCTAGTTGTCATCTATTCCTTCTTTTTCATCTTCATAGAATCAAGATTCTATGACTCAATCCAAACAGAATCCATACCATCTTCACCATATATAAATTTAATAACATCACCAACTGAGTTCTTGAAAATCCCTTCATATTTAACCATGATACCCTCTGTATCTTTTACAAGACGCCTCTTTATGTACCTTGTTTCTGAAGTCTTCACAGCAATATCTATAAAATATTTTCTGCCACTTCAACTTTAATACCCACACTGCTTGCATGTAATCCATTCAAATCCAAGGATGGGGAATTCCTGGGCATAACCATAACTCTGATACCTTGTTTAAAATCTAAACAAGGAATCAATGGCATGATCTCCCCCTCATTGGCAAGTTTCTCTTCTTTATATGTCTCCCATTGCAGTAGTACTTCTGCTACCTACAACATTGCTAATGGAACTTGATGTGATTGGGATAACTATCAAACTTGTACGAGAGGATGTGGAAATCATATGCTATCTTCTTTTAATTTTGGCCCTAACATATTTTTTTAATTTGACCTATTTTTTGGTCACTAAGCACACTAGTCCTTTAACTTTCTAGGTATGTTGCCTCATTTAATCTAAACTTGTTCTTTTCTTATGCTTTAAAGTTATTAATGATGTGGTATATTTTTTGATGCTCTACATGGAAATGTAAGTGATTATATATGATGGAATTTACAATCACTTTCCTATTTATAGATTTTATTATGTGGATTTAGATTTATACTATATGAACTTTGTTAGAATGGTTTCATGCAATTTGTTTTTAAAATATATTTTTTCAACTATCAAAATATCCCAGAGTATCTCTTTCTTGACCTGATAAAATAGGTTGTCCTTCTGATAACACAAATATTCTGTCAAACATATGAAAATACTGCTACTTGGCTGATGTATTTTTGTTGAACATATGAAAAAGTATGCTACTTGGCTCATGTATTGTAGTAATTAGCTTGTTATAAAATTGTTCAAATTTGAGTATTACCATATTTATTATAGTAAATTTTGATGAAAAATACCAATATTATATTATAACTTTATGACCTCACTTCCTCTTCATCAACTGAAGCATGAGAGTCTACTTGTGCCCTATAATATTGAGGATGCATATTTAAGAACAGGTTATCTAGATACTCTTCCCTATTGCAAATATATTCATAATCGTACGTAGAAGGGTCACAAAATCTACAATGTAAGAAATTATTGTTGACTTTTTCATTTATGTTTTTCTTACTGGAAGGATCACAAGGGTCAGCATTTAATTTCCTGGCTTCTAAATAACCTTTGAAATCGTCAAACTCAACTTCCAAGATATCAAAGAAAAAATGACATTCGTATCTGTTTTTTGATTGAGCTTTTATCATAACAAAATCGGGTTTTGGTTGTTGTGGATGTTGTCATATTTTCTCCATCTTCCAAATTAAGGATCGACACAGGTCCTTATGCAAAGAAACTTGGATCATATGAGCTCGAATCATGTAGAAAATACCACTAATATTGTTTTTAGGTAGCCTTAAAAACTTCGGATAGTGTAATAACTCATTGAGATGATTTTGAAATGATTATAAACAAGGAAAATCATTCTTCTACCATAATTGTTACTTTCAGAACTTAATTTTTCCACTGATTTTTTGAACATCATTTATTTTTTAGAGTTGTGTCCTCTTCTTCATACTAGACTGAGTGTGAGAATACTCAAAGTCAGTGTATACTAGAGTAAGTACATCTATAATATTTTTCTTGCACTCGTATCTTGAATAGAGAGATTATATGTTTCAGGCCCTTTTGATCTTGCAATCTTCGAACATGATGATGATCTCCTAATTAATACAAGGGAGGCACAGGGGCGGTCACAACTTAGCATTATACCTCGGTGCAAGAATTGACATTACATAGTAAGAAAATTCATTGTTACAAATAAATACATATTTTTAATCAAAATGAAGAATGACATTGGCTCTTGTTTCTCTCTCTGTTTATGATTCTACCAAAGGCACACACACTATATTTTTGTGCCATATACTCTCAGCTTGGATTCTGAGATTTTTTTTTAATCAATCTTGCACTCTAATCCTTCATTTATATTTTTCAGTTGATAATACCATGTACACATAATCGCCATATTAATTTCTTTCCTAATTTGAATTGGTGGAAATTTCGTGGGTAATCATATTTATGATTCATTGAGTTATCTACATACAACAATGTAACTTGAATTTTTTTAACATGGCACACTCCTTTGCAATATTCCATCCAACCTTTCTCTTCTCCAAAATACTTCTAGGAAAACATTTTTCTTTATTGCATAAAGTCAACTAAATTGTATCAACGACACAAAATGTTAGAGTTACATTGCTAAGGGGTTTTCATTGTGTCTCGTTCCCCTAAACAGTGGCAGCATATCACATAGGGTTTAGAATCTTGAAGTTGTTTGTGTTATGATGACTGTTACACCATTTTTTGGTCATCTAACCTATTATCATTAGATGGACCCAAGTACACCATGTAAGACCAATTTTACCCTAAGTAAAATTGCTTTCACTATGTAAAATAGCTTAATAAACCACATTTATTAGGTTGTTTATGGTCTAAACAGGAAACCCCAAAAGGAAATATTAAACAAACCTATTTTGTTTAATTTTCCTCATGGAATAATTAATTAAACCATAATTTAATTATTATTCCCGATCATGTTTAACCCAAAAACAAAGAAATTAATTAGATAAACCTTTATTTATCTTATTATTTTCTAGGAATAATTATTTAAATCTTATTTAGATAATATTCCTTGTTAAATATGACCAAATCACCCCCAAATAATTAAATAAATCATTATTTATTTAATTATCTTTCAACCACTTCCTTAAATAATTAAATAAATCATTATTTATTTGATTATCTTCTAACAGCTTCCTTAAAAAGATAAATAAATCATTTATTTATTTATTTTTGACAAATTAAGGGATTTGACCCAAGTCAAATACCTTTTCCCTCCGACAAATATAATAAAATATTCCATAAAAAGTGGATCTAGATCTGGTTAACCCATGCACCAAGATCTAGAATGACCCAATATTTTGTTATAAATAGGAGGGCTTTTCCTACCATTCCTCACCTTTTGTTGCCTATTTGATCACTCTGGATCTATACACTTGGTCACTCTTTTCTAACATTTGCTGTGTGAGCTCCCTTTGAGTTCTATTCTTTGTGTGGGTTTTATACACCAACAAGAGAGAGAAATCTTAGATCTGAAGTGCTGAGGACTTCCAAGAACCCATCCCACTGAGGAGAATTGGATACGCCTTCTTGTTTTCCTCCCAGGTGCCCAATTAATATAAAAATTATTTCAAAAATTTTTCTTGTCTTGTCTATTGGTATATGGAGCAAACCCTTATTTTTTCTGCTTAATGTCTTTCCATGCATAGATCTGGTTTTTGCAGCTCTTTTATGTTCAACTAACCGCAGATCTGAAGATATTGGAAGCCACTTTTGTTGTTAGGGCTATTAGTTATGCATAGCTAAAGTGGTCCTTTTTCGTACACTTCGAAGAAGGATTCATACTAACAAATGGCGACTCCACACGGGTTTTAAACTACGACCACTGTCGTTTTTCATATTCCTGCATATCCAGCTACTTCAGACCCTAGGGTTTCTTTTCAGCTATTTATTTTCCCTATTTTTATGTTGTTTTTCTCACATAAAACCCTAAAACATTAAAATTTCTAACTTCCGTGTGTTTCTGGCCCTATTGCGCAGGTAAGCGACACTAGCCGCAACTGAGACGACAACTTTTCTGAAAATATGCCATCAAGACAACCGGAACGGGGGGTCACACTTTTTGGCCCATAACCTGCGACCTGGACCTCCAGGTCGCACTTTTCAGCCTATTTTCTCTAACCTTCACTGAAAACAGGTTAGAACCTGTGACCTGCCAATTTTTCAGTGATTTTTCTGCAATTTTTCTGGGTTTTGCTGAAGCTTCTGTCAGGGTTTTCCAGCCTCTGTCTCAGCCCACCTTGACCTAGTTCTGATCTGTTTTTATTCATCTAAGTGGGAACCTAGCCCCCTAGGGCTTTAGTACCCTCCACCTTTTGTGGAAGATTTTTAGCTGTTTCAGCTGTCTTTTTTTCAGAGTTTCAGCCTTCCCCTTTTCAGATCTGAAACCTCCTCTTCAGATCCCTTTAAATCAGCCTTTCTTCCTTTCAAATCACCTCTTGTCATTTTGTTTGGACCTCTTTTCAGGACCTCCTCCCTGTCCTTTCCACTTTTTGCTGATTTCCTTCCTTTTTCCAGCCACCTTGCCTCTGTCTCTTGGATGTGATCTACACCTCTTCTCAGCAGCTTTTGTCCTCTAGATCCCTGGCCCTTTTGACCTTAGATCTATTGGCCTCTTTTCCGTGTGTTTTGCCTATATTTTTCCCCTTTTTCGATTAGTTTTGAGAGACCCGCCTTCTTGGGTTAGATAGATGCACAATTAGCTGTTAATTTTCTATTATTTTAGCATTATATACTATTCTCTGCAGATTTATTTTCAGTTACGCAACACACTTTTTTCTTTCTCTCAAAACGGAAAGGGTTTAAGAATTAAAATTAACGCACGTCGCGCACTGACCCTAAGTGAAGAAGCGCCTGGTTAACACCGCCTGACAAAGACTCTAAAATCAATTGTCACTGCACCTTTTCTGCCCTGGACCTCTCTTGATTCTGTCCCTTTTTTCCGTTGTCAGTATCCTTCTTCCCATCATCATTACACCCCCAAGGCGCCTTTCCCGAAGACTTCTTGGCCTTCACCCTCAGTTTCCGGTCGATCGACCTGCTCCGTCCCGCCGTCGTCGAGCTAGTCCCCCTCCGAGTCCGCACTCCGACTCCTCTTCTGATTCATTGGGTTCTCCTTCTCCTCCTGGTTCTCCCCCTGTCACCTTCACCATGTCTGGTCCAGGGCCTAATGTTAGCGGTGCTCGAGGCCCTAATGCCGGATTCACTACTAGCGGAACCACCATAGGAACTACCTCGGCCATACCCTTGCTGTCGTACATTACAGGCCTCAGCCTCCCCGATTTCAATCAGTTGATTAATGACCCTATCCGCCACGATGTTGGTTGGCCTGCTATTCCGACCAAGCTCCCCTCCGATATCCCTAAGTTCAAAGGCCTTGCTCGAGAAGATCCAACCAATCATGTCTGATCTTTCCACATGTGGTGTTCCTCCAATTTCATTACCGATGACTCCATCCGTCTTCATTTGTTCCAACACACGCTTACCGGCGAAGCTTCTAAATGGTATGTTGACCAAGCCACCTCTTCCCATACCACCTTTGTGACCCTTGCCCAAGCCTTTTTATCTTATTTCCAGCTCCCTCTCCGATACGATACTGGCACGGAGCTCTTGACTTCATTCAAGCAAACCTCTTCGACCCGCCTTTCCGCCCATGTTCAGGAATAGCGACGAAGACGGAGCTTATGTCGAGCCCCCCCCTTCAAAGATTGGGTTTACATGGACTGGTTCCTTCGCACCCTATTAGTTCCTATCGACAAAGATGTCGCTTCTCACTTTCCTCAAACTAAAGAAGCCGCCCTCCAAATATCCTTGAAATATGACCTGATCTATGCTCAATCTGGTTATGTTTATACCATTCTTCCTGACCTCCCCAGGCCCGGCGGCGCTAACGCCCCAGGGGCATCTCATTCCACCGACGGTATCGTTGGAGCCCTTTCTCATCTGTACGCTCAACCTCCTATGGGATATGGTCTCCCTCAGGGAGGGGCCAGCACCTCTGGCACTCTTCACCCTCCCGATGGCATGTATCTAGGATATGGCATGCCTCCTCCTTTTGCCCAACCTCCTGCTTACCTCAATGTTGCCCAACCCCACCATTACCCTTATCCGCAACCTGGTGCGCCAGCTCCTCCAGCATATGCACTTCCATCTCCCTTGCCTCCTCAAAACCCACAACAGCACTTACAGCCCCCTCCAGGGAAAGTATTTGCACAGCAGGGCGTGACTAATCCCCCTTCTTCTCAAAGAAGGCCGAGAGGCAATCAAAACCGATCTTCCCCTGGTACCCGTGGACCCAATTCTGGTGTGGACCCTAACACTTCCAACCAGCAACAGGGCACTCAGCCCAAGTCGGACAGGCCGCTTCGCACAAATAAGCCTTGTTCGTGTTGCGGTGTTTATGGTCATTACACCCACGATTGTCCCTTGTTACCCCAGATGTGGCAGATGTGGGAGTCTCAAGCCACATTGCGCAGACAACACGCCTCCCCTCATGCTCCTTCTAATGTGGCCACTACCCAACCAGCTGTGTTTACTGATCCTTTCCCTCAGCAAGGATTCATGGCTACCCAACCTCCTGACAGCCAGGTCGCCACTCCCTCTTCCCTTTCTGGTTCCTCTGATTACCAGATCCTTATGATGCACTCAGATCCTTCCCTGACCGTCGACCTTCACCTTCAAACTCGGTCTCACCAGTACCCCAAGCCTCCTGCTCAGTCTTCCCCCGAGCCTCCTTCTCCAGGTTCTACAAAGCCTCTTTTTACATCCAGTGGCCCCTTACATATCCCTCAACCTAAAATTGAGGTTCATACCAATATTCCTAAGGGACCCCTACGTCGAAATGCTGCTTCCGGTCGAGCTGCTCATTCGTATAGTATAGTAGATGATTTGGCGCAATCTCCTGCTGCCATTTCCACACTGGAACACCTCCAGTCGTGCCCTTCCCAAAAGAAGGCTCTACTATCTGCCATGGGCAGTGTAGATCTTGCTGATGACCAAATGATTGTTTTCGACGCCACTCAATCGGCCCATCCCCCTCTTCCTGTTTCTGTCGCCTTCCAAATCCCAGTCAAAATCCGGAACGCCAACATTTCATGGTGCATAATTGATGAGGGGGCATCCACCTGTGTGATGTCCGCTTCGGTTTGGAAGCAACTCGGATCCCCTGAGCTGGCCCCTTCCACGATCACCCTTCGAGCGTGGGACAGCCACGCCTCCCATCCCATTGGCCTTTTCCGTAATTGTCCTATCACCCTCGCCGGTAAGACTGTTTGCGTTGACGTCAAAGTCATAGACGCCCCGCTAGACTACAACATTCTATTGGGGAGAAGCTACACCTATGCTATGTCTGCTGTCCCATCCGCAGTTTTCCGTAAGATGTCTTTCCCCCATAATGGAAAGATAGTCACCATTGACTAGTTGACATATCATGAGCCAAAATCTCAGACCTCACCTGAGACAACCATCTCTTCTGTAGCCAACAAGCAAACCATCGATTCCTTGACCAGTGTCTACCCCAGCGTTTACAAATATTCCTCCCTGCTTGGAACTTTTCCTAATCTCCCTCCTCCTCCCATCACTGATCCCAGCTTATCGAATGTTTGCATGATGCAATCGTCTCAAGCTGCCCGTAAGTGGCCTGCCTCGGCTAGTCAGCAACCTCCCCCTTGCCCTTCGCAACCCGCTCCTAGCCATTCTTCTCAGCCAACCAGACCTCCTCCTTCTGGCCCTCCCCCTACAGTTGGTATCCCTGAACCCTTTTATCCTCTTGGATCGGTTCCCCCTGGCCTTAACCATCTCGGAGCCGTCCCTCCTGGACATTACCCTGCTGGGCAGATCCCTTTCCTGGCTCCCCCTCCCGAACTATATTTTGTCCCTGTCATGGCCACCCTCTCTCTCCCTAACCTGACCTTGGGCATACTGGTCTGGTACCTTGATCCCCCAGCTGCCACCCCTCCTTGTCACCCCAAACCCTACATGGCTTTGACACCGGTTCAATCGGTCCCCCTCGCTTCCTCCGTTGCCACTGTGTCCCCAGCACCTCCACAGGACCCTTCTCCTGTCGTGACGGCTCCCGGGAAGAAAGGCAAAGCCCGCAAGGGGGCACCCAAAGACAAGACCACCACAACTGACCTGGCCACTCCTCCGCCCGCAAAACCTTGTGCCTTATGTGATGTCGCCGGTCATGCCACCCATGCTTGTCCCGAGTTGCCCTGTATTCAGCCCATGGTTAAAGTTGCGTTCTCTGAAGCTACGGTCCCTAAAACCTCCATTCCTTCTTCGTCTGTAACCAAGAACCCCAAGACTCTCCACAACAACAGACCCTGTGCTTTGTGCGGTGTCCATGGCCATTACTCCCACCATTTTCCTCACCTGACGCATTACCGCACCGCTTTAGAGGTAGTCCGAGAGTATGAGGTTGAAAAAAATCAATCCGCCTCTCCCATCCTCATGCAGTATGCTTCTGGCCAGCCTGAGGATCCCCGCTCTCCCATCGACATTCCCCCCCTGATGTTCAGATGACGGAGTCTACCACAACCATTCTTTACCTATCCTCCTCTGCGATACATTCGGAGCCCAGCCACCCTGCATCCTCCCGTGTCATTTCGCCTGACCACCCTTTTTCTACCCATACTCGAGATCACTCGACCCGTATCTCTGTTGACCTCCGCAGCCCGATTCCTCGCCATACTTCCGATAGCCCTCATATACCACCCTCTAGTTTGTATATGAGTCATAGTCATCCTGCCCATTGCACTCCCTCTCGCAGTTACCGTTCGATGTCTTCTGCCCACTCACGCTGCTGTCATTGTCTCCCCTCCCCTCATTTGTTGTCTTGTCACACCATTCCACAGGACCCCCCGTCCACACCTTTTATCGGTTATGCCGATGGTGCAAGTCGTTATTCCTGGAATCTAGCCTCGGCGTGTTGGGCCATCTTCACTCCCTTGCATGCCCTTCTTCTCTCCAACGGGGTCTGCATTGGTTCTGCCACCAACAATCAGGCCGAATATGATGCAGTGCGTGGTCTCTTAGTCGATGCCCTCTTCCATCGCATCCTCCATCTACACGTTCGTTTGGATTCCTTACTTCTTGTCATACAACTAAATGGTGTTTATCGTGTGCATAACCCTGTGCTGTTTAGACGCTATTTACAAGTGAAACTCTTGATACGTGCATTTGAAACCATAACTTTCAACCATATACCTCGAGAACAGAATCATTATGTAGATAGTATTGCAAACCATGTTCTAGATTGGAATTTATCACACGCATTTCATACAAGACAATAACATTTATAATCATTAAAAATGATGCATATCCATAATATGTGTCACAAAACATGTGTTTCGAGTCCATCTACTCTAATACATATGACATGCCAATAGCATGTTATAAAAAACCCAAAACTGGGGGCACCACATGCCCCACACCTAATCACTATCTGGCGGATCCCGAGCCAATGGCTCTTCCCCTGCAGCCTGTAGATCATGCACCGCTTGACCGGCCATCGCCATGCGCCGCATGACACCTCACCACTCCGAGGGTAGACCAACACATGGCTCTATGTATTGGTCGTCTAAGTCTTGCCACCCGCGCTCTGATACTCCGGTCAACAACCTTTCACATATACGGCGGATTTCCTCCAGAAGGGAGGCCGCATCCTCATTATGTGCTGCTCTCGACCCACTCGGACCTGTAGCTCCAGATGCTGCTGGTCGTCCCATATATCCGGTCGGTTTTACGAGCGCCATATCTGCATACCAACAGTACATGAATCAGTACCCTAGCTACTATTCAAGAAATTGTAACATGCCCATACAAGAATAGCAATCTCTCACTTACCATCGGGCCCCCAGACTCGACCAGGCGGAAGTGGCAGGTCCGGATCTCCACAATAACTCATCCCACTATAGGGATAGTCGTCTATGTATAACGGCATCTAATCCCAATGGGCAAAAAAATCAGGTCGAACCACTCGCCCGACCGCCCCTCCTCCTCCTCTGCACAATAGCTGCCCCCACTGGTGCATCCTGGGCTCTCTCGGGCCCCCATCTAGAAGCTGTATACGAGGCCGCAAGGTCGGGATCTTCTCAAAGAAGAAGCGCACAATAAAGTCCCATACGAGCAATCGTGGTTCACTTGCCGCTTGCAGAGCGACAACTGTCATTTTAAAAACACCAGCATCATTTGGGCCCACCCATAGTAGTTCCCACTCAACACACTTTCCACAAGCATCATTTGCCCCCCGGTGATGTGATGGAACGCCTGGTTGCCCAGGATAAGCAGCACCGCTGTGGCCACTGCACGGGTCTCCAGCCTCTCTATATCCCCGATCGGTATCCGAGTCCCCTTGACTTGGAGACCCGGTCGACAATGTCGTTCCACAAACTCCATAATATGCCGCCCCCACGGTAATACTGGCTGCGTGTTTCCCACCATCCCCAGTGGTGGGAGACCTGTCAGGAAATACACATCCTGGACTGTCAGTTCGATCCTGTGCCCCTGCACTACAAAGACCTCATGCTCTGGATCCCAATAACTGATAATCCGGGCCAACAAGGGCTCTCCTGTTCTCATCAAAGGGTTCTCCAAAAACTTTAGAACCCCAAACCTGGCCAACACACGACGGACACCCTGATCCGCCTGGATCTCTACCCGTAATGTACCCAGGTCTCTCTCTCTCTCCAGTTAACCTGTAAATCTACCATACCTGCACAAAAACATCATATTTGTCAGCATACAGATCGGGAATACAATATCCAAACACAAAAAACCCAACTCTCAGCGACGAAACAGCACCAAAACCCCCTCATCTCCCAGGTTGCATTTTTCTGCCCAATTCTGGACCAAGTCGCAGGTTTTTCCCTGAAACCTGCGTCCCAGGTCACACTTTTTGTCCCAAAAAGTGCGACCTGGCCGTAGAAAAGAAGGAGGGTCTGTTTCTGGTATTTTGGGCCCTAAACTGAACTTTCAATCCATTAAAATGAAAGAGTAAGGTTAGGCCTCTTACCTGCAACTGACAGATCTCGATTCCAACGGTCGGTTTGTCTGCTACGCTCGCCGCAAGATTTAGGGCCTTCTCTCCTCTCTACATTCACCACAGCAACAATAGCAAATGAGTGAATTTGGAGGGAACACTGCCTTATTAAAAGAGAACCCCTGTTTCTTCTTTCAACCGCTGCGACCACACCGTAGCCTCGTTTGACAAACCGTCTGCACCGTTGGAAAGCTCTCACCGAGCCCTCAAATGGGTATTTGTTATCTTTTTTATGATTTGATACTTCACCAGGACACATTTTTTCCAAGAAGGGTAACTTCACCTCTCCTTAAAATCGAATTTCCTCACTTACGACACTTGTACTTGGGGCACCATTTTGCCTCCTTACTTGTCTTTGTTTGTGTCGATTTTCGTCATGAGTTCCCATCTTGTACTCATGTTTTTATGGTCCCCCATTGGTCCTTTATTGTGTGGCAGCACCATTGAGTCGCCCTTGTTTAGAGCATCCAAGTTGAGTCATCATATCCTTCATGGACCCTATCCCGAGTCCCTTTGTACCCCGCTATAGCCCTCCATCCTTCATTGCTTGGTCTCTCTCTTGTGTCGTACTTTATGACCTTCAGTCCCACTGTCCCCTATCCCTTATGATATTGTGTCAGTTGCTGCCATGTCATTCATGCCCTTTATGCTCTAACAAGGGAATTCGTCCATTCGCTACTCAGTCCTTTCCATTTCACTATCATCATTAGTGTCAGTCTTTTCCTCGCTCTCCTATTTTCTCTCATGCCTTAGTTGAGGATCTCTCATCGCCTCACCTATGGCGCACCTTCTTCTGTCGACATCAGCTCATTCATTCCAGAAGCCAGGTCTAGAGGGTGGTGTAACTTGGTTCCAGCTTCCACTCTTGTTCGGTGCCTCGGATCAGGCAAAGGGATCTCTCATTTCCCTTTGACTTGGTTGTTTCTCCATGCCAGCTACTTTCAGCATGACCGAGATCCATATACTTGATGGTTCAGTGAGACAGCAGCAGCTCTTGATGATTCCTGGGTGTGTGTGAGATGTCTCAACCCTCATGAGGGGGTGGCCCTGCAGGTAGCCCCCCACATGCCCGGCTGACCTCCTCTTTACAACCTTCGATGCAGCTCCAGATATTTGACGGTGTTGGCCTTCGCCACTTGCAGCGCCTCTTTGATTTGCATGTATCAGTCAGATTTTGTGAGCCCTTCCCCATTTCCATGGGGCATTTGGGTTGTATTTCTATCTCATGTACTCAGATATTATTGTACAAGTCCTGGCTGTTATCCCAGGCACAACATGTATATGGGATTCTTCATTGTATTTTTATCTGGCTCTTGATTATGCCAGTTGTACTTTATGGTTCGGTCCCTTGTTTACTGGACACACTATTCTTTTGTACTTTGTCTCGGTGGGCATAGGTATGCCTCCCCCGCTGCCTTCAGCACAGGTACCCTCTCATAAAAAGAGACTTGTTGCACCTGCAAGTCTCGTCTCCTCAGGGTCTAGTCCTTCAGCACACTATCTACCTTGCATTTCTCTCTCTGACTTCCCTTTTGTTGTCTAGTGATTGAGCTCTTACAACGTACTTCGGTCATACGATTTGCTCCTGACACTCGCACGCTGGGGGGCAATCTGTTACACCATTTTTTGGTCATCTAACCTATTATCATTATATGGACCCAAGTACACCATGTAAGACCAATTTTACCCTAAGTAAAATTGCCTTCACTATGTTAAATAACTTAATAAACCACATTTATTAGGTTGTTTATGGAAACCCCAAAAGGAAATATTAAACAAACCTATTTTGTTTAATTTTTCCTCATGGAATAATTAATTAAACCATAATTTAATTATTATTCCCAGTCATGTTTAACCCAAAAACAAAGAAATTAATTAGATAAACCTTTATTTATCTTATTATTTCCTAGGAATAATTATTTAATCTTATTTAGATAATATTCCTTGTTAAATATGACCAAATCACCCACAAATAATTAAATAAATCATTATTTATTTAATTATCTTTCAACCACTTCCTTAAATAATTAAATAAATCATTATTTATTTAATTATCTTCTAACCTCTTCCTTAAAAAGATAAATAAACCATTTATTTATTTATCTTTGACAAATCAAGGGATTTGACCCAAGTCAAATACCTTTTCCCTCCAACAAATATAATAAAATATTCCATAAAAAGTGGATCTAGATCTGGTTAACCCATGCACCAAGATCTAGAATGACCCAATATTTTGTTATAAATAGGAGGTTTTTCCTACCATTCCTCACCTTTTGTTTCCTATTAGATCACTCTGGATCTATACACTTGGTCACCATTTTCTGCCATTTGCTGTGTGAGCTCCCTTTGAGTTCCATTCTTTGTGTGAGTTTTCTACACCAACAAGAGAGAGAAATCTTAGATCTGAAGTGCTGAGGACTTCCAAGAACCCATCCCACTGAGGAGAATTGGATACGCCTTCTTGTTTTCCTCCTAGGTGCCCGATTAATATAAAAATTCTTTCAAAAATTGTTCTTGTCTTGTCTATTGGTATATAGAGCAAACCCTTGTTTTTTCTGCTTAATGTCTTTCCATGCATAGATCTGGTTTTTGCAGCTCTTTTATGTTCAACTAACCGCAGATCTGAAGATATTGGCAGCCACTTTTGTTGTTAGGGCTATTAGTTATGTGTAGCTAAAGTGGTCCTTTTTCTTACACTTCGACGAAGGATTCATACTAACAATGACATCAGTGAAGAGACATGTTGGAACGGGGTTCCCTAACCTACGTTTTTGATAGAATTTTGTTCAAGTCGATCCCGCATAGGGGATTTGGGGTGGGTCAAAGCCCCTAATGTGTTGTAATTGGTTAAAGGGTAGCTCTAGGGTCTGCAAACCTTGCTTTCGGATCATAGGATAGCGAAGGCTACGACATTATAAATAGATAGATAGTTGGGTCTAGTAAGTAAGTAAGTGGATATATTGATGCTACATGTGAACTATAAAGACTTGTTTGGGTTGTTTTGGGTAAGGACTCATGTTGATTGTGTGTGCGGAGATCCTCATTCCTACTGTGTGCGGACCCCACTAGGCTGTGTGCCCGGGGTGTGTTGGGTTGTAATGGAACCTTTGACATTAATGAATGTGAAGTCTTGTTGAAGTATCTGTGTGTTATCTGAATTAGTTGTGTTTACTGCTGAAGCACATCTATGATATTTATTTAAGCTGCGAATGTATATGTGTTCTAAAATTGGCATGAGTATATCTGTGATCTGATATTGGTTGCGATTATAGTGATCTCTGATGATATTTGGTAATGCGCACATGGATGTGAATGTACTGATTAGATCTGGTAGTTTTTTTTATGGTTATATGTTGATTACACTGTTGAAAGGGCTGCGAATAGACTCATTCCATATGAACCTAGTAATCTATAAAATAGATTGGCCTCAAATTACCTACTCTCTCCTAGGGTGTGGAAACTTGCTTCCAGCGCCCTCCCATACTACATTCGGTGAGACCTTGGCCTGCGCAAGTAGGTCATTGCCGAAAGGGCCAGTAGTATAGGGTTTTGTTGGCAAACCATAACCTCTGAACCTAGGTTAGGATCCCTCAAGCCAAAAAATGGTTTCATTGCTAGGATAGGGAGCATTTTGAGAGAGAGATTGAGCAAATCCACGAGGTCATTGGAGACCTGAGAGGGTGGAAATTGAAGAGTGGTTTGAAAGACAGATTCAGGAATTTTTTGTAAAGGAGAATCGTAGCATGAAGTTGACTCTTAAGAAGTGAAATAATAAGTACATATTCACCGAATTCTATAATTTTTTCTTTGTAACCTTTGCGCACGAGCTTCAAGAGTGGTTGGCAAGGCTTGTGGAATTCTAGACGTGTTGGAAGGAAGACCAGGCTACGTAGTGGACATCAGAATTGATTCAACAGTTGGAAAGGACTAACAATACAATCACATGTATGGTATATCATCAGGTGGATAGCGTGCTAGGAGGATTTGAGATAGAATTTGCAGTCGATCAATTCGTATCCTACTCTGAAGAAAAGCGGAGTTTCTTCAAAGGTTTTCAGGGTAAGTTCTTGAAAACACTACCATTGTTAATCAAAATATTATTGTGCAAAAAGGACGTTGTCTGCAGCCACATCGAGTGAATGACCTCAGACCTGAGTGACAGTACAACACAAAGTGGTAAGTACTACTAAACTAATCAAGAAGGAGATATATTCGTCTACAGTTAATTAAGATAATCGGTTGTGCATGAAATAAATAGTCCTCTAGCTACACCACCTTCAAGTCAGCATAAGCGTAAGAACTCACCCACACCTCCACCACCACCAGAAGAATATATGGCCACACACATGAAGCTAGATACCTTCAAGGGTGTAGGTGTTACAGATCAAAATACCTCCTCATCAGCTCAGAGGAGAATATAAATATGGAAGGAATAAAAAGACCTAAATTAAACATATTTCTGCCAAGGTAACACCTCACTATAACAACACAAGAGCGTTATAATGCAGCTGATCAGTGAATAGGTCGTGTTAGTGGCTAGGAAAATGCTCTGTTTACATTAGAGGGTAGCATTACCTGTGTTTTAAGTTGGAAATGGAAAAAACATGCGGAGAATGATTTGAATCTCCAGTTTTTTCTCACAAGAGAGTCAATACAAAAAAGAAACTGGAAAGCACTAATATCTTATTGGGCCTTTCCATAAACAACTAAACTCTCAAAGAAGGAAAAAGCATGGAGGTTGGGGAAACATCTTGGTTTTTTCTATTCAAAACTGGTGGAAAGAGAAGGGCAATGATTTCTCTCTCCATCTCCTATAAAATGGAGTTGAAGGCTCTTGGTTCAAGGTCGAAGGATTGTCAAATTTTTTTCATACTTATTGTTAGCCCCTTATGATTTCCTTGAAAAAGCAAGCAAGGGGCTAATTTTTTGTATAAGCCTACAAGGAATGCATTTCCCTTGTAAACACATCATCCTTGCAGCCTTTTCATGTCCCCTATCTTTAGCTATTGCCCTCTGCTGTTACGAAGTCTATGAGCCTCAATGATTGCTAAATATCCTGCTCCAAAAATCCCTACATTACCCTTTATACCCCTACAAAGTGTTCCTTTTTTTCCCTTTTTCCCTCTTTCTATCAATGTGCCCATGCTCCCCTCTGTCCCCCTATTAACCCTCTAAACCTCCCAAGATCCCCTTTAAATCCCATTTTTGCCCTTTTTTTAAACCTTTTTACCATTTTACTCCCTATTGTTACCCTTTATAGGCTTCAAAATGCATTAAAAAGGGTTAAAAACCCACTTTGAAATGTTATATCAAGCCTAGCCCCTTTTCTGCTGGCCCCCACACCTTTCCTTCCACGTGATCATAGCGCTGGAACCACCCGCCAGAGCAAAAATAATTTATCTCCAATCCATGTCGGGCGTGACTCCAGCTGTTGATCTTGGTAGATCGGACGACTATCATTAAATCCTCGGCCCCGTGTTTCTCCGTTCAAATCTCTGACTGCGCCATCACCGTTCGTTTAAACGTTGATCTGACAGTTCGCAATACGCCCGCACCGGTGGTCCCCATGCACTGTTCATAAACCCGGTGGTTTCTATCGCACCGCCTTTGGGTGGAGAGCGGTATTCTTAGATCGGCCAGCGATTCCACTTAGCATTCGACATGTGGCCCCTATACGGTTTCAAAACCACTTGCCCATCGTGCATTAACGTTCGGCATGGGATGCGCAGCGATATGCTCATGCAGTGTCCGATCTGGGGTAGAGGATCCAACGGTCGTCATTCCATGAAGCTGCACTAGGTTTAACCCATGGCCACCGTACCCCTGGCCCACTGTTTGTCGTCCTCCTCTATGTTTCCCACCATCGATATCCTTTGGGATCTGATGGTCTAGATTGGTCTTCTCCCCAATGTTGACTATTCCGCTGTCAACCAGTTCCGCCATGTCACCTCCACATGTCTCCTCCGTACGTTTGTCCACCCTCGTGACATATATTTATTCCGAGGCAAAATTTTATTATTTTTACATTAAATTTTCTGCTTCGACGTCTTTCCATGTAGTTCCCGTTGTGCCACATTTACTCCCACAGTAGCCTCTGCGTTCGTTATCTTAATCCACACCATGCTACCCTAGTCACAGTCATCCACATCAGCCGCTCCCAGCCATTTTTTTCTTAACAAGTTTCGTTTTTTTGCAGGGTTTCAAGTTGCGTGAAAGGCATCATGGTTCATATGAACAACTTCAATGGTGGGTTGAGCAGGCAGAATTAAAACTGAAGCTGGTACTGCAGAGAAATGTCAAGAAAGGTGCCGGCAGTATAAATTCCATCGAAGGACGAAGTTTGAAACTTAGCAAACTCTATCTCGCGCCATTATAGCCCAGATCTTGTAGAATCGAGACATTTATGAAGCTGTGGAGAAAAACCAGCTTATGATCAAGGATTTCAGCATTCGACATTGAGTGTTTTGAGTCTTAATACATTATTTTAGAGGCAAAGCACCAGATCAATGATCCCACAGATCATGAAAAGGTACAACACGTAGATATAAATGCATATCAGGGGTTTATACAGCAGCAAAATGTTTTTTCCTCCATAAAGGACTGAGCGCCCATGCATTTTTCAATCTATGCCGTGTTCTATAGAGATTTCCTGCCCTGAAATAGCCCCAGTACTATCAGAGCATTTACTTCATCAGTATGACAAATCTCTTTATCATTCCTTTATCTCTTTTTTATACACCAAAGTACTGCACAGTACTGCAGTCAGAGTACATTTAGGGCCATATCAGAGTAATTGGAAGCCTGAAGGAGATCATTCATGCACCCAAAATTGCCAGAGATTAATGCGCAAGATTTATACAGAATGGGCTTTGGCCCTCTTTATTTTCAGAAGTTTAATACTTCATTTAGTTTTTCAGCTACCTCCTCTACTTCTCTTCAGCTATAAAACTCATGAGAAAAACATTTTAAAGGTTGTTGATCAGTTATCAGGGAACTGCAAGTAGTTTCTTTTGAGACACAGTCACTGTGTAAAGATTGTAAGATAGGTCGAAGGATATGTTCTCTGACTAAGTATTCAGCTATTGGAAATATTGTACCTAATTGGTATTGTTATTTAATATGACAAGCACATTTCTTTGGATCCTAATATGAAGCAGCGGTGATGTTTTCCTATCTCTGTGTTTACATTCATTTCATTTTGTTTCTACTAGCTTGCATCAGGATATTGGCATAGGATTTACCCTTGTTAGGTACCCTATGTTTCTGCTCTCCTTGCCATTTATGTTTCGCTTCTGAATGTATTATATAAGGAATGTTTTCAGTTGGCTTAACCAGTGTAGTGGATGTTATTTCCTGCTCTCTGATGTATGAATTAAATGAATTCAGTTCTTAGATGCTTCTTGTTATATATTTAGTTGGAATATTTGGGAACACTAGGGATTAGTGTTAGCCCTTTCCACTAGGATCCTTGTACGACCTACTGACCTGTAACTTTGTGCTCTGAAATATATGTTATCTCCTCCCTCCTACTTTCCATATCACATAATAATTTTGAAGATCCTGAGTTTCAGATGACTAGCCCAATTGAAATCCTGCCTATTGATTAGCAAGAAAATCCTTTCATGATTCCATTGCCCAATGGTTTTGAATATTTTCTGGAATTTTCACCTCTACCTTATCCCTCTATGCTCACCCTGGTCTTACATTGAACCCTTCTTTCCTGAGAACCAACAACCAAAATAAACAATAAAACAAACAAACCCATGCCTATAACTAGCCTCACATCTTAAACTTCGAGCTTCATAGACATAAACCTTTGCTCAAACTAGAGAGATCCCTCTCTGGACCTAGGAGGGCTAGATCCTGATGTCTGAAAGTGGTTCTGATGTTGTCTCATCTTTTGGTCTTGCCAATCTGGCCAAAACATGGGAACCCCAACATAATGGCGACTATGTTGGGGAGCTCTTGAGTGCATTACATCTTAAACATCCTTAAGCATTCATAATACCTACAATCTATGGTTAGGCTAGCAGTTAAACACTCATATTCTCACATCAACCTCTATACCATTTGTTATGTTTTCCCATACTCTCGGAAAGAGTTTGGAAAGGGCCAGGTAGCCTCTAGATCTCACACTCTTTCAGAGGTGACATATCTGGTAAATTCCCTCCCAGTCAATCTCTGGTTAGAGTTTGTTGTGTTTTGAATATATCCTTGAAAAGGGACATCTCAAGAGCACTGTGGTGGACAGTGTACCCTCCAAAAACTTTGTAAACCCTCCACCTGGTGACTCCAATATTCCATAAACATTTCAAAGACTCCACTGGTGATCAGTAGGCCTGCTGATTATCTTGGTTCTCATTACACTCCACTGGGAGACCAGCCTCCATAACAACATCAACCACAGTAGAAGTAAAAAGTAGGGTTGAGTTGCTTGGTCAGAAAAAACATTCTGGCTTCTAGAACCATTCATACAAGAGCCTACCCTGACCCAGACCCACCTGAAATAGTTGAAAATCAAGAGAGAATCCTCAGGGGAGCTCATACACTTAAAATATCAGCTATTTCCAAACACATCCATAGAGCTAATCCTGCACCAGAAGATCCTACAGCTCTATCACACTTTCACCTTGACCTAGACCTACCTAACAACTTATCTAGAACTAGTTCATTCAGTAGCCTAGATTAGCTAGACCCTGAGCTTCCTGATTCACCACAGCGAAGTGGTAGACACCTTGGGAATAAACAGACCCTTCCATCCACTCCTCCTGATTTACATTTCATACAAAACTTGGGGATTAGTCACCCTAGGTCTGCTCATCAGTCCTCTGTTGGTCATAATATCCCTGTCATCCATATACCAGCTTCTCAAGTTAACCCTTTACCTCATCAAAACATCATCATGGCAGCTTGGTATGCACCTCTGGTTTTACCTCAACCTCTAGTACCCTTACCGAATGATTATCAGTCTAATATTCCACACTTCACTGTAAAGGAGTCCATCACAGCCCAACAACATGTAGATAAAATGGAAGATTCTTTTTTCTACATGGAAATTGATGATGATGCAGTCAAAATGAGAGTCTTTGCCCAGAACATAGGGGGTGATGCAATGAAATGGTTTAAGGGCCTGCCTCCAGGTAGCATCAATGATATTTCGGGATTATATCAGACTTTCATAAACAAATGGGAAACTAGGGTGAATCCTCGCCAACTCCTAGCAGAATACATGACCCTTAAGAGAAACGTAGGAGAGAGTGTCCACGATTACACAACAATATTTAACAGCATTTATAATTCCCTCCCTCCACATATGAAACCTCCAAAAGGCATGGCCCTAGAAAAATACCCTGAAGGCTTTGATGCCGACATGGCCTATGAGCTTAGGGATAAGGAATATAACACACTAGAGGACATGAAAAAAGGAGTAGTGAATATAGAAGCAAATCTGATTGAAAAAGAGCAAGACTGAAAGCTGAGAGAAGGGTAACATACAGAGATGACAATGTATCCTCCACATCCGACCAAAATTATGATAAGATGTCTAAAAATGTGGAAAGGTTACAACAAATGATGGAAAATATGGTTGTCACCGTTAGAAATCAGAACAAGAACCAGAACCAGAACTTTAGAAGAAACAACAACGCTCCCAACAGACAAAGAGAATCCTATCAACAAGTTATTCCCCCATTCCAAGAGAATTTTCTTGATGAAGATGAGGGAATCATAGAATAATCCGAGGGAAACACAATTAATATGTTTGAAACAAAAGATTCAATCCATAACTGTTATTCATAAGAAGATCAGCCTTCACCCTCTGGTTGGGAGGAGGAATGGTTGGAATCTGAAGATTACAGATTAGGATTTGAAAATGCCATGATGCAGGTCAGAGAACAGTATGAAATTAGAAGCAAAAAGAGTCAAGAAACTTCCAAACCCAAAGCTTCTGAGACTACCATAAAAAAGAGGCCTGAAAAAACTTCTAAAGCGACTGCTGAAACCAAAAAATCAGCAGCTGAGAATTCTGGAAATAATGGAGGAAAAGACAACCAAAACACTAATGCACAAGGTAAACCAACTAGCATCACTAGCACTACAGTTAGTGCTCCTAGTAAAACTGTCACAAACATTGTATATAATGAAAATCATCCCACTGAATTAGCCACTAAGGCAGTGGCAAATAGAACAGAGATGAGCATGCCTAAGAGTCAGTCCCCTTTCAATTTGGAGAGTGAGATTGCAAGAATTAAAATCCCTATCCCACTTTCTGAGCTGGCCACTCAGGATGTATATAAAGGCCAGATTTTGAAGGCTTTGAACCTTAGTGAGAATGGTGACTCTGTCAATTTGAATGATGATCAGCCTGCCCTTCTATTTCGACCTAATATAGAGGGGAAGTTTCAGGAAGGGGTAGTTCCACCTTTCTATATCAGTCTCAACATTCATGATAAGATCCTACATAATGTGATGCATGATTCTAGAGCATCTCACAACCTAATGCCTAAGGTAGTTATGGAAAGACTAGGTCTAGAGATAACCAGACCCTACAAAGACTTATACTCATTTGACTCCAACAGAGTAAAATCCTTGGGCCTAATTAAAGATCTATGTGTGAGTTTGACCCAGATCCCAACGAAATGTATGGTCATGGATGTTGTGGTGGCAGATGTGCCACCCAAGTATGGCATGCTACTATCAAGATCATGGGGAGCCAAGCTACAGGGTATGATACAGATGGACAGCTCATATGCTACAATCCCAATCTTTGGTCAACTTAGAAAACTGTATAGGGAGACACAGATGAAATTCCTAGTCAGTAGCCCCGAAAAACTAGAAAATTCACCTGTTTATTCTGTACATACAGACCTGGACTCCATCATCTTTTGTAATGACAAAACTTTAGAAGGGTCAAAGTCCCAAAATAGAGATATAAGTGGAGAGGCAGAGGCCATGGATTTTAACATAATGGCTGCTCTGGATTTAGAGGACAACGAAAAAGAAAATCGCAACGAAACCTGTAGGATATGTGGTGAAGACCTAACCCTGAGTGAACAAGAAACAGAGCATAAACAACCATCTAGCCAGATCCCTGAACCTCATACATTTCACGAAGAACGAAGTGATCCACAACCTAGTACAGACCCTATAACACAACACAATGGAGAACCTAGCTGTAAGGGAGAAAACAATGATAGTCATGAGAATAACCCCTTATGGGAAATGAGATTTGACGGGTCCTGTACTAAAAGGACTGCAGGGGTAGGGGTATGGTTATGCAATACAAAAATTGACTATGCTGAGAGCCACACCTGTAGCCTGCATTTCAAATGCACAAATAATGTCGCTGAATACGAGGCTCTAATCCTAGGTTTGATCTGTTGAAGAAAAAGGGAGCCCGTAGGATAACCGTAAGGGGAGATTCTAAGATGGTGATAAAACAAGTAAATGGGGAATACACGGTGAAACATCCTAGGCTTAGAGCATATAGGAATGACACCATGGATCTATTGAAAATGTTTTTTGAATACAAATTAGTGTTCATTCCTAAGAGTCAAAATGTCATTGCAAATGGATTAGCTTGCCCAGCCAGTTCCTACCCCAAGACTCCTAGAGACCAATAGATCATCGTTCAGATCAAATTTAGACCTGCTATGCCGGATAAAGAAAAATACTGGCAGGTCTTTGAAGGTGATAAACAGATCAATATTTTCTGGTAGGCAGAAAAAAGTTTGAATTTTCTGATTTAGACTCCCAATCTGACAGTAGCCGCCTAAGTGAAGAATCCTCAGATGAGGAAGAAACACCCTGTAATATAGAAATAAACTTGTTAGATGAAAAAAATGGAAATCCGGACGGAAAATGTGAAAATGCAGATAGTGAAGAGGTAGACGTGCTGCAGGCCAGAGATAATAATATACCCGGAGGCCTGGCACCCTTAGAGGACCTTTTTGACTTTGATGATGTGGCAAAAAAGCCCACTATAGAACATGCGGACTCTGATGTGGAATAAAGAATCTTAGGCATTGAAGATAAGCCCAAAATGATTAAACTGGCTAAGTCTCTACCTGCAAACATGAAGAATAAATACATTGACCTTTTCAAGGAACTCATTGATGTGTTTGCATGGAGCTATGAGGACTTAAAGGCCTATGACACAAACATCATCCAACACAAAATACCCTTGAAAGAAAATCAGAAGCCCTTTAGGCAAAAACTTCGCAAAATCAATCCTAAACAACTGCCTGCAATAGAGAAAGAGATCAAGAAGATGTACGAAGCACGTATAATTATGCCTGTGAGATTCTCTGATTGGGTATCGAACTTAGTGCCTGTGAGGAAGAAAACAGGAGAAATCAGATTGTGCATAGACTTCAAGAATCTTAATAGAGCCTCACTCAAGGACAATTACCCTTTGCCTAAAATGGAACATATCCTTCAGAGGGTAGTGGGCTCTAAAATAATCTCCCTGCTGGATGGATTTTCAGGTTATAACCAAGTCTTAGTGATCCCAGAAGACCAACTCAAAACAACTTTTACCACTCCATGGGGTACCTTCATGTATGTGAATATGCCTTTCGGATTGATGAACGCTGGAGCCACCTTCCAAAGAGCAATGGACATAGCTTTTTCAGATGAGATAGGGCACTTCATTGTTATCTACTTAGATGAAATAACAGTCTTTTCCAAGACCGAAGAAGAACACCTGAAACATTTGAGAAAAGTATTCAAAAAATGTAGAAGGTTTGGTCTGTCCCTAAACCCTAAAAAGACTGTCTTTGGGCTACAAGAAGGTAAACTTCTTGGCCACATTATATCCGAGGAGGGAATCAAGATAGACCCACAGTGAGTTGAGGGAATACTACAGATCACACACCCCAGAAACATCAAGGAATTAAAGTCTTTCATTGGGAAGATTAACTTCCTTAGGAGGTTTATTCCAAATCTTGCTGAACACCTTAGGAACATGACTAACATGCTAAATAAAGGTGCAGGAGTTAAATGGACTGTGGGAGCTAAAAAATATTTTGAATCAGTGAAACTTGCACTTACCCAAGCTCCCGTCCTAATCAGCCCAGATTTCTCCAAAGATTTCCTGATCTTTTCATTCGCCTCTGAGCATACAGTGGCTGCAGTCTTGCTGCAGAAAAACATAGAGGGAATGGAACAACCAATTTCCTTCTTTAGCAAATCACTCGGAGATGCACCCTTGAAATACAACATCATGGAGAAACATGCCTATGCTTTGATTAAGGCCTTGAAAGACTTCAGGGTGTACATATTGCATTCTCACACCGTAGCTTATGTGCCCAACATCATAGTCAAAGATACATTGTCCCAAGACCCGGATGGGAAAAGGGGCAAATGGATAGCAGTGATTTTAGATTATGACCTGGATATAAAACCCACCAAACTGATTAAAGGTCAGAGCTTAGCTAAGTTAATGGCTGAATCAAACCTACAAGCCCTAGACATTAACATGATAAGTACCTTGGATGAGCAAGAAGAATTGCCTGATCTCACCGTTGAGGAAAATTTTTAGAGCTCTCCTTGGTATTCTGACATTCTGTATGTGCTTAAGCACCTCAATGCCCCTCCCAGATTATCAAACACCAAGGCCAGATTCTTAAAGCTAAAAACCAGAAGTTACTGCATTATGAATGAAAACTTGTACTGGAAGAATTCTAATGGCCTATTGCTTAAATGTTTCACTGAAAATGAAGCAGAGAGGGTTAGACAAGAATTCCACGCTAGAGAATGTGGAGGCCACCTGAGTTGGAAAGCCACTGCAAACAAAATACTCAGGGCCAGTTATTATTGTCCCACACTCTTCAATGATGTTCATAAAATGATAGTTGCTTGCCACAAATGTCATATCTTTTAGGGAAAAAGAAAACTATTCCCTTTACCCCTACAACCCATCACTATCGAAGGTCCCTTTCTACAATGGGGCCTAGATTTCATAGGGGAAATTCATCCAGCTTCTTCTGCACAGCACAAATGGATCCTAACAACCACAGATTATTTCACTAAGTGGATAGAGGCTGTGCCCACTAGGAACGCCACCGATTCATTTATTATTAGTTTCCTAGAAAGTCAAATCCTCTCTCGGTTCGGTTTTCCAAGGAAAATAATCACTAACAATGCTACTGCTTTTGGGTCCAAAAATATGGTTGATTTTTGTCACAGGTACCAAATAGCAGTCAGTAATTCAACTGCCTATTACCCTCAAGGTAATGGATTAGCTGAATCTTCAAACAAGAGCCCGGTGATCATCATCAAAAAACTATTGGAAGAGAACAAAAAATCATGGCATAAAAAGCTAGTACATGCTTTGTGGGCTTACAGGCTTACAACAAAGAAGTCCATTGGCATGTCACCTTTTCAGCTTGTTTATGGAATAGAAGCAGTATATCGTACCATCCTTGGGATACTAGTGATCAAGCTGGTCCAGGAGATCCAAACAGAAGAAGACGGCATGGTGAGGAGAATAAACCAAACAATCCATCTTCAGCAAACAAGGGAAGAGGTCTACAACAGAGCAGTGAATGTTCAAGAGAACATAAAGAAATTGTTTGAAAAAATAACCAAAGCTGCTGATTTCAAAGTTGGAGATAAGGTTTTGAAGTGGGATTCGAGAAAAGAGGATAAAGGAAAGCACAACAAATTTGACATTTTGTGGCAAGGTCCATACCTCATCCAGGCCACTGTGGGTCCCAATGCTTTCTTCTTACAAGAATTGGATGGAATTGAGCTATTTTGGGGTCATGTCAATGGCAGGATGCTCAAACATTACTTTTGCTAATTTACAATTTCCAGTCTCCATTTCCATTGTACATACCATTGCATTTTTTAATTCAAAGAAAAAGGCAAAAATGTTTCAAAAAACAGAGGAAAGGGAGAGGTTCAGACATGCTTAAAACGTGAACCTCTGATGTGCAAAATATTGGCTCTACTAAGCTCAAAAATTGAGCCAATGTAAGTCAAGCAGCTAGTCCTAACATGCTCAAAATATGGACCAGCAAAGAAGAAATAAGAATCAGCTCTAACATGCTCAAAACCAGGGCTGAGATGAAGAAAGAAGTGACTCTAACATGCTCAAATATTGAGTCACAAAGGGAAAGAAGGATGTTTCAAGTTTCAGATCCCAAGCCTTCACAGTTTTGTTTTTTCATTTTTCTGCAAATTTTGTCCATGTGCAACTGTCTTTATGCCTTGGATCCACAGCAATTCAGACAGTCTAATCCTGGCTTGGTTGTTTTTCAATTTCTGTTTTAGAATATAGAGAATAAATCTGATGGACAGTCTAATCCCAAAAAATATTAGATTAGGTAGAGAAACACATGAGACCAACAGTTTAATTTGGTCTCATGGAGCAATAAGGGTAGAAATAGAATAGGTTTATTTTCTTGTTTGTAAAAAATAAAAAATGTGTAAAGGGTCTGCTAGCTCAAATGCACCCTAGAAGGAGAAAAATTGCCAGGATTGTAGTATGGGTAGGTAGATTGTTGAGGAAAGCTTTTCTGCTGATGTAATCTCTACATATTGTGGTAGCTGATCAAAGAAAGAAAAGGATGTGCCAAGCAGCAGGCAACTGGCCTACTCCAAAGATCTATTCTCTGAATTCTTGACTCCTTCAAGAAGAAGCCATCCCCATGTGGAGCCGTTGTTAGCCCCTTATGATTTCCTTGACAAAGCAAGCAAGGGGCTAATTTGTTGTATAAGCCTGCAAGGAATGCATTTCCCTTGTAAACACATCATCCTTGCAGCCTTTCATGTCCCCTACCTTTAGATGTTGCCCTCTGCTGTTACGGAGTCTATGAGCCTCAATGATTGCTAAATATCCTGCTCCAAAAAGCCCTCCATTACCCCTTATACCCCTGCAATGTGTCCCTTTTTTTCCATTTTTACCTCTTTCTATCAATGTGCCATGCTCCCTGCTTTCCCCCTATTAACCCTCTAAACCTCCCAAGATCCCCTTTAAATCCCATTTTTTCCCTTTGTTTAAACCGTTTTACCCTTTTACTCCCTATCGTTACCCTTTATAGGCTTCAAAATGCATTAAAAAGGGTTGAAAACCAACTTTGAAACATTATATCAAGCCTAGCCCCTTTTCTACTAGCCCCTGCACCTTTCCTTCCACGTGATCATAGCGCTGAAACCACCCTCCAAAGAAAAAAGCGTTTATCTCCAATCCATGTCGGGCACGACTCCAGCCGTTGATCTTGGTAGATCGGACGGCTATCATTAAATCTTCGGCGCCCTTGTTTCTCTGTTCAAATCTCCGACCGCGCCATTGTCGTCCATTTAAAAGTTGATGTGATGGTTCGCAATATGCCCGCGCCGGTGGTCCCCATGCACTGTTCATAAACCCGGTGGTTTCTATCGCACTGCCTTTGCGCGGAGGGCGGTATTCTCTGATTGGCCAACGATTCCACTCAGCATTCAACGCGTCGCCCCTGTACAGTTTCAAAACTGCTTGCCCATCACACATTAACGTTTGGCATGGGATGCACAACGATATGCTCGTGCAGTGTCCGATCTGGGGCAGTGGATCCAACGGTCTTCATTCCATGAAGCTGCACTAGGTTTAACCCACGACCACCATACCCCTGGCCCACTATTCGTCGTCCTCCGCTATGTTTCCCACCGTCGATCTCCTTTGGGATCTGACGATTTGGATTGGTCTTCTCCCCACTATTGACTATTCTGTTGTCAACCGATTCTGCCACGTCACCTCCACGTGTCTCCTCTATACGTTCGTCCACCCCCGTGACATATATTCATTCTGAGGCCAAATTTTATTGTTTTTACATTAAATTGTCTGCTCCGATGTCTTTCCATGTAGTTCCTGTTGTGCCACGTTTACTCCCATAGTAGCCTCTGTGTTCGTTATCTTAATCCACACCATGCTACCATATTCATAGTCATCCACATCAGCCGCTCCTAGCCATTGTTTTCTTAACAAGTTTCATGTTTTTGCATGGTTTCAAGTTGTGTGAAAGGTGTCACAGTTCATATGAACAACTTCAATGGTGGGTTGAGCAGGAAGAATTAAAACTGAAGTTGGTACTACAGAGAAATGTCAAGAAATGTGGAAGCAATATAAATTCCATCGAAGGACAAATTTTGAAACTTCGCAAACTCTATCCCGCACCATTAAATCCCAGATCTTGTAGAATCGAGACATTTATCACGCCATGGAGAAAAACCAGGTTACGATCAAGGATTTCAGCATTCGACATTGAGTGTTTTGAGTCTTAATACAACAGTTTAGAGGCAAAGCGCCAGATCAATGATCTCACAGATCATGCAAAGGTACAACATGCAGAAATAAATTCATATCAGGGGTTTATACAGCAACAGAATGTTTTTTCCTTCATAAAGGACTGAGCGCCCATGCAGTTTTCAATCTATGCCGCGTTCTAGAGAGATTTCCTTCCCTGAAACAGCCCCAGTACTATCAGAGCATTTACTTCATTAGTATGGTAGATCTCTTTATCATTTCTTTATCTTTTTTTTATACACCAAAGTAGTGCACAGTACTATAGTTAGAGTAATTGGAAGCCTGAAGGAGATCATTCATGCACCCAAAATTGCCAGAGATTAATGCACAGGATTTATACAGAATGGGCTTTGGCCCTCTTTCTTTTCAGAATTTTAATACAACATTTAGTTCTTCACCTACCTCCTCTGCTTCTCTTCAACTATAAAACTCATGAGAAAAACATTGTAAAGGTTTTTGATCAGTTATCAGGGAACTGCAAGTAGTTTCTTTTGAGACACCGTCTATGTGTAAAGATTGTAAGATAGGCCGAAGGATATGTTCTCAGACTGAGTATTTAGCTATTGGAAATATTGTACCTGATTGGTATTGTTATTTAATATGACAAGCACATTTCTTTGGATCCTAATCTGAAGCAGTGGTGATGTTTTCGTATCTCTGTTTTTACATTCATTTCATTTCGTTTCTACTGGCCTGTGTTAGTATGAATCCTTTGTCGAAGTGTACGAAAAAGGACCACTTTAGCTACGCATAACTAATAGCCCTAACAACAAAAGTGGCTGCCAATATCTTCAAATCTGCGGTTAGTTAAACAAGAAAAGAGCTGCAAACAACCAGATCTATGCATGAAAAGACATTAAGCAGTAAAAACAAGGGTTTGCTCCATATACCAATAGACAAGACCAGAACAATTTTTCGAAAGAATTTGTGTATTAATTGGGCACCTGGGAGGAAAACAAGAAGGCGTATCCAATTCTCCTCAGTGGGATGGGTTCTTGGAAATCCTCAGCACTTCAGATCTAAGATTCATCTCTCTTGTTGGTGTAGAAAACCCAATGCAAAGAAAGGAGCTCAATGGGACCTCACACAGCAAATGATGGAAAAATGTGACCAAGTGTATAGATCCAGAGTGATCTAATAGGCAAAAAAAGGTGAAGAATGGTAGGAAAAACCCTCCTATTTATAACAAAATATTGGGTCATTCTAGATTTTGGTGCATGGGTTAACCAGATCTAGATCCAGTTTTTATGGAATATTTTATTATATTTGTTGGAGGGAAAAGGTATTTGACTTGGGTCAAATCCCTTGATTTGTCAAAAATAAATAAATAAATGACTTATTTATCTTTTTAAGGAAGAGGTTATAAGATAATCAAATAAATAATGATTTATTTAATTATTTAAGGGTGATTTGGTCATATTTAACAAGGAATATTATCTAAATAAGATTTAAATAATTATTCCTAGAAAATAATAAGATAAATAAAGGTTTATCTAATTAATTTCTTTTTTTTTGGGTTAAACATGACTGGGAATAATAATTAAATTATGGTTTAATTAATTATTCCATGAGAAAAAATTAAACAAAGTAGGTTTGTTTAATATTTCCTTTTGGGGTTTCCTGTTTAGACCATAAACAACCTAATAAATGTGGTTTATTAAGTTATTTAACATAGTGAAGGCAATTTTACTTAGGGTAAAATTGGTCTTACATAGTGTACTTGGGTCCATCTAATGATAATAGGTTAGATGACCAAAAAATGGTGTAACAGATTGCCCCCCAGCGTGCGAGTGTCAGGAGCAAATCGTATGACCGAAGTACGTTGTAAGAACTCAATCACTAGACAACAAAAGGGAAGTCGGAGAGAGAAATGCAAGGTAGATAGTGTGCTGAAGAACTAGACCCTGAGGAGACGAGACTCGTAGGTGCAACAAGTCTCTTTTTATGAGAGGGTACCTGTGCTGAAGGCGGCGGGGGAGGCATACCTATGCCCGCCGAGACAAAGTACAAAAGAATAGTGTGTCCAGTAATCAAGGGACCGAACCATAAAGTACATCTGGCATAATCATGAGCCAGATAAAAATACAATGAGGAATCCCATATACATGCTGTGCCTGGGATAACAGCCAGGACTTGTACAATAATATCTGAGTACATGAGATACAAATACAACCCAAATGCCCCCTGTAAATGGGGAAGGGCTCACAAAATATGACTGATACATGCAAATCAAAGAGGCGTTGCAAGTGGCTAAGGCCAACATCATCAAATATCTGGAGCTGCATCGAAGGCTGCAAGGAGGAGGTCATCTGGGCATGTGGGGGGCTACCTGCAGGGCCACCCCCTCATGAGGGTTGAGACATCTCACACACACCCGGGAATAATCAAGAGCTGTTGCTGTATCACTAAACCATCAAGTATACGGATCTCGGTCATGCTGAAAGGAGTTGGAGTGGAGAAACAACCAAGTCAAAGGGAAATGAGAGGTCCCTTTGCCTGATCTGAGGCATCGAACAAGAGTGGAAGCTGGAACCAAGGTACACCGCCCTCTAGACCTAGCTTCTGGAATGAATGAGCTGATGTCGACAGAAGAAGGTCCGCCATAGGTGAGGTGATGAGAGATCCTCAACTAAGGCACGAGAGAGAATAGTAGAGCGACAGACAGACTGACACTAATGGTGATAGTGAAGTGGAAAGGACTGAGTAGCGAATGGACGAATTCCCTTGTTAGAGCATAAAGGGCATGAATGACATGGCAACGGCTGACACAATATCATAATGGATTGGGGACAATGGGACTGAAGGTCATAAAGTGCGACACAAGAGAGAGACCAAGCAACGAAGGATGGAGGGCTATAGCGGGGTACCAAGGGACTCGGGATAGGCTCCATGAAGGCGATGATGACTCAACTTGGATGCTCTAAACAAGGGCGACTCGATGGTGCTGCCACACAGTAAAGGCCCAATGGGGGACCATAAAAACATGAGTACAAGATGGGAACTCATGACGAAAATCGACACGAACAAAGACAAGTAAGGAGGCGAAGTGGTGCCCCGAGTACAAGTGTCGTAAGTGAGGAAATTCGATTTTAATGAGAGGGGAAGTGACCCTTCTTGGACAAAATGTGTCCTGGTGAATTATCAGATCATAAAAAACTAACAAATACCCATTTGAGGGCTTGGTGAGAGCTTTCCAATGGTGCAGACGGTTTATCAAACGGGGCTACGGTGTGGTCGCAGCAGTCGAAAGAAGAAACATGGGTTCTCTTTTAATAAGGCAGTTTTCCCTCCAAATTCACTCATTTTCTATTGTTTCTATGGTGAATTTAGAGAGGAGAGAAGGCCCCAAATCTTGCGGCGAGCATAGCAGACAAATAAACCGTTGGAATCGAGATCTGTCAGTTGCAGGTAAGAGGCCTAACCTTACTCTTTAATTTTGATGGATTGAAACTTTAGTTTAGGGCCCAAAATCCCAGAAACAGACCCTCCTTGGCCCAAAAAGTGCGACCTGGGACGCAGGTTTCAGGGCAAAACCTACGAACTGGTCTAGAATTGGGCAGAAAACTGCGACCTGGGATATCAGGGGGTTTTGGTGCTGTCTCATGGTTGAGAGTTGGGTTTTTTTGTTTGGGTATGGTATTCTCGATCTGTATGCTGACAAAGATGATTTTTTTGTGCAGGTATGGCAAATTTATGGGTTAACTGGAGAGAGAGAGACCTGGGTACATTACAGGCAGATATCCAGGCGGATCAGGGTGTCTGTCGTGTGTTGGCCAGGTTTGGGGTTATGAAGTTTTTTGAGAACCCTTTGATGAGAGCAGGAGAGCCCTTGTTGGCCTGGATTATCAGTTATTGGGATCCAGAGCATGAGGTCTTTGTAGTGCAGGGGCACAGGATCGAACTGATAGTCCAGGATGTGTATTTCCTGACGGGTCTCCCACCACTGGGGATGGTGGGAAACACGCAGCCAGTATTACCACGGGGGCGGCATATTATGGAGTTTGTGGAACGACATTGTCGACTAGGTCTCCAAGTCAAGGGGACTCGGATACCGATCGGGGATCTAGAGAGGCTAGAGACCCGTGCAGTGGCCGCAGCGGTGCTACATATCCTAGGCAACCAGGCATTCCATCACATCACCGAGGGGTAGATGATGCTTGTGGAAAGTGTGTTGAGTGGGACCTACTATGGGTGGGCCCAAATGATGCTGGTGTCGTTAAAACGACAGTTGTTGCTCTGCAAGCGGCAAGTGAACCACGATTTCTCGTATGGGACTTTATTGTGCGCCTTCTTCTTTGAGAAGATCTCGACCTTACGGCCTCATATACAGCTTCCAGATGGGGGCCAGAGAGAGCCCAGGATGCACCGGTGGGGGCCACTACTTTGAAGAGGAGGAGGAGGAGGGGCGGTCGGGCGAGTGTTTCGACCTGAGTTTTTTGCCCATTGGGATCAGATGTCGTTATACATAAACGACTATCCCTATAGCGGGATGAGTTATTGTGGAGATCCGGACCTGCCACTTCTGCCTGGTCGAGTCTGGGGGCCCGATGGTAAGTGACAGATTGCTATTCTTGTATGGGCATGTTACAGTTTTTTGAATAGTAGCTAGCGTACTGATTCATGTACTGTTGGTATGCAAATATAGCGCCAGTGAAACCGGCTGGATATATGGGATGACCGGTAGCATCTGGAGCTACAAGTCCGAGTGGGTCGAGAGCAGTGCATAATGAGGATGTGACTGCCCTTCTGGAGGACATCCGTCGTAGATGCGAAAGGTTGTTGACCGGAGTATCAGAGCGCGGGTGGCAGGACTTAGACGACCAATACATAGAGCCATGTGTTGGTCTACCCTCGGAGTGGCGAGGTGTCATGCAGCGCATGGCGATGGCCGGTCAAGCGGTGTGTGATCTATAGGCTGCAGGGGCAGAGCCATTGGCTCGAGATCCGCCAGATAGTGATTAGGTGTGGGGCATGTGGTGCCCCCTAGTGTGTATGTAGGGGCAGGTGGTGCCCCCAATTTTGAGTTTTTTGTAACATGCTATGGGCATGTCATATGTATTAGAGTGGATGGACTCTAAACACATGTTTTGCGACACATATTATGGATATGCATCGTGTTTAATGATTATAAATGTTATTGTCTTGTATGAAATGCATGTGATAAATGCCAATCTAGAACATGGTTTGCAATACTATCTACATAATGATTTTGTTCTCGAGGTACATGGTTGAAAGTTATGGTTTCAAATGCACGTATCAAGAGTTTCACTTGTAAATAGCGTCTAAACAGCACAGGGTTATGCACACGATAAACACCATTTAGTTGCATGACAAGAAGTAAGGAATCCAAACGAACGTGCAGATGGAGGATGAGATGGAAGAGGGCATCGACTAAGAGACCACGCACTACATCATATTCAGCCTGATTGTTGGTGGCAGAACCAATGCAGACCCCGTTGGAGAGAACAAGGGCATGCAAGGGGGTGAAGATGGCCCAACTGGCCGAGGCTAGATTACGGGAATAACGACTTGCACCATCGGCATAACCGATAAAGGGTGTGGACGGGGGGTCCTACGGAATGGTGTGACAAGACAACAAATGAGGGGAGGGGAGACAATGACGGCAGCGTGAGTGGACAGAGGACATCGAACAGCAACTGCGGGAGGGAGTGCAATGAGCAGGATGACTGTGACTCATATACAAACTAGAGGGTGGTATATGAGGGCTATCGGAAGTATGGCAAGGACTCGGGCTACGGAGGTCAATAGAGATATGGGTGGAGTGATCTCGAGTATGGGTAGAAAAAAGGTGGTCAGGCGAAATGACAGGGGAGGATGCAAGGGGGCTGGGCTCCAAATGTCTCGCAGAGGAGGATAGGTAAAGAATGGTTTTGGTAGACTCCGTCATCTGAACATCAGGGGGGGTTAATGTCGATGGGGGCAGGGGGATCCTCAGGCTGCCCCGAAGCATACTGCACGAGTATGGGAGAGGCGGATTGATTCTATTCAACCTCATACTCTCGGACTACTTCTAAAGAGGCGCGGTAATGCGTCAGGTGAGGAAAATGGTGGGAGTAATGGCCATGAACACCGCACAAAGCACAAGGTTTTTTGGTGTGGAGAGTCTTGGGGTTCTTGGTTACGGACGAAGAAGGAATGGAGGCTTCAGGGACCATAGCTTCAGGGAACGCAACTTTAACCATGGGCTGAATACAGGGCAACTCGGGACAAGCATGGGTGGCATGACCGGCGACATCACATAAGGCACAAGGTTTTGCTGGCGGAGGAGGGGCCGGGTCAGTCGTGGTGGTCTTGTATTTGGGTGCCCCCTTGCGAGCTTTTCCTTTCTTCCCGGGAGCCGTCACGATAGGAGAAGGGTCCTATAGAGGTGTTGGGGGCACAGGGGCAACAGAGGAAGCGAGGGGGACCGATTGAACCGGTGTCAAAGCCATGTAGGGTTTGAGGTGACCAGGAGGGGTAGCCGCTGGAGGATCAAGGTACCAGACTGGTATGCCCAAGGTCAGGTTAGGGAGAGAGAGGGTGGCCATGACGGGGACAAAATATACTCCAGGAGGGGGAGCTAGGAAAGGTATCTACCCAGCAGGGTAATGACCAGGAGGGATGGCTCCGAGATGGTTAAGGCCTGGGGGAACCGATCCAGGAGGATAAAGGGGTTCAGGGATACTAGCTGTAGGGGGAGGGCCAGAAGGAGGAGGTCCAACTGGCTGAGATGAATGGCTAGGAGCGGGTTGAGGAGGGCGAGGGGGAGGTTGTTGACTAGCCGAGGCAGGCTGCTTACGGGCAGCCTGAGACGATTGCATCATGCAAGCATTCGATAAGCTGGGATCAGTGATGGGAGGAGGAGGGAGATTAGGAAAAGTTCCAAGCAGGGAGGAATATTTGTAAATGTCGGGGAAGACACTGGTCAAGGAATCGACGGTTTTCTTGTTGGCTACAGAAGAGATGGTTGTCTCAGGTGAGGTCTGAGATTTTGGCTCATGATATGTCAACTGGTCAATGGTAACTATCTTTCCATTATGGGGGAAAGACGTCTTGCGGAAAACCGCGGATGGGACAACGGACATAGCATAGGTGTAGCTTCGCCCCAATAGAATGTTGTAGTCTAGCGGGGCTTCGATGACTTCGATGTCAACACAAACAGTCTTACTGGCAAGGGTGATAGGACAATTACGAAACAGGCCAATGGGATGGGAGGCATTGCCGTCCCACGCTCGAAGGGTGATCGTGGAAGGGGCCAGCTTAGGGGATCCGAGTTGCTTCCAAACCGAAGCAGACATCACACAGGTGGATACCCCGTCATCAATTATACACCGTGAAATGTTGGCATTCCAGATTTTGACTGGGATTTGAAAGGCGACGGAAGCAGGAAGAGGGGGATGGTCCGATTGAGTGGCGTCGAAAACAATCATTTGGTCATCAGCAGGATCTACAGTGCCCACGGCAGATAGTAGAGCCTTCTTTTGGGAAGGGCACTACTGGAGGAGTTCCAGTGTGGAAATGGCAGCAGGAGATTGTGCCAAATCATCTACTATACTATACGAATGAGAAGCTCGACCGGAAGCAGCGTTTCGACGTAGGGGTCCCTTAGGAATCTTGGTATGAACCTCAACTTTGGGTTGAGGGATATGTAAGGGGCCACTGGATGTCGAAAGAGGCTCTGTAGAACCTGAAGAAGGAGGCTCGGGGGCAGACTGAGCAGGAGGCTTGGGGTATTGGTGAGACCGAGTTTGAAGGTGAAGGTCGATGGTCGGGGAAGGATTGGAGTGCATCATAAGGATCTGGTAATCAGAGGAACCAAAAAGGAAAGGGGGAGTGGCGACCTGGCTATCAGGTGGTTGGGTAGCCACGAATCCTTGCTGAGGGAAAGGGTCAGTAAACACAACTCGTTGGGTAGTGGCCGCATTAGGAGGAGCATGAGGGGAGGCGTGTTGTCCGCGCAATGTGGCTTGAGACTCCCACATCTGCCGCATCTGGGGTAAGAGGGGACAATCGTGGGTGTAATGACCATAAACACCGCAACACGAACAAGGCTTATTTGTACGAAGCGGCCTGTCCGGCTTGGGCTAAGTGCCCTGTTGCTGGTTGGCAGTGTTAGGGTCCACACCAGGATTGGGTCTGCGAGTACCAAGGGCAGATTGGTTTTGATTGCCTCTCTGCCTTCTTTGAGAAGAAGGGGGATTAGTCGCGCCCTGTTGTGCAAATACTTGCCCTGGAGGGTGCTGTAAGAGTTTTTGTGGGTTTGGAGGAGGCAAGGGAGATGGAAGCGCATATGCTGGAGGAGCTGGTGCACCAGGATGTGGATAAAGGTAATGGTTAGTTTGGGCAACATTGAGGTAAGCAAGAGGTTGGGAAAAAGGAGGAGGCATGCCGTATCCTGGATACATGCTACCGGGAGGGGGAAGAGTGCTAGAGGTGCTGGCCCCTCCCTGAGGGAGAACATAGCCCATAGGAGGTTGAGCGTATGGATGGGAAAGGGCTCCAACGATACCATCAGCGGAATGAGATGCCCCCGGGGCATTAGCGCCGCCGGGCCTGGGGAGGCCAGGAAGAACGGTATAAACATAACCATATTGAGCATAAATCAAGCCATATTTCAAGGCTATTTGGAGGGCGTCTTCTTCGGTTTGAGGAAAGTGAGAGGCGACATCTTTGCTGATAGGAGCTAAGAGGGTGCGAAGGAACCAGTCCATGTAAACCTGATCTTCGAAGGGGGGGGCTTGACATAAGCTTTGTCTTCGTCGCCATTCCTGAACATGGGCAGAAAGGCAGGTTGAAGAGGTTTGCTTGAATGAAGTCAAGAGCTCCGTGCCAGTATCGTATCAGAGAGGGAGCTGGAAATAAGATAAAAAGGCTTGGGCAAGGGTCGCAAAGGTGGTATGGGAAGAGGTGGCTTGGTCAACATACCATTTAGAAGCTTCGCCGGTAAGCATGCATTGGAACAAATGAAGACGGATGGAGTCATCGGTAATGGAATTGGAGGAACACCACATGTGGAAAGATCAGACATGATTGGTTGGATCTTCTCCAGCAAGGCCTTTGAACTTAGGGATGTCGGAGGGGAGCTTAGTTGGAATAGCAGGCCAACCAACATCGTAGCGGATAGGGTCATTGATCAACTGATTGAAATCGGGGAGGCTGAGGCCTGCAATGTACGTCGGCAAGGGTATGGCCGAGGTAGTTCCTGTGGCGGTTTCGCTAGTAGTGGTTCCAGCAGTAGGGCCTGGAGCATCGCTAACGTTAGGCCCTGGACCAGACATAGTGAAGGTGGCAGGGGGAGAACCAGGAGGAGAGGGAGAACCCAATGAATCAAAAGAGGAGTCAGAGTGCGGACTCGGAGGAGGACTGGCTCAACGATGGCGGGACGGAGCAGGTTGATCGACCGGAAACTGAGGGTGAAGGCCAAGAAGTCTCTGGGAAAGGCGCCTTGGGGGCGCAATGATGACGGGAAGAAGGAAACCGACAAGGGAAAAAAGGGATAGAATCAAGTGAGGTCAAGGGCAGAAAAAATGCAGTGACAATTGATTTTAGAGTCTTTGCTAGGCAGTGTTAACCAGGCGCTTCTTCACTTAGGGTCAGTGTGTGGCGTGCGTTAATTTTAATTTTTAAACCCTTTTCGTTTTGAGAGCAAGAAAATGTGTGCTGCGTAACTGAAAATAGATCTGCAGAGAACAGTATATAATGCTGAAATAATAGAAAAATAACAGCTACTATTGCATCGCTTCAACCCAAGAAGGCAGGTCGCTCAAAACTAATGTAAAAAAGGGCAAAAATCTAGTCAAAACACACTTAAAAAGAGGCTAATAGATCTAGGGTAAAAAGGGACAGGGATCTAAAGGATAAAGCTGCTGAAAGAGGTGCAGATCACAGCCAAGAGACAGAGGCAAGGTGGCTGGAAAAAAGGGAAGAAATCAGCAAAAAGCGGAAAGGACAGGGAGGAGATCCTAAAGAGAGGTCCAAACAAAATGACAAGAGGTGATTTGAAAGGAAGGAAGGCTGATTTAAAGGGATCTGAGGAGGAGGTTCCAGATCTGAAAAAAGGAAGGCTGAAACTCTGAAAAACAGACGGCTGAAACAGCTAAAAATCTTCCACAAAAAGTGGAGGGTACTAAAGCCCTAGGGGGCTAGGTTCCCACTTAGATGAGTAAAAACAGAATCAGTAAACTTGGTCGAGGCGGGGCTAAGACGAGAGGCTAGAAAACCACGACAGAAAGCTTCGATGAAAACCCGTAAAAAATTGCGTAAAAAATCACTAAAAAATTGGCAGTCGCGAGTTCTAACTCGTTTTCAGCTGAGTTGGAGAAAAAGAGGCTGAAAAGTGCGACCTGGAGGTCCAGGTCACAGGTTATGGGCCAAAAATTGCGACCCCCCATTCCGGTTGTCTCGGCGGCATATTTTCAGAAAAGTTTCCGTCTCAGTTGCGGCTGGTGTCGCTTACCTGCGCAATAGGGCCAGAAACACACGGAAGTTAGAAATTTTAATGTCTTAGGGTTTTATGTGAGAAAAAAAAATAAAAATAGGAAAAATAAACAGCTGAAAAGAAACCCTAGGGTCTGAAGTAGCTGGATATGCGGGAATATGAAAAACGACAGCGGTCGTGAATTAAAACCCGTGTGGAGTCGCCATTTGTTAGTATGAATCCTTTGTCGAAGTGTACGAAAAAGGACCACTTTAGCTACGCATAACTAATAGCCCTAACAACAAAAGTGGCTGCCAATATCTTCATATCTGCGGTTAGTTAGACAAGAAAAGAGCTGCAAAACACCAGATCTATGCATGGAAAGACATTAAGCAGTAAAAACAAGGGTTTGCTCCATATACCAATAGACAAGACAAGAACAATTTTTGAAAGAATTTTGTATTAATTGGGCACCTGGGAGGAAAACAAGAAGGCGTATCCAATTCTCCTCAGTGGGATGGGTTCTTGGAAGTCCTCAGCACTTCAGATCTAAGATTTCTCTCTCTTGTTGGTGTAGAAAACCCAATGCAAAGAATAGAGCTCAATGGGAGCTCACACAACAAATGATGGAAAAATGGGACCAAGTGTATAGATCCAGAGTGATCTAATAGGCAACAAAAGGTGAAGAATGATGGGAAAAACCCTACTATTTATAACAAAATATTGGGTCATTCTAGATCTTGGTGCATGATTAAAATAATGTTAACCAAATCTAGATCCACCTTTTATGGAATATTTTATTATATTTGTTGGAGGGAAAAAGTATTTGACTTGGGTCAAATCCCTTTATTTGTCGAAAATAAATAAATAAATGATTTATTTATCTTTTTAAGGAAGCGGTTAGAAGATAATCAAATAAATAATGATTTATTTAATTATTTGTGGGTGATTTGGTCATATTTAACAAAGAATATTATCTAAATAAGATTTAAATAATTATTCCTAGAAAATAATAAGATAAATAAAGGTTTATCTAATTAATTTCTTTGTTTTTGGGTTAAACATGATTAGGAATAATAATTAAATTATGGTTTAATTAATTATTCCATGAGAAAAATTAAACAAAATAGGTTTGTTTAATATTTCCTTTTGGGGTTTCCTGTTTAGACCATAAACAACCTAATAAATGTGGTTTATTAAGTTATTTTACATAGTGAAAGCAATTTTACTTAGGGTAAAGTTGGTCTTACATGGTGTACTTGGGTCCATCTAATGATAATAGGTTAGATGACCAAAAAATGGTGTAATAGTCTACATCAGGATATTGGCATAGGATTTACCCTTGTTACGTACCCTATGTTTCTGCTCTCCTTGCCATTTATGTTTCTCTTCTGAATGTATTATCTAAGGAATTTTTTCAGTTGGTTTAACCAGTGTAGTGGATGTTACTGCCTGCTCTCTAATGTATGAATTAAATGAATTCAGTTCTTAAATGCTTCTTGTTATAGATTTAGTTGGAAGATTTGGGAACACGGGGGATTAGTGTTAGCCCTGTCCACTAGGATCCTTGTACGACCTGCTGACCTATAAATTTGTGCTTTGAAATCTGTGTTATCTCCTCCCTCCTACTTTCCATATCACATAGTCATCTTGAAGATCCTGAGTTTCAGATGACTAGCCTAATTGAAAGCCTGCCTATTGATTAGCAAGCAAAATCCTTTCTTGAATCCATTTCCCAATGGTTTTGAATATTTACTATAATTTTCACCTCTGCCTTATCCCTCTATGCTCACCCTAGTCTTACATTGAACCCTTCTTTCCTGATAACCTACAACCAAAACAAAAAATCGAACAAACAAACCCGTGCCTAACATCTTAAACTTCGAGCTTCATAGACATAAACCTTTGCTCAAACTAGAGAGATCCCTCTCTGGACCCAGGAGGGCTAGATCCTGAGGTCTGAAAGTGGTTATGATGTTGTCTCATCTTTTGGTCTTGCCAATCTGGCCAAAACATGGGAACCCCAACACTTGTGAAGTAGAGATCATTGTTTTAGTGTGAAGGTCAAAGGTCAAAGAGGTTCATTGAGAACTTGTTGATCAAGACATCATCACTTTGAGAGATAAAGAGATTAGACGACTGAGGAGGGCTTGGTACAACTGATGGTTATAATCCTTATTTTTTATAAATCAATAGGACTGTATATGTTTTGTCCATTCTATGCGTTGATATTGTGATTGTTATTCAATCACTTATATAGCATGAGATGAATGGCTTAGATGTGCATATTTTAAGTGTTCATTATATATTGAATTAATTGATAGGAAATATATGTTATGGTAGAGATTACACGGGTGCTTTAATTGATTACAGGGCCAAGATTTGGAGCTGGTGAAGGAAAACTCCTGCTTCGCTGCCTAGTGCTCTCCAAGGGACTCTAATATCATTAAAGAGGTAATCTTCTATCTCGTTCTATCAAGTTTTTTTAAGCTAATATGAACATGTATGTGCCTTCTTTGTGAACTATACAGCTAATCTTACTGTCTGTCTCAGGCACCAGAAAGCCCTGAGAGGGATATTCAATAACTAACAGCCCAATCATTTTACCCTAAAACGGAATTGACGACTCCACTAGGGAGTTTCCCCATAGTTTCCAGACTATTTCTTTCCTCCTCTCTTCTTTCCTCTGTTCACAGACCCTTCTAACCAATATTTATGCCAAGTAAACATTTTAAAAGCTCGCAGAGTTTAATCCTGTTTATGTTTGACCATCTGAAGAACTTTTCCCTGGCTAATGCTACCTCTGTGGGTTTTGCAGTGCATTATAATGCTAGATCTACTTAAATATAGTGTGTTAGTCTCTGGATTAATGTTGTCATTACTCAGAGATAGTGCGTTACTCAGCCAAAATTTGTTGTTCATTGCTGTGATTGTGTTTTGGTTCCAGATTTTTCTGGCCATCAATATCTCTCCTTGACTGAATCCGTGTGCTTGTTCACTAAGCTGGCATTTCTATTTGTTTGCTCTTGTTTGAAAATTTAGTGTCAAAAGAATTTAATTTTTAAAGAAGATTTTTTTTTTTTTAGTATTTCTACAGCTAGCTGAGTTAATTCTGAAAATTTCAGTTCAAAGACTATTAAGAAGAGGTAGATAGAAGTTTGAATCTTTAAAGTTGAATTGTGCTATTTGAATGTCAGTGCATGGATGTTGAAATGAAACCTCTCCTTATAGAAATACTCTTCATCGAATTGAATATATAGAGCATATTTTTCATGGTTTCTTGAGTTAGAGTCTCATTACATTTCATACGTCCACTCCCCCTCCGCAAGACTAATAATCAAGTACACTAAGAATCAAGCGATAATAAAATCAATCACAATTAATCCTTTTTGAGCTCACACAAATAGTAGTTCAGGCTAGGATCTTGGGTTAGGAATAGTGAGAAAATCACCCAAGATCTCAAAACTTGAAACTAGAGTCATTGACGAGCGAAATCCTACTGCACTCATATTATCAGAACCGTTCCTTTACTGGAGCTCAATGCGAGACAACACTTGGGTGCACAAGAAGGTAGCCTGCCTTCGACTACATCCGTTGGGTGTGTTATATTTTGGGGTTCCCTTCGGGGATGTCGAAGCTAGATCGGGGATCTAGGTATTCTACCCATATAGAATTTCGTCCTTGACCGTGGACCCCCCTGATGATGTCTATGATTTGAGGTATCTTTAGTGGCTATACTTTTTAGGGAATTATACAAGGTGACTGGGACGAGTTGTCTGGGTACCTGAAACAGACGGACCCACTCTGTCTTTGGTCTTTAGGAGGGTACTCATCTTCACGAGAGTGCTTACACCTATCGTCTGAGGTTTGGGCGAAGCTCTAGAGTGACCATAACTGTAATTTCGACTAACCCTCTCTGTATACTATTATGATACTGGATTTCATCACCATCAAATGGTAGTACTTAGAGAGGGCACCTATTCTAGCTGCTTGCTGATTGATTTTAGAGAGTCCTTTTTCTTTTGTAGGTGTGTGGTTACTATCATTGAGACTTTATAATACATCATAATTTATTAAAAGTTGTTAAAGATAAATAGGTCATCGTGGCATCGTCCAACCCATGCCATCTGTCTCGACGACAACAAGGTCTACCTCCTCTGCCTCTTGAGGAACAACTGAACCTTGGTGAACCTGTGCCTTCTATGGAAGAGCAGTCTCCACTAACAAATCCTGATTTTCACATAGCCTCATTTCATACAGCATTTCCAGAGGACCCTTTCACAGAAGGGGTTGTACCTCATTACAATCCTCCACTCACTGATCCGTTTGGGTCTGTGATAGTTCATATTCCACCATGCCAAGATATGTCTTCGGCCACACAAACATCCATTTCAACACCGACATCCACAAGGTTAATGCCAATGGAAACCATTCCAGGTTTTCCACCATCCTCCCCATTGGTTGTCAGTTTTATGCCATCACTTGGTAACCCCAGTAGTCAACATATACCTAATCCCAACCCTACGGTCATCACAACTGTCAGTAGCTCACTGAATCCTTCGATATCTACTCCTACCGTTACCACGTTGGGACCCACGGTTGCTCCTCCCATGAGTGTCACTACTTCGGTTCCTTTTAGCAACCCTTTCGGTTGGAACCCTTGGCTAAGTTCAAACCCCTTGGCCACTATACCAGGGGTAGTGTCACCAGCATGCAGGTAGCAGGGAACATTTCACTTCCCCTGCAATCCTTAGGACAAACGGGACAACCTATTGTCAATACTATTCCCTTAAGTGGTTCAAATATAGGTGTAGGGTCTATGCCATTGCCTAACTATGCAAGTAATAGCATGCCTCCAGGAAAATCTATTGCATCCATATAGACTAACCCACCCCAACCTCCATCTAGAATGGGAGGGAACTTTTATACTGGGGGAAACCAACCATTCACCCCGCAATACAATATGCCCTATGGACAGCAACCATATGTCCCTACCCCTCCACCTATAGGAAATTTTTATCAAAGTCCTACTTATCCTCCTCATAGCACATTGATGAGTGGACCCTATGGTCTAAGTAGTCAACCCATACTTCCTTGGTTAGATTCGGGAGAAAATCCAAAATTACCATTTTTGGCAGCTCTGGACATCCCTGACATCCATAAATTGACTAATGATCCCATCAATCACAACCTGCTCTGGCCTCCAATACCGTACAAGATTCCTTCTAACATCCCAATGTTCGACAGGAAACAAGGGGACGACCCAGTCACACACATCACTACCTTTCATCTATGGTCTATATCCAATTCCATGGTGGATGATAGTGTCCGACTTCGACTGTTTCCCCGCACCCTTACAGGCAATGCTGGCAAGTGGTACATTGAATTTCCACGCGCCACCATCAACACTTTTGGCACTTTAGTGACGGATTTTCTAAAGAAATTCCAATTACCAATCAGATTTGAAACCGAAATGGAACTGTTAACCTCACTGCACCAAGACACCGCCACCCACATCTTCGATCACATTCATGAATGGAGACGTAGGAGGAGGCTATTCAGAGTGCCAATCTCGGATCATCTCTTAGCTAATTGGTTTTGTAAGTCTCTCTTACCCCACATCTCTAAATACATTGGCCTTTTCGGTGCGGTTACAGAAGATCAATGCATTCGTCATGCCCAAAATTTGGATTTAATCTATTCAAAATCTGGCACGCTATATGATTTTCTCCCCAATGCCCCTAGTAACCCAAATCCTCCGACTACTCAGAAAACCAGAGCTCATGCCAATGGTATCGTTGGCACAATCTCTGGTGTAGCCACAAAACAGTCTTAGGGGCAAGCCTCCCAGCCATCTTCGGCTGCCACTGCCCCTCACCAAATTACTACTCTTCCTACCGCTGAGGTAAATTCTGTGCAAACTTCATAAAAACCTAGTGGGAAAAATAAGAAGAACAAGAAAAAGACATCTTCTTCGGAAGAGAAGTCGGACAATCAGAATAACCCTAATCAGAAAAACGCTGCCAAAAATGACAAAAGGAAGGATAAACCTATGAAATTTCCTTGCAATATCTGTGCAGAGGACCACTTGACATACAAATGTCCTCAGTTGAAGGAATGCACCAATTTTATTGCAAACAAGGATTCTGGGTGAACACCTGCCGTTATTCATAATATTTTCCCTAATAAATAGTAGCAACATCAACACATGGTTGACAATCCGCCACAACCCCATCTACAGGGCAATGGTGGTTCACATCCTTCCGGTAAAGGACCATACACCATTTATGGCATTGAGAGTGTTGAACTTCAAACACGAGCCAAGCTTTATGGAAACCATACCATAGATGCTCAAGAACCTGGTACTGGTTCAAATCCACCGCTGCCCAATGATTTGCATATCGAATGGCCTACTGCTAACCCCGTGATTTGTCCCCCCAAAGGGACACTTCGATGCATGACTCACAACAGTAGGAGATGAAGATATGGAACAATTTTGGCTTGTAGCAGAATCAGTATGGACTATGTAGAATGTGGCTACCGATGTGGTAAAGTGAGTGCAACTATCAGTTTCCTTTGAAGGAAGGGCCTTGGACAAGTATATGGAGTACATAGGATAGCATGTGGATCAGTCTATTTAGGATATTAAGAAGGATTTACAACAGTAATTCTGAAACCCTAAGTCCTACTTGCAACTGGTAACGAACCTAAAATACTTTAGACAAGGACCCACTGAAGTTGATCAGTGGTTAAAGAAGGTTATTAAAGATGGAGAATTCTAGTATGATGATAAACAACAAAAGGAATGGTTTATCGCTATGTTGCTACCTCACCTGCGCGGACCTATGGGTCAGCAGGAAATTGAGACACAAGAGAAAGCCTTGGAGATTTCTATGAAACTAGAGTTTGCACCAAGAGATGATGCCCATTTCAGGGTGGAGCATATCCAAGGACAACTAGAGGTAATGCACCTTGAAATACAAAATCTACGAAAAGAAAAAAGGAAAGAGGCTAGTCCAGACATATGGTGCTTAATATGCAGGGTGTACGGCCATACCAAGGATTAGTGTCCTCTACTGATAGATTACATGTAGGCTGGGGGACCTAGCCCATTGCGCCCTAAGGAGGCTGCATGGCCAAGTGGTTTGACGTTATGGTGCACTGATTTTCGTGTTGCCAGGCTACATGATACTAACCAGAGTCCCCATCTTTGTGCTTATTTTCTAGATTTGAAGCAATAATGGTGTCGATTTTGCTTCTCTATAGGACATGAAGAGCATAATTGTTGGACCTATGACTTGATGATAGATTGAGGAAACCTATACAGGGTACATGCTAACCCTTCTTCACCACTATCTCCCTCAAGCAGAGAAGGCTCCCTCGCAAGGGATAGGGGAGGGGGCAAGGATGGAGGTGTAGGTCGGGGAAGAGGACAATTAATCTATTACAACTGTAGAGAAATAGGCAACTTTTCAAGTGACTTTCTGAACCCTGTGTGACAATATTATTGATATTGCTGACAATTGGATCATGTGATTGAAGACTACCCAGTCCTGATAGCAAAAATTCAGGAGAAAAAATATACACTTATGTAGAATGTGTATAGGGTTAAGACAGAACCACATGATGAGGGACCAAGTATTAATTTCATAATGCGCAGCGGCATGGCTATTGGAGGAGATTAGGAGAAATACGAGGTAGAACCTCTAATCTGGAAAACAAATATCAAATAGGAAATCTTCGACCTACAAAAGGAAAAGGAAACCTTCGCCACAACTCGCAAAGACTTCACTAAGGATGAGGCATCTACTTCAAAAGCTCCATCAAACCTAAGAATAGACAAGGGAGTTAAACCATTCTACAGGCATGTATGAAGCTGCTACGCAACCAAAAGGCAGTAGAAAATCTGCAAGCACTAATAGACAGTTGCGCAGAGAGAACTAACCCTCTCCCAGAAGTTAAGGATGTTCATAAACTCTACAAGCATAAGAAACGAACTGGTCGGGAGATGCGGTTAACAGCACAAATTGGAAACTATGAAATGGATTAGGTTATTTTGGACCTGGGGTCAGATGTGAATGTACTACCCAAGAAAACTTGGTAGCAGATGGGAGAGCCTAAGTTGGAATGGTTTACTATCCAACTATGCATGGAAAACTAGCAGAAGAACATACCATTGGGGAGGCTATCAAATATTATGGTATATATCACAGGAGTTAAGTTCTGCGCCGAATTTGAGGTAATTAAGATTGTGGAAGATGCAAACCCCTATCCTACGCTCCTATGATTGGATTGGGTAATAGACATGGGAGGCATTATCATCCTAAAGAAAAGGTGCATGGTGTTTGAGAATGAGGGCACGAGGGTGATAGTCCCAATGGACCCTAAGGAAGGAGAGAAGTATACCAAACCAGTGCATAAAGAAGAGGATGTGGATCACATCTACAAATTAACCACTTGGGACGAATATTGGATCAATCCAAAAACTTATGGTGTGATTTGCTGGGAAAATGATAACGAATGGTTCTCTGACTCTGACGACGAGATATAAAATTGGTAGAATGGGTTACATGATGTATCTGCATTGCGATGTCTTATAATCTCAAAGAAATTACATTGTATCTCCTTAGAGGTAAGAAAACTACCCTAATTTGATGGTTTTGGTAGTATTAGGGAGTTTTTGAGAACATTTGAAGCTGGAGTCCCATGGGAGCAAAGGTTGTAGGCCCTTAATCTAGCCATGCATGCAACCCCTACGAGGTGGTGGGACATGCATAAGGGGACATTCTAGGATTGGGAAGAGTTTCGCGAAATGATGTTCCTATGGTTTGAAACCTCGATTCACCTTCACGTAAAGACTTTCCTTGGTCCAGGGGACCCGTGCGAGCACTTGTCTGCATAGATGGAGGAATGGTGCAAAAGAACTACGAAGGAATGGTTCCACCTATTCATTCATGCCTTGGGGCCAATCCCCACCGCATGGTATTTAGATGCAGAATTACACCAAAGCACCCACCACTGGGAAACCCTGAAGGATGAGTTTGTAGGAACGTTGGGTTTGGTAGGTGGAACGGAGGCACTCGATGAAGCTCTGCAGGATATATATGCCTTAGTATTTAACAAATCATGCCCGTATGCGATACATGGGGCACTAACGTGGGAGACACAGATGCAAGATATTGTCAACTGTCACAATCTGTTAGTGGAAGAAAGTGATGAGGAAGCATGGAATATATCTATCTCGAAGTCAGAGGGAGAGCGTGCATTTGCTGGACCCCCACTATAGACCGTTGATGTCACTGAGCCTCTGAAGCTGTGAGAAGTCAACATTGGGACGGAGGAGCAACCTAAGCTAGCAAAAATAAGGGACTACTAGGATGGTGATACTGTTGGAAGAGTCGCAGAACTCCTCACTGAATACCAGGACCTATTTCCAATGAAATTCTCAGAACTCAAAAGTATTACAAGGGACCTAGGGGTCATGCGCCTCATTTTAAAACCAGATGTGCACCCTGTGAAGCAACGGCCTTATCGGTTGAAACCCAATTATAAGCATAAAGTCAGGGACGAACTTGACAAAATGATAGCCACAGGTATCATCGAACCAGTCGAATAGTCAAATTGGGTAAGTCCTATGGTGGATCAAGAGAAAAATACTAAGGGAGAGATACAGATCTATGTTGACCTGCGCAAATTGAATGATGCTTGTGTACATGATCCCTTTCCTTTACCATTCTCAGATGAAATCCTTGATAGTGTTGGGGAGGGTTACAGTAGGAAGCGTACTCGTTCACGGACGGGTTCTCAGGCTACCATCAGATCAGGACCGCACCTGAATATTGCAGAAAAACTACGTTCTCCACTGAATGGGGATCTTTCGAGTACATTGTCATGCCCTTTGGGCTCAAGAATTCCCCTACCATCTTTTCGCGGGTGGTGGTTGTAGTATTCAAGGAGTTCATCTATAAGTTTTTGGAGGTATATTTTGATGACTGGACCGTAAACTTGCGCATGATGTTGGACGCCTGTAGAAAGCACCAAATTTCCCTAAATATCAAGAAGTGCATATTTTGCGCACCCTTTGAGATCCTACTAGGTAACATAGTTTGTCGACAAGGATTGATGGTTGACCCCACCAAGATAGCAGTTACCATCAAACTGGTAGTACCTACAACTGAGAAATAGCTACGCTCTATCCTCGGACATATAGGCTACTACAGGAATTTCATTCAAGGGTACGCGTTGATCACATCCCCTATGGAAAAGTTGCTAAAGAAGGATGTTTCATTTTTGTGGGATGAGGAATGTCCGAAGGGATTCGAACTACTCAAGAAGAAGATGGTCTCTGTGCCTATCCCTATATTTCCTGACTGGGTGAAGGTTTTCCATGTTCATTTAGATGTGTCTAGGATTTCCCTAGGAGTTTTCCTTACGTAGCTTGGAGACGGAGACATTGACCATCTCGTTGCATTTGTTAGTAGGAAAATTTCTGGTGTGGAGCACAAATACTCCACTACCAAGCATGAGGGGTTTACGATGGTATACGCCCCGCAAAAATATAGGAATTATCTATTAGAAGGTCACTTCAAGATGTTTACAGATCACTCATCTTTTAAGTACCTAGTGAATAAGCCTATGTTGGTGGGGAAGATTTGCCGATGGCTGCTGCTATTTCAAGAATATGAATTTGAGATTATCGTGAATCCAGGGAAGCTAAATGATGGGCTAGGTCACTTATCTAGAATCGAAAGTGGCGAAGAGCTGACCAACCTAGATGAAGGACAGTCTGATGCACAATTGTTAACTATTAAGGTAGTTGATGTGCACTTTTTCGACATCATTCACTTCTTTACTATGAGGATGGCAGCTGCAGAGTATTCATTACAACAACAGAAAGAGTTGGTAACCTATGCAACAGAATTTACCATCATCGCAGGCCATCTGTATAAGTTGGGAGTTGACGAGGTGTTGCGAAGATACATTTTGAAGCATGAAAAGCATGACATCTTAGCAGAAGCCCACGGGGGCATAGCAGGAGGTCACTTCATAGGAAAAGAAATGACGCAAAGGATCTTGAGAGCTGGGCTATGGTGACCCACACTCCATAACGACTCTCATGAATAATTCAAAGCCCGTGATATGTGCCAGAGGACAAGAAGGCCATCACACAGAGATGAAATTCCCCTACAACTGCAAATTTCCCTACAAGCATTTGACAAATGGGCCATTGACGTCGTTGGGCCCATCAACTGGCCAAGAAATAAGAGAGGTGCACGCTACATCATCACTATGACTGATTATGTAACTAGATGGGCCGAAGCACAAGCTGTGAAGGACGACACTGCAGATACCACGGTGCACTTCATTTTTTAATATATTCTAACCATGTTTGGTTGTTCAAAGATCTTAATGAGCGATAAAGGTATGCATTTTGTTAATGAAACAATACAAGCCTTAACAGAAGAATTTCAGATCCAACATGAAAAAATCACACCATATCATCTACAGGAAAATGAAGTTGTATAATTTTTTAATAAAATCTTGGAGCAGACACTAACCAAGGTTTGTAATGTTGATCGCAACGACAGGGACATTCGCATCTCGTCAGTCCTTTAGGCCTATCGAAACACCTACAAGAAGCTGACTGGGAAAACACTGTTTCAGATGGTTTATGGCAAGGAGGCCATTATGCCCATGGAGTATATTTTCCCTATCCTATGCATCGCAGCCTTTACCAACATGGCGGATCCTGATATCATGGAGGAGTGGTTGGCGCAGCTTGTAGCCTTGGAGGAAGATCGTTTCATTGCTAACTTCCATCAGCAAGTTCATAAGGCCCGGGATAAGGCATGGCATGATCGACATATTGATCAAAATACATTTGGGGAGGGATAACTAGCCGTGCTATATGATAGCTAGTTTGCGAAACACCCAGGGAAGTTTCATCAGCACTGGCTAGGTCCCTATATGGTAAAAGAAATTACTGACGGAGGCGTGGTTTGGTTAGCCACCCTGTGCAGTGATATGGTACCAGGATATGTTAATGTAAATGAAATCAAACCATACCAGATCAAATGAATATATGGCCAGAGTAGCTGTATGGGGCAGAATACGTGCAGGAAGACGGACGAATGCAGGAAGGACCATGGTATGCACAGGGATCGACCACTGGTCTAGAGGCTTGGAGAGGTGCACTGGAAGTGTAGGGGTGTTTTGAGAGTGAAAGAGGTGCGCCAGAAGCACAGGGTAATTTACAGCTCTGAAAACTAGCCTTTGAAATAGTAAAACTAGGTAAAAATCAAATTTTACCATTGAAAGCAGTGGGCAACTGGCAATTAACGAGTCGATTTCTGAAGATTTTTTACCGTTTACTTGATCGTAAGTTTCTGATAAAGCTTAACCAACCGTTGGTTGATCTCCAAGGCTATAAAATCATAAGGGTAGCTCAAAAGGGGGTTACGTGTATCTTGAAAAGTTTTTTCTTGGTGAAATTCTATAACTATTGCGCTTTTTTCATGTCTGAGAGTGCTTCGCCATCTAATATTAGAAAACCTGAGTTCATTTTTCATGTCAGAATGACTGCGACTAATCCCTCTAAACCTTCCCAGACTGTGGCCTCAACAGAGAGAGAATCTGAGGAAGTACTAGAAGTCACCCTTGAAGTTGATGAGGTTATTTCCACACCAAGCAAGGGAAATCAGAATGGGAAGGGAAAGGGCTAGGAGAAAGGGTTGGGGAAACCTGCGAAGTGGGACATGGTGAAGCCATGTACTTCCCCTCGGAACATGAAATTCCCATGAACGGTGCCACAGGCGTGTTCACCCAACCCATTAAGGAGACCTTTGTCTGCTAAGGAAGAGGCCCAGATCACTGAACCAATAAGCTAGCCTCCACCCTATTTGCGGCCTTGCAGGCCCTTGGTGTGCATGCCCAAGAATCTCTATGGGATGTGCTATCACTCAAATTTTCCTTGAAGTTTTTAGAAGAGGAAAGGGGTCCGAGGTAACCACAAACCAACTTTTAGGTACATAATCTAGCCAATTTGTACCCAGAGAGGGCTCTCTCTGTAAAATTTAGCTTTGTTTTGAAAGATATTAGGCTATTTATAAAGTCGAAGGGTTTTGATTGAGTTTAGGTGGTGAAATCCTATAGCAAAGGGTAACACTAAGTATTTCAGGCCATTGGGCTAATGGATTCAAAGAGGATAACTTAACTGGATCAAGTTTCTTAACAAAAGATGGTTTCACAGGGCAAGGTAATGAAACAGGGAACAATTATAGATCTAAAGTGAATGGAATGGAATCAAAATGGATGAAGGGAAATTAAGAATCCTTCAACACATTCGAAAGAGGGAAATTGAGTGATTATTAATAAAGAGAAATTAAGAATTATTTATTAAATAATCAAAATGCATAAACTAGAAAAACAGGAGCAATTAAGAATTCACTGTTTAAACTAGTTCAGAAGAAAACATTTTAGAATAACAACAATTAAAAATAGATTAAACTTAAGTAATTTCTGCTTTATTCATTTTCGTTAATTATTCAGATATGAAACACAGATGATATAATAAACAAGTATAAAACTTCAAAACATAAGAGATAGATGACTTATTGATCCTTAGTCTGATGCAAGAATCCTGTAAAAAGTCTTTTTCATCAATTCCTCGTCCAGCTAGCCACACAAAATTTCTCCAACAGCACTTTATTCCAAAATAGTCAATGTTACAGCAAAGTCTAAGAATCCACCCCTAATACTCCGATTGAGGGTGTATTTATACAAAAAATTATAAAAAATATCTCATAACAGATTGAGATATAATCTAGGATGACTCATAAGTATGTTAAAACAAACTAGAGATAGATGGTCTCGTAGATAAGAAAAATGATAACCGATGTTGTGATGTTTCCTTCTTTTGAGAATGTGTTGGATGCAGGCCCTAAGATTTGGCTCGTTGTTGTCCTTTTTAGTAATTCTGTGTTGGCTGTTTCATTTTACTGATACTCTTTGACCTCTGTTTATCTTTTTATCTTCTTATCATGACTTACTGTAGAAAAAATCCATGAAGGATAATTTTTACTAAAGTTATAAAATTTCCTCCCACCATTTAGCTTCTGGTATTCTGGTTATTTGCAGCGGCAAAAAGTTCGAAGAGGATTTTCATTGAGAACAAGGTCTTTAATTTGGAAATCCCTATCTAGAGGTAGATGGTCTAAATCTCTGTAGGGCATTCAGGGGTGCGACATTCAAAGCCACGGGAATTTCCATTTCTGGTTCTTGTCGATTCAAAAATGAATTGAGGTTTTTGATGAAAAATGAGCACAATCACAGTTTTGGGAATGCAATTGTAGTTTTGGGAATTGAGAAATGAGCTAAAGACCAGTCTTAAACTCTGCTTCAGCTTTTCGTGTAGAATTTTAAACAAGAGCCAGGTTTTTACAGATTTTAACGAGAATTAGGGTAAATACCTATTTTCTGGGAAATAAACAGTGACTAAACAGGTGCTGGTAATGGCATATGAACTCTATATGCTTGACTGCAACTTTCTTCAGCAAAGTAGCGGTCGACAAATTTCGACAGTTGATTTCGAAATTCATTTGCATGAGACACTGGTCACTGCGTTAAATAATGTTCTTTTGTTTTATTCACAAAGTCAAAGGTTGGTGGGTTTTTTATTATTTTAAGGGATGACATTACCAAGTATGGGGGTTTCGTCACGGGAGGCATGTGGTAAGCAGTTTCCATCCCACAACTTTTGGGGAAGAGTGATTTTCAGCGGAGGGCGAGCGATTCCATACGATGAACGACACGTGGTGTGACATTGTTCAGAAAACTGCTTGGCCATTGCACGTTATCGTTCAAACAAGGATGGCCAGCAATATCAACGATAACCGTAGATCTTTGATTAACCGATCGACCAGTCGCTGGGGAGGTGAGATGACGGGAAAATAACAAGGCAGGCCCGATGTGATTTATTATGAAATAATCGCATTGGGGGCGTTTCTATTGGTGGATTCTTTTTTCAATTAACCATGAGGGTTAATTAATGTATTTCAAATGCGGTGGGGATGTGGATTTATAATTTGATTAATAATCAACATATTAAGGTTATATTTCAACCAACGAGGCGGGATATATATTATTTGGGAATTTAATTATTAAAATAATACGGGAAAAGGGGAAATTTTTGTAGGGATTTAAATAATAAGTTAAAAATTAATATGGAAATGAATGAAGCACTAAGTGTAAACATTTGGTTAATGTATTTAACTTATGCTTTTATGAATAGGGTTTTTTATGAAATATTGCATAATTTTCCTAAGTAAAATAGGATTTTACTTAGGAAAAGATTTTTTAGAAGTGAATGAACATCATGATGAATGATTTTAAGTACTTAGGCTTTTCCAATTATTGGGCTGAGGTTCTGGTCCCTCCAAAAGTCAAGTAAATGCCTTGAGCCCCTTTAATTTTCAAATGCCTTAATACTTAGGGGAAATTAGTGAAATTTTTAGGGAAAAATGAGAAGGAAAGTTAATAATTTTGACTTTTCTTTTCTTGAAATTATTCCAGTTTAGTGTATGCCTTTGCACTTGTGATGAAAGTAAAATTTTAACACATGTAGAGTCATTATCCATCACATGTAATTCTGCAACAACATCTACCTACCCTACCTACTTTACCCTACCATTTTTTCTTCTTTATTAGGGTGCACTTAGACTAGCAAACCCTCATCACATGTTCTCTTTTACATCTGAAAATATATCTAATTCTAACCTTATTACATCAGAGGGCTTAGATTAAACTGTTGATCTCCTTTTATTTACTCTACCTATCTAATTATCTGCCAAGATTAAACAATTTGGTCAGATTTTATTCTCTATCTCTAAAACATAAAATTGAAAGATGAACTAGTCAAGCTTAAACTGTTTGAATGTTCATAAATTGTGGCATAAAATACAAGTTGCACACAATTTTATTTATTACATAAGAGAAAAAAAGTAGTGGCATTTAAGCTTGCACACTTTCCTTGGCCTTTCTTTTGGTGGGGTTCATTTTCTTTCACTTTTTTGGCCATTTTTTTTTTCACTCTTTAATTTTTGTTTTAGGGTATACCCTCATTACATTTTTTTAATTTTTTAATTTTTTTACATTATGGAAAACCTTTGCAACAAGAAAAGGTATGAACATATTACATATCTTATCAAGTCAATCATGATATATGACACCTATTGGTATGGGAGTCTAACACTGGCTCCACTTGGGGATGGATTTTCTTGGTGAAAAGTTAAGAACAGCAGGTTAGTTGCCCTCAGAATGATGTTGACTGAACCATGGAATCTTCTTCTTCTTCTTGCTTTATTATATGTATGACAGTAATACTTCTGAAGCTTAGGGCCTTCTCCTCGGGCTTCAACTCCGTTAAGTTACTATCCACTCAAAACTAATACATTACAAAGGTTATATTATGTACAAGTTAAAAATCAGGATATCCTAATAAATAGGATCAAAGTAATGTTTCAACATTCGACCATTAACTGTTCCTTCTTCAGTTTCTGTACCATCCAAGTTTTTCAGAAAATATGTATTATTTACTTCTAAAGCATGAATAATATAAGGTCCTTTCCACAGGAAGTCAAACTTTCCATGTTTTCCCTTATCCTCTCTTCTGGAATCCCATCTTAAAACTTTGTTTCCCAGTTTTAAATCTTCTGCCTTGGTCCTTTTATCAAATATCTTATTTAGTTTCTCCTGTAATACTTGGGATCTTTGATAAACTTCCTCTGTGGTTTGCTGCAAATTGATAGTCTGATTTATTCTCCTTTGAATGTCATCAGGTTCAACTTGAGCTTCTTGAGGTAATTTCATTACAAGAACTCCTAAAGATGAAGGAAATACAACCTTAATACCATAGAATAACTCATAAGGACTGGTCCCAATAGATTTTTTGGTGGTGAGTCTGTCTGCCTATAGTGCATTTGTAAGTTTCTTGTGCCAATTTTTCTTATTTTCCTCCAATAATTTCTTAATAATATTAATGAGACTCTTGTTGGAAGATTCAACCAGTACATTACCCTGAGGGTAATAAGCTGTGGAATGGCTTAATGTGATATGATATTTATTACAAAAACTTATCATCTTCTTAGATTGAAAGGCAGCAGCATTATCAGTTATGATTTTCTCAGGATAGCCAAATCTTGACAATATATTGGTTTCTAGGAATCCTATGATCACAGTGTCATTGGATTGTCTGGAAGGAATTTCTTCTATCCATTTGGTGAAATAATCTGTGGCAGTGACGATCCATTTGTGTTGGCCAGAAGAAGGAGGATGGATTTCTCCAATGAAATCTAGGCCCCATTGTTGGAAAGGTTTTTCAGTGGAAATTGGTTTCAGAGGTAAAGGTAATAGTTTTCTCTTGCCTTCAAAAATTTGAAATTTATGGCAAGTAGTAACAAATTTCTTTACATCAGAAAACAACGTTGGCCAATAAAATCTATCTCTTAGGATCTTGTCTGCATTTGATTTCCAATAAAGGTGTCCACCATAGTCTCCTGCATGGAATTCATTAAGAGCCTTGTCAGCTTCATCTTTTAAAAAACAATTCAATAGAATGCCATCATGATTTTTCCAAAAGAGAACATTATCTAAAATACAAAACCATCAGGGGAATTTTGAGGTCTAAAATGGGCCTCATAAGAAAAATGTACAACAAAAATAAACTTTATAACAACCAATAGGATTCAAGATGATGATGTCAACCATGGGGGATGATTCACCATTTTTTAAATAAAAGGATAAAAATATTAAAAAATAATAAAATAATAAAACTACTTTTTCAACTCGTATTTTCAACTTATCTCCCAAAATATTTACTCAAATTTCGAGTGGGAGTACTCGTTGGATGCGAAATTTAATTCCTCATCCAAGGAGTACCCATCTTGCATACTTTTGATGAACTCTACTACACGAAAAATGAGAAATACATAAAAAATGTGATTGTAATCACGTTTTTTTATGTATTTCTCATTTTTCGTGTAGTAGGACCCATAGAAAATATGTAACATGGGTACTCCTTGGATGGGGAATTAAATTTCGCATCCAATGAGTACTCCCGCTCGAAATTTGAGTAAAAAATTTGGGAGATAAGTTGAAAATATGAGTTGAAAAAGTAGTTTTTCCATTTTTCCCTCTAAAATTTGATGATGTCATCAAATCTTATTTGATTTTTCCACTATTATTTTATAATTTCTTTAGGAGGCCCATTTTAGACCTCAAAATTCCTCTAATGCTTTAAAGATGTCAACTTTACAAACCTTTTTTTTTTCTGGATAACCCTGGAGGAGCTTGCAAGTTTAACAATACATAAATTATATCAGCATACCATGGTGAATCTAAGAAGGCCTGGCTGATTTGTGGAGTCGCCATCTCCTATTCTTCATCTAGTTCATTAATATCCATGGATTGGCAATTTGTTTCTGTCATGAGTTGAGCCAATCCCTGTCCCTTTATCAGCTTTGTAGGTTTTATTTCAATATCATATTCTAATATGGTAGAAATCCATTTACCTCTTTTGCCCTCAATTCCATCTTGAGTTAAAATTTCTTTGACGACAACATTTGGTACATAGGCTATCACATGGGAATACAATATATAGATTCTAAAATCTTTAATGGCTTTTACAAGTTCAAAAGCTTGTTTTTCCATGATGTTGTAATTTAATGATGCATCTCTTAGTGCTTTACTAAAAAAGGCTATAGGTTTTTCACATCCTTGATCATCCTTTTGTAATAAAACAGCTGCTACAGTATGTTCCGATGCAAATGAAAATATTATGAAGTCTCTATCAAATTGTGGACTGGTAAGAACTGGTGTTCTAGTCAAAGCCATTTTAATTACTTCAAATTCTTGTTTTGATTCTACTGTCCATTTAATACTTGAATCCTTTCTTAACATTTTAGTAAGAAATCTAATTAATTCAGCTAAGCTAGATATGAATCTTCTCAAAAAATTGATTTTTCCTATGAAAGCTTGAAGTTCTTTGACATTTCTAGGGTGAGGTATCTACAATATAGCTTCTGTTCTGGCAGGATCAATTCTAATACCATATTTGGAAATAATATGGCCCAAAATTTTACCTTCTTCAAGACCAAACAAGGAATTTTTTGGATTCAAAGAGATACCATACTTTCTGCATTTTATGAATACTTATCTGAGATGGTATAAATGCTATTGATCTGATTTAAAAAAAACTGTTAAATCATCCAGATATATAACAAGAAAGTTATGAATTTCTTTTGCGAACGCAATGTCCATTGCTCTTTGGAAGGTTTCTCCAGCATTTTTAAGTCCAAATGGAATTTTAACGTACTTGAATGTACCCCATGGTGTTGTAAAAGCTATTTTTTCCTGATCATCAGGGTGAACTAGAATCTGGTTATATCCTGAAAACCCATCTAACAGAGAAATCCTTGAAGCACCTACTACCCTTTGTAAAATGTGATCCATTTTGGGCAAAGGGTAATTATCCTTCAAGGAAACCTTATTTACATTTCTTAAATCAACACATAATCTGATCTCTCCACTTTTCTTCCGAGTAGGTACTAAATTAGACACCCACTCTGAAAACCTAATGGGATAAATTATCCCTGCTTCATACATTCGTTTGATTTCTTTTTCAATTAAAGGCAGTTGTACATGGTTGATTCTTCTGAGTTTCTGTTTGAATGATTTCTGATTTTCTTTCAGAGGTATTGTATGTTTAATTATAGAGGTGTCATATGATTTCAAGTCTTCATAACTCCAGGAAAAGACATCCTAGAATTCTCTTATTAATTCAACGTATTTTAGTTTTTTATCAAGAGGCAAAGATTTAGATAACTTTATTATTTTAAGATTTTCTTCAGTCCCCAGATTATATTCCTCAATATCAGCTTTCAATGGTTCCATTTTGGGTTTCTTTGTAATATCACTAGAATTGAAAAGATCTTCTAGAGGAGTTAATCCTTTAGGCAAATGATTATCTTTCAAATTAATGATCTCAGATTCTTCTTCTATAATTTCATCAACCTCCATTTGTTTAAGGTCCTGCATTTAATTTTTGGTGAACTTTTTTGGATGAAGCATTTGAATTACACTTTCTTCTGAAATGTTTGTTTCTTGTTCATTTATTTGATCAGATTCTATGATTGTATCTTCATCTATATTACTGTTGGAAAATTCATTCTCTAGAGTCAGAAAATTGTTAATATGATTGTCATTTGCAAACACTTGCCAATTCTTAAAATTGTCTGCTATATCTGGTCTATGTCTAATCTCAGTTTTGAACTGATGATTAGGTTCGAATGGTAATTTACAAGTGCTAGCAAACATTGCAAGACTATGAGCATGCAAATTTTGTTTTCTTGGAATTTTAGCAAGCTGAGTCTGAAGAAAGGTATTGAGAATCTCTACAACTGTTCCTATATATTCTCTTAGTCTGGGATCGTTTGTCAGAAAGTGACCTTTGATCTGTTGAATGATTAAATCAGAATCTCCTATGACAAATACTCTAATTTCCCCTAATATTTTGACGAGTTTAAGACCTAGAAAAAGAGCTTTGTATTATGCCATATTATTAGTGCACTTAAAGTTTAATTTGTAAGCATGGCCTTCAGCATGATCATTTTCAAGTTTGTGTATCCAAATTCCAGCTCCTGATCGTAATTTATTAACGGAACCATCAAATTCTAAGTGCCAAAGAATTTCATGTTCATAATTGGTGTCAGGAGTTTCAGGAATTTTTTTAACAGTGAGATCTGGTTTGTTACTTTCTTCTGATTTCTCTTGGGTATCTGATGTTTCTTTTCCCTTAGAGATTTCCTGGATTTGAACATTCGATTTTTGATTTGAAATTTCTTTTGGTTCTGTTGCTGGTACTTCTAATTCAGTGGGAGGATCAGATTAAGCATTATCAAGAATAAATGAATCCATATCAGAGTGTACTGAGTAGATGGGGAAATTTTCAGGTTTCTCTTGACTATTGACCACATATTTCATTAAATTTTCTCTGTATATTCTCTTAGGTTGGACGAACACTAAAATAGTAGCATATGACATATCCAATTGAAGAGATCCTTCAAGCTTTTCACCCCAAGATCTGGACAATAGCATACCATATTTTGGAGGAATGTATGCTACTACTATATCCATCAAAATTGTTTTTGTAGGGTATTGAACCAATGAAACACACAAGTCTTTGATTAATCCTAAACATCTCACCTGATTAGAGTCAAAAGAAAAGAGATCTTTGTATGGTCTGGTGATGTCTAGGTTTAATCTCTCCATTACAGCCTTTGGCATTAGATTGTGAGATGCCCTAGAATCAAGCATGGAATTATGAACTATTTTATCATGTATGTTTAAACTCACATAAAATGGAGGAGTTCCTCCACTTCCTGGTTTTCCATTTACTTTAAGGCCAAATAATAATCTAGGTTGATCATCGAAAACATTTACTGAATCATCACTTCCAGTAATATTAAGTGATCTATTGATTTGAATTCGGTAGACATCATGTTTAGCTAATTCAGATAATGGAATAGCTATTTTTAATTTTCCTACTTCAGCTTCCAAATTAAAAGGTTTTTCAGTCTGAGTTCTTGTATTTCGAACAGTTGGATTTTCTTTATCTTTTGTGTTTTCGATATTTTTCTCCTTCTCAGGAATAGGGTTGTGGGTTGAAGTTGTTTTTGAATCAACTTCTAGAGGCTCCTCTACATTTCTTTTGGGAGGAAGAGTATTGGAAAGTTGTATTTTATTCAGTTGAGTATCGGATACATCTTCAATTATTGGGTTGGCAGGATTAGGATCTGATCTAGAAAGAATATGTACAGCGGTAGTATTGGTTTTACCTTTGAGGGGTTTTTTTGTAGCTTTCTGTTTACTTGTTTCCGAAACATCAATTCTTGTGCTCCTCAAATTATATTTCTTGTGAACTTTGTAAATGGTTGTATCATATCCTTCCTTAAAATCAAATGATTCTCCTGAATGGGTTTGAAATTGCTTAATAATGTGAGCTTCTTGATCCTCTTGGGTCAAGAAAACTTCTGGTTCATTCTTGCGTTTAGTAAAGTTGTTTATTTGAACATCTTCAGTTGGTTCTTCAGAAGTTGATACTTCAATATAATTTTCCTAGAATGGGGGCCTAATATTTTGGTCAGGACTAGTTTTTCTAGTATTTTGATTTTGGTTCCTTCTAAAATTTGGATTTCTCACAGTATTGTTGGGTTGACCATCCCAAGGAGATTTCTTCTCAATTGTTTCTACTCTATCTCCTAGCCTTTCCATTCCTTTGATAATAGCATCCAGTTTATTTTCAAAAGCCGTGGGTTCTTCGTTTAAAGGCATTCTTCTTTTAGCTCTGGCTCTAGCTCGTTTCTCTATTAGGTTGGCTTCAACACTAACAACTATACTTTTCATTTATTCTAAATTTTGAGGAGCTCTTTCCCTAAGTTGATACGCCATATCAGAATCAAATCCATCAGGGAATTCGATTAATACTGAATCTGGAGGAGGTCTAACATTTTGAGGAATAGCATTGTAAGCCTCATTGAACCTGGTGACATAATCTTTCACAGTCTCATTTGGTCCTCTCTTTAGTTTTCCAAAGTCTGATAAGATTTGAAGAGGATATTTCTTCTTTTCCCATATGTTTAAAAATGATCTATAAAGAGCTTGTAAGTCAGCAACACTGTTTACAGGAAGGGCTCTAAACCAGGTTCTAACTTCTCCAGTAAGACTTTGGACAAAAATTCTCATTATTACATCATCAACATCTATTTCATAAATTTTAAAATAATCGGTCATCTTTTTAGTATGCTGTTGTGCAGTGTAAGTACCAAAAGCATCAAAAGGAGTGATTTTACTTTGGTAATCTTGGGGCATAGCCCCTAGATTAGCAGGTAATACTAAAGAAGCATATCTATTTTCCATTGGAAGAGGTAGTGATGAAATAACAGGTGAGATTGGTCTGTGAGTGGTGGGTGGAAGAGTGGAAGGGGTAGTTTGAGGTTGAGATTTTTGAGGAAATGTTGATGAACTTGGAGAGGCTGAAGTGACCACAGAAATATTCGACGTTCCTTCAAAGGTAAGCTCAGATTGTATGGAATTTTTCAAATGTTTATCAAGATGTGAAGTAACAAATTCAAATTGTAAATCTTAAAGAAATACTGGGTCTAGAACCAAATTGGACAAATTAGATTCAGAAAAAATTACAAATAGAGATGTTTCAAAATGCTCATCAAAATGTTCGTCCTCAAGATAAATCCACTTAACAGGACAAGATATTGATCTATAGAGAGGTCGATAACTACTAGAACTTTCTTGACTTTCTTTTCTCCTAACAATTCTGGGAATCAGATTCAGATTTTCAAACACAGGTGAAGGATTTGGACAACCAAGTTCTAACTTCTCCAGTAAGACTTTGGACAAAAATTCTCATTATTACATCATCAAAATCTATTTCATAAATTTTAAAATAATCGGTCATCTTTTTAGTATGCTGTTGTGCAGTGTAAGTACCAAAAGCATCAAAAGGAGTGATTTTACTTTGGTAATCTTGGGGCATAGTCCCTAGATTAGCAAGTAATACTAAAGAAGCATATCTATTTTCCATTGGAAGAGGCAGTGATGAAATAACAGGTGCGATTGGTCTGTGAGTGGTGGGTGGAAGAGTGGAAGGGGTAGTTTGAGGTTGAGATTTTTGAGGAAATGTTGATGAACTTGGAGAGGCTGAAGTGACCACAGAAATATTCGAAGTTCCTTCAAAGGTAAGCTCAGATTTTATGGAATTTTTCAAATGTTTATCAAGATGTGAAGTAACAAATTCAAATTGTAAATCTTAAAGAAATACTGGGTCTAGAACCAAATTGGACAAATTAGATTCAGAAAAAATTACAAATAGAGATGTTTCAAAATGCTCATCAAAATGTTCGTCCTCAAGATAAATCCACTTAACAGGACAAGATATTGATCTATAGAGAGGTCGATAACTACTAGAACTTTCTTGACTTTCTTTGCTCCTAACAATTCTGGGAATCAGATTCGGATTTTCAAACACAGGCGAAGGATTTTGGTCAGGATTGGCCCTAGTGTAATGAGTCCTTTCTGAAGCCAGGTTTCTAGGTGACATATATATATATATATATATATATATGTCTAAATGGAATGAAAAATACAATTTCAACAGTTTCTTTAAGAATTTTCAGATATTGGGTTTAAAATTTCTTAAAGATTTATTTGACTAGAGGAACTGATTAAATGTTTGAAACCAAAGTTCAGTTCATAAACTAGACCGAAGATAGACTGAAGTAGCATTTATTTACTTATGCAATTGCAGAGCAAAAGCAGTTCAAAGGCTACCTGGCTAACTTGAGTCTCCGTCTGTAGTTTATAAAGTAAACAATAGTAACAATAAAATTATTCATGTCCCCAGTATGGTCACCACTATGTTATCACTCGGATTTTCCTTGAAGTTGTTAGAAGAGGAAAGGGGTCCGAGGTAACCACAAACCAACTTTTAGGTACAGAATCTAGCCAATTTGTACCTAGAGAGGGCTCTCTCTGTAAAATTTAGCTTTGTTTTGAAAGATATTAGGCTAGTTATAAATTCCAAGAGTTTTGATTGAGTTTGGGCGGTAAAATTCTATAGCAGAGGGTAATACTGAGTATTTCAGGCCATTGGGATAATGGAGTCAAAGAGGATAGCTTAACTAGATCAAGTTTCTTAACAAAAGATGGTTTCACAGGGCAAGGTAATCAAACAAGGAACAATTATAGATCTAAAGTGAATGGAATGGAATCAAAATGGATGAAGGGCAATTAAGAATCCTTCAACACATTCGAAAGAGGGAAATTGATTCATTATTAAAAAAGAGCAATTAAGAATTATTTATTAAATAATAAAAATGCATAAACTAGAAAAATAGGAGAAATTAAGAATTCACTATTTAAACTAGTTCAGAAGAAAACTTTTTAGAATAACAACGATTAAAAACAGATTACACTTAAGTACTTTCTGCTTTATTCCTTTTCGTTAATTATTCAGATATGAAACACAGATGATATAATAAACAAGTATAGAACTTCAAAACATAAGAGATAGTTGACTTATTGATCCTTAGTCTGACACAACAATCCTGTAAAAAGTATTTTGCATCAATTCCTCATCTAGCTAGCCACACAAAATTTCTCCAACAACACTTTATTCCAAAATAGTCAATGTTACAACAAATTCTAAGAATCCACCCCTAATACTTCGATTGAGGGTGTATTTATACAAAAAATTATAAAAAATATCTCATAACAGATTGAGATATAATCTAGGATGAATCATAAGTATGTTAAAACAAACTAGAGACAGATGGTCTCGTAGATAAGAAAAATGATAACTGATGTTGTGATGTTTCCTTCTTTTGAGAATGTGTTGGATGCAAGCCCTAAGATTTGGCTCATTGCTGTCCTGTTTAGTTATTCTGTGCTGGTTGCTTCGTTTTATTGATACTCTTCAACTGCACTGATACGCTTTGACCTCTGTTTATCCTTTTATCTTCTTATCATGACTTACTGTAGCAAAAATTCATGAAGGATAATTTTTACAAAATTTCTAACATTTCTTCCCACCATTTAGCTTTTGGTATTCTGGTTCTTTGCAGCAGAAAAATGTTCGAAGAGGATTTTCACTGAGAACAAGGTCTTTAATTTGGAAATCCCTATCTACTGGAGGTAGATGGTCTAAATCTCTGTGAGGGGAATTCAGGGGTGCGAAATTCAAAGCCACGGAAATTTCCATTTCTGGTTATTGTGGATTTAGAAATGAATTGAGGGTTTTGATCAAAAAAGAGCACAATCATAGGTTTGGGAATGAAATTGTAGTTTTGGGAATTGAGAAATGAACTAAAGACTAGTCTTAAACTCTGCTTCAGTTTTTCGTGTAGAATTTAAAACAAAAGCCAGGTTTTTACAGAGTTTAACGAGAATTAGGGTAAATACCTATTTTCCAGGAAATAAACAGTGACTAACAGGTGCTAGTAATGGCGGATGAACTCTGGATGCTCGACTGCAACTTTCTTCAGCAAAGTAGCGGTCGGAAAATTTCTACAGTTGATTTAGAAATTTGTTTGCATGGGACACTGGTCATTGCGTGAAATAATGAAAATGACGTGGGTTCTTTTGTTTTATTCACAAAGTCAAAGGTTGGTGGGTTTTTTATTATTTTAATGGATGATGTCAGAAAGTACGGGGGTTTCGTCACGGGAGGCAGGTGGTAAGCGGTTTCCATCGCACAGCTTTTGGGGAAGAGTGGTTTTCAGTGGAGGGTGAACGATTCCATACGATGAACTACGCATGGTGCGACACTGTTCAGAAAACTGCTTGGCCATCGCGCATTATCATTCGGACGAGGAGGCTAGCAATATCAATGATAACTATAGATCTTTGATTAACTGATCGAACGGTCGCTGGGGAGGTGAGATGATGGGAAAATAACAAGGCGGGCTCGATGTTATTTATTATGAAATAATCGCATCACGGTCGTTTCTATTGGTGGATTTTTTTTTTAATTAACCGTGATGGTTAATTAATGTATTTCAAATGCGGTGGGGATGTGGATTTATAATTTGATTAATTAATCAACATATTAAGGTTGTATTTCAACCAACGCGGCAGGATATATATTATTTGGAAATTTAATTATTAAAATAATACGGGAAAAGGGGAAATTTTTGCAGGGATTTAAATAATAAGTTAAAAATTAATATGGAAATGAATGAAGTGCTAAGTGTAAACATTGGGTTAATGTCTTTAACTTATGCTTTTATGAATAGGGTTTAATATGAAATATTGCATGATTTTCCTAAGTAAAATAGGATTTTACTTAGGAAAAGATTTTTTAGAAGTGAATGAATGTCATCATGAATGATTTTAAGTACTTAGGATTTTCCAATTATTGGGCCAAGGGTCTGGTCCCTCCAAAAGTCAAGGAAATTCCTTGAGCCCCTTTAATTTTCAAATTCCTTAATACTTAGGGGAAATTAGTGAAATGTTTAGGGAAAAATGAGAAGGGAAGTTAATAATTTCGACTTTTCTTTGCTTGAAATTCTTTCAGTGTAGTGTCTGCCTTTGCATTTGTGATGAAAGTAAGAATTTAACACATGTAAAGTCATTATCCATCACATGTAATTATGCAACAACATCTACCTACCCTACCTACTTTACCCTACCATTTTTTCTTCTTATTAGGGTGCACTTAGACTGGAAAACCCTTATCACAGTTTTTCTTTTACATCTAAAAATCTATCTAATTCTAACCTTATTACATCCAAGGGCTCAGATTAAACTGTTGCGCTCCTTTTATTTACTCTACCTATCTAATTATCTACCAAGATTAAATAGTTTGGTCATATTTTATTCTCTATCTCTAAAACATAAAATTGAAGGATGAACTAGTCAAGCTTAAACTGTTTGACTGCTCATAAATTGTGGCATAAAATACAAGTTGCACACAATTTTATTTATTACATAAGAGAAAAAAATTAGTGGCATTGAGGCTTGCACACTTTCCTTGGCCCCTCTTTTGGTGGGGTTCATTTTCTTTCACTTTTTTGGCCTTTTTTTTTTCACCCTTTAATTTTTCTTTTAGGGTATACCCTCTTTACATTTTCTAAATTTTTTGATTTTTTGACAATATGGAAAACCTTTGCAACAAGAAAAGGTATGAACATATTACATAGCTTATCAAGTCAATCATGATATATGACACCTATTGGTATAGGAGTCTAATAGGATGCATAACTATTTGCAGATGCTCCTAATTATGGGTGAGGTCCCCATCATTGGAGACTCCTTTAGCAAGCTCCACATGGTCAAGTTCGATGATCATGACCTAGAAAACCTGGACGCCTTCCATAAACTGGCACCAGAATTGTATCTGGAGAGGGTATTGGAGGATGATCTACTGAAGGTAGTCCCTATGCCATGGGTAAGTGGATTGGTTGGGACCGGGTTATTAAACTTGCTATAGATGCCTCATTTCGTCCACTACAATATTACTGCCAAGATTGTGTGACAGTTGGTTGTTCTTGTCCATGATGATCGCTTATGGATTCAGGACTACATTCCCATAGATGTAGCACTCATTCACCGTATCACTAGTCTGCCCATGAAAGGGTTGAATCCCATGGAACACGTCCTGAAGAAATAGGAACAATAGATCGTTGATAAGGTGCGTGAGGATTATCACATTGAAGGGAACACTAGGGGGTTCATGAATAGCACTATCAGCGACCGCGGTGTGCGCATGGGCACCTTGCTGTTAGAATCAAAGATGATGCACAAGTACCAAGCTGCCAGGATCCCTACATATGTAATCTAATTGGCCGACCGCTACAGAAAGGGGGTCTGCTTCAACTGGTCCCAGTTCCTATGCACTGAATTTCTAGAGAATGTGTGTGAAGCCCAGGATTAGGGAAGGGCCTTCTGTTACTCGTGCTTTCTACTCCTCTTCGTGTTGGTCACATGGGAAGCTCCAGAAGATTCGGTCCTCCTTGATCTAGAGCCAGATATGTGCGAAGGAGAACGGTATGTGAATCTATGGGATTCGAAGGATGAAAAGAGAATTGAAGACAATAAGGTCTTCTGGGTCCTATTTTAGAGCAGGCTCGTAGCTGGCATTCACTCCTGGCCACACTTGTCACTGAAAATTTATGACAAGTACAAGAGCATCACAACATTTTAAGTAACACTGCACAATTTACAGATCAAGGGCCACAAGGATCCCGCATGGGTATCACTCCTGTATATGGTCGCTGATGAGGAGGTGGATCGCCTTATTGCTACTTTGCCTCCGCATTGGAAATTAGCCTTAAAATCAGGTACAAAAGACACTGCAGCTACGAGAACCACAAAAGTCACCCCAACCACCACTACCAAATAGACTGGAGGACAGGGCAAGAGTACTGGAAAGGGAGTGGACCCAAAATCACGGAAGGATGGACAAGGAAAGAGTATTGGGAAGGGGGTGGACGCAGGATCACAGAAGGATTCGCAGTAGGATCTAGGTGCAGAGGTTCTGGATGTGGGAGGTGTTGACTTCCCTCGAGGTACGAAACGGACTGGTGACCATGTTAAGGGACCACAAAATAAGCAATGAACTCAATTTTTATAACGTAACACTGGAGTTACTCTGACAGAAGAGGACCTAGAGTAGATCACATACGCAGACACCCTCAGCACATAAGATAAATGGTTGGCTCTAGAAGAGAAGTAGAAGGCCACGGTTGATACACTCCAGGCCGAGCTCTGAGCTCTACAACTCAAGATTGACACCTTGCAAACAAGTATGATTCAGGAAAGGTCAGCCCCAACAATAAGCACAGAATTGATCATTACAACGGAATGTTGCCTCTCTCCTCTGCCAGGTGTAGCCCACATTCTCAGCCCACCTGACTTTGGAGCACAAGTCCAGGCCTGCATAGAGGGAAAATTGGACCTAACCTAACTGACACATGAACCATTACAGGTCCTCCACACATCCCTATTTGAGGAGATTCAACATAGAGACCACTGAGTGCACTAGCAGCTCAGTATAGCTGAGTATATGATTGTGGAGAAAATCGTTGAGGTGTCCTAGGCACAGGCTGCATGTACCCTCGCCGCCATGTAGCAGACAGAGTTGGAACACCTAATTAGTGGGCTCTACGCAGATATCACTGAAGATATCTCAGCTTCTGCCACCCCCTAGGTAAATATTGAGGGGCTTGTTGCAGTGCTGAAGGCTTTGCGAAGTGAGATCCAGGTGGTCAAGACAGAGATGGAACGAAAAATTGCGGCCTTGCAGGCCAAATTACAGCTAGAAATGGTACTTGAGGTAAGGGCCCATTGATCTGCGCTGGCCACAAAGGCCACCAATGTCATCACATATTAGATTTCTTAGGGCACATGACTGTTGGAGATGACTATGCAGTTGTGGTCTAAGGTCAGAACGATCCTCTCCTACGTGAACTTACTCAAGAGTTGCGCCAGAAGGAAGAAGAGTTTGAGCAGCTGGAAGCCACTATGCCTACTCTAATCCTTGCTCAATGCCTAGCATGACTACATACTAGCCACACACTTAGAGATGAAATTTAAGAGCTCCACCAGAAAAATAAGGTCATCAGCAACCACCATAAGCCTTGGGCCGATGAAGCCCTCAAGCTCTCCCAGGACATCGATATCACAGTTAAGCAACTGAAACAGAATTTGGAGAGCGTCACTGCTACTACAGAAGGCCCAACTTCGCAGAATTTGGTCTATATTTATTAGAACGCTGCTGCGTAGAGTGAAGGAGTGTTTCCCATGTTGGTTGATCCAGTCAGGCTACTGCAGGTGAAGATGGAAGACCCCCGGCTGCAGTGACTTAGAACAATTCACGAGATTTTGTTTGGGGCCTATTGGAACAGGGTTCCATAACCTGCATTTTTTATACAATTTTGTTAAATTCAGTCCTGCGTAGGGGTTTTGGGGCAGGTCAAAGCCCCTAATGTGTTTTAATGGGTTAAAGGGTAGCTCTAGGGTCTGCAAACCATGATTTTTGGACCATAGGATAGCGAAGGCTATGATATTATAAATAGATAGATAGTCGAGTCTAGTTACTAAGTAAGTGGATAGTTTGATTCTACATGCGAACTGTTAAGGTTCGTTTGGGTTTTTTTTGGTAAGGAATCCTACTGGTTGTGTGCGCAGAGATCCTCAGTCCTACTATGTGTAGACCATGCTAGGCTGTGTGCATGGGCTGTGTTGGGTTGTAAGTGAATATTTGATATTAATGAATGAAGTCTTGTTGAAGTATTTGTGTGTTATCTGAATTAATTTTGTTTACTACTGAAGCACAATTGTGATATTTATTTAAGCTACGAATGTATCTGTGTTCTAAATTTGGCATCGGTATATCTATGATCTAATATTAGCTACAATTATAGTGACCTGTGATGGTATTTGGTAATGCGCATGTGGATATGAACGTACTTATTAGATTTGGTATCTTTGTTATGGTTATATGTTGATTACACTATTAAAAGGGTTGCGATTAAACTCATTTCGTGTGAACCTAGTAAGATATAACACAGATTGGCCTTGAATTACCTACTCTCTCCCACGGTGCATAAACCTGGTTCTAGCACCCTCCCATACTACTTCGGGTGAGACCTTGGCCTACGCAAGTAGGTCATTTCCGACAGGGCTAGTAGTATAGGGGTTTTGTTGGTAAACCTTAACCTACGAACTAGGGTCAGGATCCCTCAAGCCAACAACACACATGCATGCCAATATGGAACTTTGGAGTGCTACTTCTTACCCATTGACACCATTGACAAACTATGCTCAATAGAAAACACTAATGCCAGAGCCTTGTTTCTCATCCTATCACTATAGTCTGACTGCCCTTTTGAGTGATTCAGTTATTTTTATTTTGATCTAGTAAAGGTCCTATCTTAAACATAACTCTTTGCCTTTGAGGCACGAACATAAGGCTTGGGATGTCTCCACTAGCAACATACACAATTTCTGTCATAACAATTTATCTGGTTTGATTTGGGGACAATTTCTGTCATAGAATTTTATCTTCAGTAGGTCAACGACATTTGGATGAAATAACTTATCAAGTTGAGCTAGAGTAGGTGTGTGTAACTGTCTTCCAAATTTCTACATCATTACAACACCAAGCTTAATCATTTTTCCGAACGGTATTAGCTTGAGTTTAGCACTGGCAGTATTTTGAGGCCAAAAAAGTTTAGTATTTCAGTAAGGAAAATGGATTTGTTAAGAATAATATTCTTGGAGAAAATGGAATGTTCCCAAGCATTGGTGATGCTTGCTTTTCCATGAAGGAAGAAATTGAATAATACATGGGCTATGACATTGGTGACTACTATAAAGATGACTGGAATATAGCTAAAAAATTAACGGTTCATGGACTTGAATATTTTTCCCTTGCCTTTACTTGAAGTAGAACCAATTATTCTTTTGATCCTCCTCATATCCAATGGCATATAATTTTGACTTCATAACACATCCTTGAACATTTACCAGTCAGTCACCTGTGGTTTATATTCAAGTTTTTGAGTGACAATGGAATTCTCTCACCATGTCAAAGAATGACCTTCCAAATTTATTCTACCAAAGGGAATTCTTTCCTTTCTCACTCCATTGCTTTGAAATAAACTTCCATTTGTTGTGACTGGTGATTTAATTTGATGGAATCAATCTTACATGCATATGGCTTGATGTCTATCTTCACCCCTCCACTTTGAAAGGTGCCTAATTTTGCTACAATATTCTTTGTCCATATTTGGTACTTATGCTTCGGATTCTCTTCATGTTGAACTTCTTGCTCCTCTGAACTTGACTCATTATTTGATAATTCTGCTTGGGCTTCTCCTCATGTTGAACTTCTTTATCCTATGAACTTGACTCATGAGGTAGCTTGCTAGAACTAAGGTGTTGTTTTTATTTATCTTTGACATCCCTATGGACGTGTGACATGCATATAGATTTTATAGTTTGTTTCCATCTCATTGTATTCTTGATTCTATGTTAGAGCTTGATCTTGAGTCTCCTTCTTTCTTCAAAAATAAGGTGTATTTTCTTCAATGTTTTAAGAATTCAACTCAACATGATCCCTTATAGCCTTTAGAAACATATGCTCTGTAATTTTTCATAGGTATCTCATTAAACATTTCATCACAACGTATTTCAATTTTATTTCTTTGTGTTATTATATTTTTTTAAATGGAAAATCTACATCTGCATTGTAATTGCAGAAAAGGAAATAGCATAAGTTAGAAATAACTACACATTCAAGCAACAAACTACATGACACAAATTACGTTGGAGAACCTAATTTGGGAAAAATCCACCACTAGAAGGTGTTCGATTTTTCTATGTTGATTCTTTTTAAGAAATATTTTATATATTACAAGGATCAAAATGAATATAACTTACTATGTATGTGATTTTGGGTGCTACATAAAATTCATTCCTTTGTCTCATTTTACAATCTAGATCTTGTTGTTAGCCTGATCTTGCTTGATGGATCTCCAAATCTATCCTTGTCTCTTTTTTAATTAACTCACTTGAAACACAATCTATAGCTCTTGTGGAAACAATCTAATTTTTTATCTACTCTGTCATTTAAAACCGTTAATTTTCCTTCATTGGAGCCATTTATAGATTCTTTTGAGGCCTCTAAACACTATCTTCATATTTTGTAGGTGTATTTTGTTTATAGTGGTTGGCCCTTCAAATTATTTTATTTAGAATGAGTTAGTTAACTTTGTTAACAGGTCTGCGGATATGGAAATGGATCCACCCAAATCCACATAGGATCAACCACATAAGTAGAGACTTAAAACCTAGAAATAGATCCCATGCTACTAAAAGGGATCTTGTGCCAGTTATTTATCACAAGATGAATCCCAAGCACTTTTTTGAGACTCAAATTAGACTTTTAGCTAGATTAAATATTATTAATCTATAGTTTGTATAGCTGTATTGGTAACTTATCAATCACATGTAGCCTATAGCTTGCATAACACATGATAATGCTAGTAAGAAAGGTCTGAGACATTTCATGTATTAGAAGCTTTAACAAATTGATTACTTTTCAGATTCTCAGCCACTCAGGTCAAAAATTCAATTTCCCATTCCAACAAATGCATCCATGCAACCTGGATAATCAAGGTTTCAAGAGAAAAAAATAGCACACCACTCACCATAAGGAAAAATAAAATCTTGTGGAATAATTTTGGCACAAATTGATGACACACTAAAAACTGAAACCTGATTACTAGAAAAATATGTTGCACTATTACATGTTAAAATTATCAGTATGATCTGTCCATGTGACCATGGCCCATTCATATGTATCTTTATGTACTTTTAATCATGTCAAAGGCTATAATTTTATTTCATTTATTGTAAAACAGGTTTTTGGTTAAGGTCAAGCTAGTCAAACTTAACATGTAGGCTCATTTAATCCTCTTGGGGTGTGTGACCTTGTTGTGCAAGTACATTATCCCTATGAGGATTCCTCACTTGAGTTGTGTAAAAATGGACAAATGAAGCTAAAAATTGTAACATCTCAACTTGTGATCTTGTGCCCTTCTTAATCTAAAATGCACAACTCAAGCTAAAAATGGTAACATCTCATCTTCTGATCTTGTGACCTAAAACTCCTCAACACTAGCTTAGATATATGTTGTCTAGACCTCTGCATTCTTCTCCTACATCCTACAATGGAAGCCTTCAAGCCCTTGCCATAGATTCGCATCCCTATCTCAGATATGAGAAGTCGATGTGTGAGAATGCGATGAAGAGTGTTCCTTATATACAATATAGAAGATGAATCTGACTTTTAATTTTAGAGGCAAAATTCAAAATTAAAATTTCAATTTTCCCTCGAAAACGACATCATTACCTAGGGCATTTATTTTGAATAAGAAAATATTTCCTAAGCCAAATTTGACGATATTTAGATCTATTTTAGTCCTCTTGAAAAGTGGAATCCAATGGATTTATAATATCTACCAACTGAATAGGCCAAAGTGGAGTTCGAACCTAGTTTCCAAATTTAACACTGACCTTATAGACACTTTTAGTTGTTATTCATATTGGAGTTGATAGTAAATAAGTTTCATTTATCTAAGGAACATTGTAGAGGCATCATAGTTGTGAAGTATATGAACTTTAATTTATTTTCCAAAACCAAACTTGGAACGGAGCTATACTATGAGTACTTTTTGGTATTTATTTGGAAATATATATATAGGTTGTTTGTGACTTGTTAGCCCACGAAGAAGAAGAAATAGAAAGTTCAAATATACTTATAAATCAATAGTCAGAGCCATGACCTAAATTCCCATAAGAAATATAGTGCAGAATACATCCATACAGGACTTCAGTCTGAATATATGGATTTTGAATTGGGAGACACATTATCTGCCTCATGTTCAAATAAAAAATAAATACACCCAGATGAGCTTGTGGTAACTGATTGAAATCATACCATTTATGCCCTTAGTGATGTAGGCCCTATGCCTTAAGAGAAGATCGATTGTTGTCCTTTATTACATTCGTGTTCTCTTGTTTTCCATATATACATTTTTAGGTGGGATGTTTCTGGTTTCATTTAAGTTGAATATACATTCATCTCTCTTCTGAGATAAAATTTTTTTGGTTTATTTCTAAATCTGTGAGTTAATGAATATCTAAAATCCTAGTTTTTCTAGGGTAATATAGCACATTGTGATAATGTGGTTTGTTTCTGTCTAAACTACCATATTTTAGAAGAAAGATTTTGATCCTATTTTGTTTTCCTGGTCTCTTTTTTTCTCATCTACCTTTGTTGTTTTATAAGATTTAGTAGTCATATCAATTCACATTTTTACTCAGATTTATGCTTATTTATTTTAATCCAATTATGTTGATGTATTTGATACACTATTTTTGTTTTACAGGTTTTGATTTTGAAATCCCCCAACTGAGCATCAGCACAACACTAAAAATGCTAACATTGGGCATGATTTGTGCAAAATATTGTTGATTTAGTATAAAATTTTTGGTCTGATATAGGTGTCATGTATTAGAGTTGCTACCAATATGTTAACAGATTACATGATGAAGTCACATACCTTTTGCTAATTCTTCCTTAATAAATTTAAGGGAGAGGGTGAGAATGCTAAGATTTTTTTTAGTGAAATTTTTAAATTTTAAAAGTTATATGTACACAATTAAAATCCATATAATAAATAAGGAAGATTCATAAATCATAGAGCCATGGGGTGGCCATCTTGGTTTCCCCTCCTTATAAATGCACCTCTAACTTGAAGTGTTGTATGTTGATCTGATCTTAATATTTCTGATTTACAGATGATTATCTTTAAACTTGAATGTCATTTGGTTGTAAGGTTGCACTCTTTAACACAAAAATTATATGTGTTAGAAGGTAAAATTAGAAGTTATTTCAGTTTACATTTTGTGTTTTCAAGTTAGATATTGTTTTCAAGTTTTCACATTTCCAATTTTATTGCAATGTGGCACACTAATCATGGCACATGAACAACCTCAAGATAGGTAACCAAATAACAATTTCTCTTTCAGATTATTTTCTTTATCTCTAACAAAATATATATATATATATATATATATTTCATGGTTCTTATTATTTTATAATGTGGCAGGATGATCACGGAAAGTGGCCAACCGAAGAACATGTAAAGTGCCAGCCTTGCTCTATCTGCAAGTATTTTAATTATTTACATAATTGAAATAATGTTAATTTTGTTCAACTATGCAGACACTTGGCCATGGTGCACATAATGATTCCCTCAACGAGGAATATTTTTATTCATCCTCAAGTCCATTTATTTTGCTGCGAAAAAATATTCAAAACGCAAACATGGAACTTGAGCGTTTGGTAGACATTGTGCCTCAAACACCTGAATTAGAAGAAAGGTTATTACAAGTTATGATCCAGATTTAGACATATGAGGTAATAACAAAAAATGAAAATGATATTTTTATTGTTATGCTTAATATGAATTGTGATAGGTTGATTTATAACTCTCACATTAACTAAACTAACAATTTTTTTTTTTCGTATGTACCATTTTTTTCAACCTGTTTTCTCCGGCGTTGGTGGTAGTGGGACACAACGGCAAGAGATTCCTGAGGAAACCCCTCCTACACCTCGTATGACTTTAGGCAAAAATCAAGAAACACACCCCCAGGAAGACACATAGACAACCTTTAAACATGGTGGTAGTGATGAGGATGATATGGCTAACTTTATGATTGCATTTCCTGGAGCTACATGTGTTACCTCCATGGGGACTGTTTCAGGCATGTTTTTGGTGAACAATGAAGGTGTTCCTATAAATCAAGTACAACTCCCAAGTAATTTTTAATATTTTAACTGTTTCATGTACTCTATCTAAAACATATTTTATCATGACTATTATTTTTAAATTAATGATAATATATTTTATTTTGTAGGAAAAAATGATTTATATAGGGCCTCGGAGAGCAAGGCATTGGAAATTTTCTACCCAACCATACACAAAGGTGGAATTCCCAGAATTCCAACATGAGAAAATAACTTCTAGACTATCTAGAAGGATTTTTTGGGGCGGGCACATTTGATAAAACACCGGTCACCTAAGCAGTTGAAAATAACTGAAATATATGCGGGACACCTATAGGACGTACTTCAAAAATAAATCTAGATACGAGCATCCTCTCATAATTCCATAGAGGGAGTGAAGAGCACTCATCGAGGAAAAAAATGAGAAAAAGGCCAATAAATAAGGAAAATTGCTAACTGGACCCACAAGGTAAATTACAACTTTAATTCAATAGCTTTAATTTTCTCTATGTCTAAAATAAAATTGTGCTACATAATTGAATTCAAGCTTCTGATGATAGGTTTCCTGACACCTCGAAGGCAACCAAAGCTAAGATTGAAAAATAATGCCAACACAAGCTAGGCAAGGGCAGCTACTTGAAATTAGTCATAAGAATTGTAAGTAGCTAAACATCTTATTAATTGTATCGCCTTCCAACATTTTTGTAATCTTATCAAATAACATTAAAAATACATAATCATATCTAATGTAAGGTGACGACTTTGGAATGGAAACCAAAAAGAAAGATAGATAGATCCCTTTCTGTTTCGGCTATCAAGTCGTAGTTGAATGTCATAAATGCTTAAGATAGGTCCCAAGGTCTAGAATTCCTGATAGAGTAAAATGTTAACATTTAAATATGTTTGTTTTCTTCCATAAATTTAATGTCTACAAACTTTATTTAAATTGGGGGAGCATCATTTTCAACAAGCCAAATAACCCAGTTGTAGAGCACTGCGTTGAGAGTTAAATATTGCTAGAACATGGTCCTCATGTGTAACGTGATCATTCCAGTGGGAACCAGGCTGACATTGCAGCTATCAATGAGGCCCACGATGGTAATTGATTTCTACTTATATTTCTTTCTAATTATACATTAAAGGTTGTGTCCTTATGCCATTTTCTTCAGTGATAGAGAATGGTGTATTTGAGCATCCTACCATCGGAGAGGAACATGGGGCAAGGGTTCCAATGGTGACAAATGGTGCACTAAGTAATAATTTCATTGCAATTTTTTATTAATATTACCAAACTAATTCAATTATATTTAAAAACTAGCAATTTGAATAAAATATTATTTGTTTTTCTAGGCGATTCCTCGTCACTGCATGAGACCAGACATTGTGAGTACCCAACTAAGTCAGCTATGCGGGAAAGGAACAAAACAGAAGTAGAGAATAATGATACTGATGATATAGTTAGGAGTTTTATAAATAGGAAGAAGAAAAAAAATTGATAATGTAAAATACTGTATTATTATAAGAAAGATTATGAATGACATACCGTATTTGGAAACTTTTTTGCATTATATAAAAACTCATTAATCATATTATTTTTATTCCATACACTTTCAATGTTTTATTGCGTACTTTTTGTTGCATTCCTTTCTAATTAGTTATTGAATATTTTTTTTTCTCATGTTCATAAAAAATGAAAGATAGATTGGGTATTGAGGAGTTAAGAGTGATGTGAGGGGCGGGGAGGGACCGTAATGTCTTCCACCTTCACGTGGTTGGCCCTATTTAGTAGAGAATAATTTATTGGAGTGATTTATTCTTGAAGCAAACTTCCCTCAATCTAACATAGCAACAAAAAATTAATTGTTCACTTAGTTGCTACTCTTCCAGATCGTGGGAGGCTTGTTCCAAGTTCAAGAGACTCCAATATTTTTTTCTTGAAATGAAGAAAAACTTATTCAGGTATATTTTGACATTGTCAACATATTGTTGAGGTATAAAAGGTATCTTTTTATAACCTATTTATCTCACATTAATTATCAATCCAGGAATGAATTTTTGTTCCAAGAGTGTACTCTATTTGAGACTGCAATGGAGCTAAAAGTAATGCTATGAAAGATGTAGTACAGTGTTCTAAATAGAAGATTAAATAGATGCTTGAAAAATAAATCTAATTACAATAACATGAACTCAAATGCTCTTAAAATCTATCTATTCACTCAACAACCATCAATCGAGGATACAGTAGCAATAACTCATTCATCTAGAAATTGATGCAATTGAAATCAAACTAAAACAAGACAATCAATCTGGGAAGATGGAAGTAATAACCAATATTCTCTACATTTGACAGTCCTGTGTTAAAGAAATTAAGGAGAAATAGCAATTGAACTAAAGCTGCTATTGAAAGTAAACTAAAAAATCTCTTCGTAAGAAAACTCTTTGCAATCTGTTAACTAATGAATTGGAAATGAACAACACACTGAAATCAAACAGCAATGTAAACGAATAACCAACTGAAACTAGAAGAATCGAACAACAAATATTAACTAATGAATCTTAACAGCACATCTTTAACTTAATGAAATAAAACAACAATTCTATTAAACACCAAAACTCTGTCGACAACAAACGTTGTTAAATAATAATCGACATGAACAGCAATCCTATGGAACAAGAATTAATTGGAACATGACATCTAATGTTGAACAACAATGCTATGTAAGGTTTAACAAGATCCTTAATACAGGAATTAAAGTCCTTACTGAAACGGAACATCAATTCGATTCATTAACATATCGAAATCAATCAATAATTCAACAACAAACTAATTAACTTGCAAATGTAATGAGAACAACCACAAAATATCACACAACAATAATTGAAAGGTAATGATACAACCAGTAGATCGATCCACTAGGGCCGGGCCCTCAACCACCGGTGAAACACCACTGGGCTTTACTCCAGTATTAAGAAATTAAACAACAACGAACTCTTGTATTAATCAGGCATGAATAATGTTTACAAACAATTCGTACTCTCTTAACAAGAGTCGATGCACAATTCTGAAAATTACAACAAGGAATGTCTCCCCAATGGCAATAAATGCTTCTCCTTTTATAATTAGAAAGAGGAGAAATTAAGTAATAAATACGATCTCTCATAATAAAATTGGATTGTCCTTAACCAATTGATCAACAAGAAAATATATTTCCATCAATCTTTCAACAAGAGCAAGTCGAATTTGGATTTGCAGCTGAGATAATTTGGAGGACGACCGGAACAGTAAATCTGAGAAAATCATGCTCAAAGAACCTTGATTTTCTCTCAATACCAGGCGAATTTTGGCAAACCATTTTTTAGAAAAATTAATTTGGTCCGTTCTGGACAAAACCCATGTTCCAGATTTTCCAGATTCTTCTCCATTTACCCAGAATCATAACCGAAAAACTGTCACTTCTTATTCCAACGAATTTTTGAGTTGGAATATTTGATGATGATCTGGAGATCAAATATACAATCTGGCAAATATCTTGGAGGATAAAATGGTGAGTGATGTTACAAAATATATTAATAAACCATCATTGATAAAATTATACATAATAATCATCAATTTATTAAAAATAAAGGAGAATAAATAATATTTATCCGTAAGAGCATAAATAATTATAAAATGGATTTATATGATAAATTACATGATAAAGAAGAGTAGAAATAGATGAAATAAGTGTTAAAAAGTGGTCATATTCATGGCCCAACATACCCCCAAACTGAATATATTGCATGTCCTCATGCAACCCAAAAACAAAACCCATGTGTTAACCAAGCAAAGAAAATTTGTTCATCCCCACTCATGAAATGGATGGAACAAATGAATTTTTCCTGAAATAATGAATATTAAATTTTAGCAATCTTGATGAAGGTATAACAATTTTTATAGTTGATGTTCAACTATATGTATATAAAGTTGCAGAAAAATGTGACATAAGTAACAACAACCTTCATTAATCATTTTCTCAAAAATCAGATCGTTTTGATGCACAGATCATGAGATATAAACAAAATGGTTGTAGGTGATAGTGCATAGTTTTAAAAATTTTATGAACCAATTTAGTGTGAAATTATCTGGGTTTGTGTATTTTAATGATACCTCTTTATTATCCAAAAAGCACAAGAATTAGGTTCATATTTTTAAAGATATATGCAAATCAATTTCTGCACTATATAAAAATGAAATTGTATGCCTTAAACAAGAAAGAGAGTAGAAAACATACATCATGTGTAGCAATTCCCCTTCCAAAATGAAGAATTAGCATGTCCTCATGCGATGCTAGAAAACAAAGAGAGGTGGTTGCTACAATCTATTGAAATCGATGCTTGGTGTAAAACAACATGGAATAAGGGAGGTGTTGAGAATGAATAAGAATATCAATAGATGATAAATAATATTACTGACATGGTCATAAGAAAGAAATGAAGGAAAGAAACACTCCACCAAACTGAAAGATGAGATGTCTCTGAAAAATGGGAAGTGGTAAAAATTTGGAATGAATGATGATAAATAATGCTCAATGGATTTTCATGAAATTCTCCTAAATTCATAATAAATCAAAAAAATATGTTATTTTACTTCAAGTGTTACCACCGAAAAAAATGTGGAATGACATGTAGGGACTAGCCTTTGTTAAAGCTGATGTAGGCTGAGTGGATACTGAAAGTGATACAAAAGGTGGAAGCCATGCAAGCACATCATGTCTGAAGAATTGTGCGTGTTTGCAAGTTGTGTGAGCCTTTATTGTTATTTGGAATAGTGTGCTCGTGCTGTGAATAGAATTGTCCCCCATACTTGTTATTCTCCTGTAAACAAATTATGATTCTGTATGCAATTTTCTTGAATCCACAGTTTTAGTTTTAAATGGCAACAGATGCATGCAAAAATTTTAAGCAGAAAAACTTCTGTAGAAATGCAGTATGAATATTGTGGCAAATAGAAAAGCAGCGTATTGCACAGCAATTGTACAACATGGAAAGGCATATATACTTATGTTATGATCAACAAATTATCGCATTACTAAAATAAATGCATATTTTGAAATTGTGAGTAGATATGGAAATGTTGATGTAATGATTGAAAAATAAGGGAAAATGACAGCTGATGTGAAAAAAATACTTATGCGGTCATTATCCACATAAACGATTATGATCGATTTATAAATAAATTTCATGCATAAGAGGTTCTGAACAAAGGGTGTAGGGGCATGCTCTCATTTGATATTAGATAAATATATAAGAAAATGGTTTATCATTAATATTAATTTGTGAAAAATATGACTTTAATACCATCAACAGAGCTCTGTTGCCCACAAGTGTCTATAACCTTGAAAAAGTTGCTTTCTCACCCTTGGAACCATTATCCTTTATTTATGCCTAGGGAAATGTCGTGTGATGTCATGATGGAGGCCACTATGCTGGCTTGGGAACCAGATGAATCACAATGCCATTCACTGGGAATGAGTGAAAGGTGGGAAGGTCGACTCGTGATGAGACCTCTTGTTTCAAGGAATTTTTATTTTTATGAGTTGTTCATTGGATCATATCCCTGGTGTGGTGGCCATAATGAGAATGCCACTTCACTGCTCCCTTATGATCATGGTAGGCTGGCTCTTAATGAGACCCCCTATCCTCTACCTGCCATATCATAGAATTGTTAGTAATTATATAGGGATTTTTCTTTTCTTTTCTTTTACATATAGCACTTCCCTATTTATATATAAAGGGTGGCTCAACACTCCTTAAGAGTAGGGATGGTGGAAGAAGTATGAACATCTCAATAGATAAAATATTTCCTTATTCTTATTTAATAGTAAAAAAAAGAGTTATAAGAATGTAGGGAAGAACCAACATGATAAATATAATCGATCATATTAGTTTTAGTGAAAATAAAGACAGCAAAGCGATATAGATGGTTGTGTCCTTTCCTTTTTCTTATCACTACAAAAAAATTTCTTAAAAATAACAATTTCTCTTGATTTTCTGATTCCAGTAACCTCTAATTTGTGTATCCTTGCATAAATTGTGTATTTTCCTTTAAAAGAGTCATAAAGAATTCACAAAATTCCTCAAAATGTTGTTCACAAACAAGAAAAATGCACTCAAAAAATGTTTTTCTTTTGGAAAGGAACATCAAAAAAAATCTGTGAAAATGTTGTTCCTTTCGAAAGGAACAACAAAAACACGTAGCAAAAGTGTTGTTCCTTCTAAAAGGAACAACAAAACTACTGTTCCTTTTGAAAGGAACAGAAAAAAAAAATGCAGCAAAAGTGTTGTTCCTTCTAAAAGGAACAACAAAATTGTTGTTCCTTTTGAAAGGAACAGCAAAAACACGCAGCAAGAATGTTGTTATTTTTTAAAAGAGTAACAAAACTAATCAGTGGAAATGTTGTTCCTTTTGGAAGGAACAACAAAAATAAACACACAAACGCACTGACCCTTAAGAGGAACGGCTGTTGTTCCTTAAGAGGAACAACATGAAAAATAAAGGCACAAAAAAAAGTAGGGAACAACAAAGAAAATGCACGCAGAAATTGTTGTAGGGAACAGGAAAGGGAAAAAAATAGAGGAAAGAACAAATCCATTATCAAGAAAATCCAATCAAATAGAAATATAAATTTATGTACAGGTTTCAAGAAAATTATTTTTTTTACAAAATTGGTGCTGCCAAAGAATTGCCTTCTACAACTGAAACTTGCATGGTGGGGTCCTTATTGTGCAATTGAAAATGAAGCAGAAACTAAAATTTGGATGGATCAATACCTGAAACACAAAAACATAAAATAAATCAGAAAATAAACAACACTTTATTAAGTTACAACAGCTATGATGTTATTTCCTGAGGGAATATCAATTTGTTAATGGAAAAAAAATGATCTTTGTGAAAAATGTTTTGGCAGCAGTGACATGAATCTTGAAATGGATACCAATTCTTCATTTCTTCCTATTATTAATCTGTTAGGTAATGAACTGGATAAAATTCCCTTGTTTCACTAAAATTTCTTTCAAGAATCGCTCGTCCATTGATTGACCTTCTTTGTTCTGCTAAGACCTGCAAAAAATAAGTGTCTACCTGCAATAAAACATTAAAGCATGGAGAAAGAGTGGTGTACGGGCTCCCATAATCCAATAACTATGCAAAAAACTAACAAGTAGTTACTCTATACAACAAATCCATTGAAAAAGTAAAATTAATTTATTACCTGCGGGAGAGCAATGGCCAATCATGCTAACCTACAGTGTTTCAATCATAACTTCTTTGTTTTTCATCCGATTTGAGTGATTCCAAAGAAAAATGAGAGCTAATTCAAATTTTTATCTCCAATAGAAACAGGTTTTAAAAATTCAATGCTATGATATGTCAAATTTTCTTAGAACAACCTGCATAATAGAGTCATTTTTCGATTTTCCAGCTTAGACCAACAGTTGATATTTCAATCATAAATTTTTCGTTTAATGAATATTGAACCAATTCAAATTAGAGATTAAATTATATTCATTTATTGATCTCCAATAGAAATATTTTTTGAGGAAAATAAGAATTGATGGGTCAAATATGCTAGTGAACAGCCAAGAAAACAGAGTTTCAAGAGTGTTGATTTATGATAGGAAGTCAGTATTTGGGTTATAAATTCCTCATATGATATCAAAATTGAGTTGTAAACTTGATTCATAGAGGAATCTACCATAGAAACATGTTTTAAAAATATAGTCATTTAGGTCTCCAAAAACTGACTGTCCCAACTCTATTCTTGAGTTGCCTACTAGACACCCTGTCAATGTTTTGGTTCTAACTTTTTCGTTTGAAATCCAAATGGAGTGATTAAAATTGGGTTGGAAAGTATACATCAAGGTATAATTATGATAGAAACAGGTTTTAAAATATTCAATTTTGGTCCCTCAAAACATGACTGTCCCAACTTTGTTTTCAGAAATTTCATCAAGCCCGTAAGCCAAAAAAACGATATTCAAGCAATTTTTCCATATTGATGATAAAAATTAATATTAGTGTTTTTATAATTGTTATTTGAAATATAATTCATTTACATACACAAATAAATTAGAATATTTTTCATCAATGTTGATTTCCATAGCATGTTGCAACAAAAATAACTATTTTTACAAAAATAAAAAAAATAAAAAATGTGTTTATTTTATTTCCTTATTTATTTTAATTTTCTACACTAGCCTACTCTGATTTGGAAAATGAATATGATTATGTATAAGAGTATTTATATTGTAAACACTTTTGAATTAAGGCTTCAAGTATGTACATACCCAAATTTGAAAAATGCATGTTGATAAAAATTAGGGTATGAGAAGCCAACTCCCCTTGAAAATATGGTGCCAAAAATTGTTGAAGCATGGAGTGATGTTGCAAAAAAATGATGGAGTGAAACCAATATTCAATGTATACCTTACTTGCTTGATTTCCGATATCCATCGTATCATGAAGTTCTTGAGCTTTTAAAATGGTTTGTTGGTAAAAACTAGAAGAAACCTCATTTTTTGTCATAACTTCTACAATTTTTGGATTTGATACATTCTGAGTCTCAGTGTAAGTTTTCTCCAATAGTGCATGTGAGATAGAATGGGTGGGAAGGGTGGGTAAATTTTTTAGTTCAACACTGTAATCATGTTTTACTGGTTTATGATGGTGAGGGTGTGGAATGAGTTGAGCAAGAGATTGTGCAGGGAATGCATCCTCTTGATGATGTAGTTGATTCGGTTGAGTTGATGATTTTGATAGGAAAGCAAGGTGTTGTGGAAGAGATGCAAGATGTTTTTGTGCTACAAGATAAGGGAGATTAGTCATACAATCATAATATGAACCATGCCAAACTTGTAGACAAGATTGGTAGTGGTTATATTGAGATTGGCATGGCTGCCCTAACATATGAGTATTCCATAACGAATTATGCAAGTAAGAGAATGGAGAGGAAGTATTTTGAACCATACCTGTAGTCCATGATTTCCATGGTTTTGACCTTGTTGCAGCTTCCCCATCTCCTTGATATGCTACTTCCATCCTAGATAAGGAAGAACAACTATATATGGGATGCTCCTTTCGGTTATGAGGGAAAAACACTTCATCAAATTTTTCATTTTTCTGAACCTGCAAAACATTCAATTGTGAATTTAGAGAGCTAATAAAATCATATTTAAAATTTTCAAATAAAACCTTGTTTTAAGCTCTTATGTCTCTTGTTCTTGTAGTAAATTTAGGAAAGAAAGAAGAAACTTCTCTATAATTCTTATCAGCCTTAGAAAATCCTCTTGAATACCTTATGCACAACTCACAAACATCATCATATGATAACTGTAAAACATCACCTTTTCCTATCAAATTTAAGAGTTCTAAAAATTCATCTTTGATTCCTTTAAGAAGGAGTGTTTTCAAGATCTCTTTTTCCAAATGCTTATGCTTTGATTTTTGAAGGTTATATCGAAATCGCTCTACATAGTCCTCCAAGATTTCATCTTCCCCTTGTATCTTACCGAAAATATCTTCATTGGATTTGCAATAGTCTTGGTACTTCTTCAAGAATATGTTCTTCATGTCCTCCCATGTTTGGATGCAGTTCCCACCTAGGCTCATGAACCATTGGAGAGTTGCTCCTTTTAGAGTAAGAAGAAACACTTTCAACCTTTGATCATTAGTACAATAATCATATCCTCTACAAATTATTTCAAACTCAAATAAGAATGTATCTGGATCTTCATTTGTCAAACCATGAAAATTTGGTGGAGACAATGGGGGAATTATGTGCATTGGTGTCACTCCTCCTAGATCTTTGATAGGGAATGCAAAAGTTGCAATGTGAGCAATTTCTTACCATAATAGAATATGTTCTTCATGTGTTTCTTTGAGGATCCTCCTTCAAATGTTCATGTCAATTGGTTAGTGAAATGGGTGGTGCTTACATCACCACTCGAGTGGAATTACAAGATTCTTTTCAAAAACATTCTACCTCTAAAATTAAAAAAAATGCAAGCATTCATTTCTACCTTAAGCTTTCACTCAATTCTGTTGTGAAGCGGGTCAGTGAACAAGTGTGTTCCTTGCTCAGTGCGCAGGTTCTTACCTTCCGTCTTTAATACCCAATTTTTCGCGAGCAGAAAAAATCAAATATGCATCACTCTTTCTAAATGACATAAACTCTCCCCGGCAATGGTGCCAAAATGTTGAGGTATAAAAGGTATATTTTTAACACCTATTTATCTCACATTAATTATCAATCCAGGAATGAATTTTTGTTTCAAGAGTGTACTCTGTTTGATACTGCAATTGAGCTAAGAGTAGTGCTATGAAATATGTAGTATAGTGTTCTAAATAGAAGATTAAACAGATGCTTGAAAAAGAAATCTAATTACAATAACATGAACTCAAATTCTCTTAAAATCTATCTATTCTCTCAAAAACCATCACTCGAGGATATAGTAGCAATAACTCATTCCTCTAGAAATTGATGTAATTGAAATCAAACTGAAACAAGACAATCAATCTGGGAACATGGAAGCAATAACCAATATTCTCTACAGTTGACAGTCCTGCGTTAAAAAAATCAAGGAGAAATAGCAATTGAACTAAAGTTGTTATTGAAAGTAAACTAAAAAATCTCTTTGAAATAAAACTCTTTGTAGTCTGTTAACTAATGAATTGGAAATGAACAGCACACTGAAATCAAACAGCAATGTAAATGAATAACCAACTGAAACTAGAAGAATTTAACAACAAATATTAACTAATGAATCTGAACAACACATCTTTAACTTAATGAAATCAAACAAAAATTATATTAAACACCAAAACTCTATCGACAACAAATGTTGTTAAATAATAATCGACATGAACAACAATCCAATGGAACAACAATTAATTGGAACAAGACATCTAATGCTGAACAGCAATGCTCTGTAAGGTTTAACAAGATGATTAATACAAGAATTAAAGTCCTTACTGAAACAGAACAACAATGTGATTCATTAACATAACAAAATCAATCAATAATTCAATGACAAACTAATTAACTCGCAAATGTAATGTGAACAACCACAAATTATCACACGACAATAATTGAAAGGTAATGATACAACCAGCAGATCAATCCACCAGGGTTGGGCCCTCAACCTCCGGTGAAACGCCATTGGGCTTTACTTCAATGTTAATAAATTAAACAGCAACGAACTCTTGTATTAATCAGGCATGAATAATTTTTACAAACATTTTGTACTCTCTTAACAAGAGTCGATGCACAATTCTGAAAATTACAACAAGGAAATTCTCCCCAATGGAAATACATGCTTCTCCTTCTATAATCAAAAAGAGAAGAAATTAAATAGTAAATATGATCTCTCATAACAAAATTTGATTGTCCCTAACCAATTTATCAACAAGAAAACATATTTCCATCAATCTTTCAACAAGAGCAAGTCGAATTTGGATTTGCAGTTGAGAAAATTTGGAGGACGGCCGAAACAGTAAATCTGAGAAACTCATGCTCAAAGAACCTCGTGTTTCTCTCAATGCAGGCTGAATTTGGGCAAAATGTTCTTCTATAAAGTTAATTTGTTCTGTTTTGAACAAAACCCATGTTCCAAATTTTCCAGATTCTTCTCCATTTGCCCCAAATCTCAACCGCAAAACTGTCACTTCTTATTCCACCGAATTTCTGAGTTGGAATGTTTGATGATGATCTAGAGATCAAATCTACAATCTGGAAAATGTCTTGGAGGCTAAAATGGTCAGTGATGTTACATAATATATTAATAAACCAGCATTGATAAAATTATGCATAATAATGATCAATTTATTAAAAATAAACAAGAAGAAATAATATTTATCCATAAGAGCATAAATAATTATAAAATCGATTTATATGATAAATTATTATAAATTACATGATAAAGAAGAGTAGAAATGGATGAAATAAGTGTTAAAAAGTGGTTGTATGCATGGCCCAACACATATGTTCTTACATTATCATAAGAATGCATCTTAGAGTAAAAAATACTACAAATATTACTTGTATTTATTGTATAGATAATTATGGATTTTGAATGACTTGGCAATGCAAGTACAAATCCTATTGAATCATGAGAAATACAGCCTGTCAACCAGGGTCATGTCCAGGATATTTTTGCTTGTGCGCTTTACCAGGTTCATTGTGTCAGATCTTGTAAGTTCCTTTACACTTCATAATTCAAGATGAAGCTTGTTCATGATTATGATCTGGATTTTTGTATGTTCTTTTTCCTCTATTTGATTCTAAGTTTGAACATGATTTTAAACATTGAAACCTTTTTTGTTTTTATACTATTAATATATTGAAATATACCACAGTTCATGAATTGAAGTTTCATGTGAATAAATAACATATTGTTACAATCATAGTTTAATATTTTAGAGTGTGTAAGGTTTTAGCACCATCTTGGTGGTTTACATCATATTTTGACTTGGAAGCATGCATTCTTCCTGTTTCAACTATGTGCAAGAAGAATAATGCTAGAATCATCTCCCCGTCAAATTTTAGTTTGCGACTAACATAATGGCATCATGGTATGGTGTCCCTTTAATAGGATTCTGATTTGGTGACATGCCAAAGTCTAAACCTTCCATATAGATGGGTAGCTAGAGTGAAATTTCCTGTTGCAGCATCTTGTCATTCAAATATGAGGTAGAATTACTGGTACCAATAGGAGCCAATTGGCCAAGCATGATGTTTTATGTAACACCGCTGAGAGGGTTTTCTTCAGCGAGTGCAACAGCATCCAAAAGGTTGTCCACAATCATCTCATCATTGGTCCTGTGTCATTACAATTGATACCATGTCGAGCAATAGCCATCAAATTACCTCAATATTTCATTGTGTCGCATAGAATGGCTAGGTTCTTGTAGTTCACATATGACCCATAAAAAGATATCGTGACTCGAAGCTCATCCAAAAGAGCCTTCCTCACAGCCTCAATTCCAAGCACATCAACAATGCCAATCAAGTGATTAATAATTGTCCTAGTAGTATCCACATCTTCATGGCACATCAGCGCTAACATATTGACACCTTCTGTGTCTAGCATCCATTCCTTCTCAGTCCATAATCCATCATTCTCATCAAACTTGTTGATTTTTTGAGACTTGATAAAAACTTTATTGATATATGGAATTACCATTAGAGCCATTACTATAATCATGTTACTTTTATTTTTTTCCAAAAGCGCATCATCTTCAGAATTTTCGTTTTGTACCTCTCCTTTAGGACCTTCTTCATTTATAATACGTAAACGTAGAATACATTTTTCTGCATTATCGTCATTAAAAATACATCTCAAATCATCATTAAACTCAAGGTTAATATTTTTTCACAATGTCTTCCATACTCAATTTTTTATCAACCATCATCTCTCTATTCAATTCTATATGGAGCAACCATGGAGATATTTTTTCTAGTGCAATATCCTCATCTGGCATTTCATAACAGGATATGATAGAGTTAAAATCCTCCTTAATGATAGTACTCATTGGATCTAGATCATACCAAACTTGAGTAGCCTATATAACACTTCTCAATGTTGTGTACTTTAAAGCACACTACACATTTTTTTCCCTTTCCTTTGTCGTGTTAACCTCAAGTTTTAGGTACACAGAGAGTGATGGAATTTTAATATTCTTTGCCACATTTTTTATTTCCCTCAGTCTCGGGACACAAAGAGTAAAAATTTTTTCACTGACACCAGCATAATGGAAAGTATTCAGTGTCATATGAGTAGCTGGTTCACCAATCGATTGTGCTACAACACATCCAATCATATCACCTGGAGAAACTAAGGACTGTAGAAAATTATATTCTATCTCACCAATTACCCATTCAAATGTGTCCCTTGTAAGGTGGTAATCCTTTAGCACACTCTTACTAGCAAATATACTTCAAAGCAGAATGTTGAAAAACAAAGCGGAATTCTATTGTGCTTCAATAATCATGGGGTCATCACCGAGAACAACCTTAAGTCTTTCTTGAAGCCTATCAAATTATTCTACAATCTCCAAGGGATGCATATCTTATGGTTTTCTCATACTAATTTTGAATGTATTTTGGTTGTTCCAGATGATCCTCTTATGATTTAAAGGCAAAGGCGATGCATTATCTTCAGTGGTTGCAATCTTCGTACCTAGTTGTCATCTATCTGAATCCAGTTTTTGCATTTCCGAATGAAAAACATTATGTAACTCACCGATTATTTTCAAATCTTCCATATGGTCTATTAAAATGTAACCAGGATTCCAATTTTCTTGATCAAGTTCATATTTATAAGCATTTTAAAAATCCTTATTTTTCATCTTCATAGAATCAAGGTTCTGTGACTCTATCCAAATAGCATCGATACCATATTCACAATATAGAAATTTAACAACATCACCAAGTGAGTTCCTAAAAATCCCGTCATATTTAACCATAATATCCTCCATAGCTTTTACAAGATGGCTCTATATGTACCATGTTTCTGGAGTCTTCACAACAATTTTTATCAAACCTTCCCAGACTCTTTAATTATAATACCCACGTTGCTTCCATGTAAGCCATTCAAATCCAAGGATAGGTAATTTCTAGGCACAACCATAACTCTGATACCTTGTTGAAAAGCTAAACAAGGAATGAAAGGTAGGATATGCCTGTATCTGGCAAGTTGTTCTTCTTTATATGGATCCCATTGCAATAGTACTTCTACTACCTACAACATTTCTAATTGAACCTGATGTGCATGGGATAACTATCACACTTGCAAGGGAGGATGTGGAAATCATATACTATCTTCTTTTCATTATGTCCCTAACATATTTTGTCAATTTGACCAATATTTTGGTCACTAATCACACTAGTCCTTTAACTTGCCAGGTATGTTGCCACATTTCATGTAAAATTGTTCTTTTATTATCCTTTAAAGTTAGTAATGATGTGGTCTCTTGTTTGATGCTCTACATGGAAATGTAAGTGATTACATGTGATGGAATTAACAATCAATTTCCTATTTATAGATTTTATATATGTGGCTTTAGATTTATACTGTATGAGCTTTGTTATAATGGTTTCATGCATTTTTTTTTTAAATATATTTTTAAACTATCAAAATATCCCATAGTATCTCTTTCTTGACCTAAGAAAATAGGTTGTCCTTCTGATAACACCAAGATTCTATCAAAGATATGAAAATCCTGCTACTTGGCTAATGTATTTTTTTCAAACATATGAAAAAGCCTGCTACTTGGCTGATGTATTGTAGTAATTAGCTTGTTAGACAATTATTCAAATTTGAGTATTACCATAGTTGTTATAGTCAATTTTGATGAACAATACAATTATTATATTATACTTTTTTAGGTCCCCATATTACTTGTGTAGTCCCTTGTTATTATTAGTCTAGCCCCCTTATTGTTATTGTTGTACCCCTGTAACCCCCATATTGTTATTATTGTTCCCTTACATTATTATTGTTAGGTCGGCTAGGATTATATTGTGACCCCATGGACCACTATATATAGAACGAGGTTTTTTTATTTGTATCATTTAAGAATTGTTCATTTATGTAATGTATTGGAGGTTTCCTCCTCAAAGTGGCTGATTTCTAAGCCGTTGATCTCTCTTTTCTTCTATTTTTGGAGCTGGTTTCATAACATTTGGTATCAGAGCTTTTGATTCTAGGGTTTTGCTGCTCCAAATAGGTCATCATGGAATTTTCTCTATAATTTGTTTTCTATGAAGTTTTCGAAGCTGACATTGTTACTGAGTGAAGCCGAAATCCTAAGGAATGTCTTGAAAAAAATTTAGATCTTAGTTCGAAATTTTTTTGGAGATATGATCTGTGGAAGTTGGAGTTTTTTTAGGCTCCCGAATTTCACCTAAACAGATCATCGTGGAATTATAGCTATAACATTTTTTCTACGAAGTCTTAGAAGCTAAAATTTTAACAGGGTGAAGCTGAAATCTTGAATCACTTCCTATAAAAATTTCAAATATTGGTTCACACTATTTGCGGAGATATGATCTGTGGAACCTAGGGTTTTTTTAGGCTTCTGAATTTCATCTCAAAGAGGTGACCTTGGGAAAATTGTCATAACTCTCTCTCTAATCATCAGATTTGAATTCTGTAAACATTGGCTGAAATTACATGGACTATAGTTTCATGTGTATCAATTTTAGAGCTGAAAGAGGAAATAGTGACACGTGGCATGTCGTACAAGTTTGCTCTACTAAACCTGTCCAAAATTAGGTCATTGTGGGAGATAGGGCATAGATTTGACTTGATAAATCCAAATCAGGTCATACCTATGGCAATGGAAAGAAGATTCAGAGGGCTACTATAGGGCCAAATTTAAGATATCGAAGATCTAAAATCACAGAGAGAATTCAATTTCAATATCGAGCTCCTCAAAAGCAAGAAAAAGGTGTGTATTTTTTTCAAATTGCATAAGTCTTGTTTGAAAAATCAGTTTTAAGTGATTCCAAGGCCATATTGAACATATATATTAGTATTGGGTTCTAAAATCCCCCCCTAAAAAGTATTCAACACCCATTAATCCCTCATAATACTCTACTATGAATTATGAAGATGAATAATTGCAACATGATCCATCAAAATTACAAGAGAAAGTGCATCAAATTTCACTCTCACAAAGAGCAACAAAAAATCAAATGGAAGTTTTGAAGAAAGGCTTGGAAGCGAAGATGGATGGTTTGAAGAAAGGTGTGGAAGCTACCTTGGATAGCATGGAAGCTAATATGGATGACATGGAAGCTGACATGGAGGCTAAGATGGATGGCATGGAAGCTGGCATGGAAGCTAAGATCGATGACATGAAAGACAACATGGAAAACACGAAGAATTATCTAAAAGTAGACATGGAAGGTTTGACAAAGTTGATACAAGGAATGTTTCCTAATGGAAAAAATATAGTAGAGGAAGCTCATGATGAGAACAAAATAAATGTTAATCGTGATTTCATAAACTCTAATGTTGGATGGAAAAACCACCATATTCCAAAGATGGATATGAGGAAGTTTGATGGCAAGGATACCGTAGCATGGATAATACATATGGAGCAATATTTGAATCTCAATAATGTGCAAAACACACAAAAGGTATGCACTGCAACTTTACATTTAGAACAAAATACATTTGTATGGTATCGATGCCTTTTCTCCCGTAAAAAAAAATTCACTTGGTCAATTTTTACGAAGGAAATGATAGAAAATTATGAGGATACAAAGAGAAACACCTTCTTTATCCAATTGATAAATCTCAAACAAAAGGTTTCAGTGGTGGAGCACATTGAGTAATTCCAAAAATTGAATATAAGAGTAACTGATATTCCAGAGGAACATGGGATTGATGTCTTCATAGGGACTTTAAAGGATAGCATCCAACATCAAGTTCACATTTTGGAACTTGATTCATTGGAGAGGGCATTCAGGTTGGCAAGAAAAATTTAATGTAAAATTATGGCGACAAGGAAGCCTACCACTCACATATATAAATATGGAAGTGTTGCTACTCCTAGATCTCCACAACCTACAAGGTTGACACCACAACAATTGGAAGAAAAAAAAGCAAAAGGGCTTTCCTACAGTTGTGATAATAAATACACTAAAGGTCATAATTGTGCTAAGAAGAAAATATTTTACATAGATTATGAAGAGGAGGAAGAAAATGAACAAGAAACTTCAAAATATGAGGATATACACTAGGAACCAACCCTAGAAGAAGAAGAAATGAGTCCAACCATCGCATGTCATGCATTGGCGGGAATTACCACTACTCAAACTCTCAAGATAGAAGGACATATCAAGAATAGAAAGGTAATAGTGTTGATTGATTCAAGTAGTACCCATAATTTTATTCATTGTAAGGTAGCCAAGGAATTTAATTGTTTCCTATACTCAGCACTAGAATGTCAAGTGATGGCTGCAAATGGAGGAACTATAAATTTCTCTGGAACATACCATAATATCAAGATAACCATGGGGTAATATGTATTGAATATTCCAATTCTTTCCATTCCAATAGGAGGTGGTGATGTTGTACTAGGAGTACAATGGTTACAATCTTTGGGGATAGTAGCTTTTAATTTTCAAGAAATTTTCTTAAAAAAATTTTCGGAAGGAAAGGAAATAGAATTACAGGGTATCAGAGGGAGGTTAGGAAAGATAATAAGCTCTAATTTCCTGAAAAAACTTCTAAAAAAATAACAACGAGGCGTAATTCCACAATCATCCTGACTAGAAGTTCCAACATCAAAATCATCTATTTCTCCAGATCTCCAAAAATTCTTGGACAATCATTCGAAGGTGTTTGAAACTCCCAAAGGACTCCCATATATTTTTAATCATGACCATGCTATTCATTTGATTCTAGGAAGTGTTCCTTAAAACATCAGGCCTTACAGATATCCTTATGTCCAAAAGAGCGAAATCGAACGTATGATTGCAGAAATGTTAGAGGCTGGTATAATTCAACCTAGTCAAAGTTCTTTCTCTACTCCAGTAGTATTGGTACACAAAAAGGATGGATCATGATGCATGTTTCTGGAATATAGGGAGCTCAATAAGCTCACTATTAAATATAAACTTCCCATTCCTATGATTGATGAATTGTTGGATGAATTACATGGTGCAATTTATTTTACCAAGTTGGATCTTTGTTCAGGATATCATCAAATTAGAATGAAGACTAAATATATTAAAAAAAAACACTTTGAACTCAGGGTCATTATGAGTTTTTGGTCATGCATTTTGGCCTTACTAATGCACCTTCTACATTTAAAGGGTTGATGAATTCCATTTTCAAACCCTACCTTAGAAAATTTTTGCTAGTATTTTTTGATGACATACTAATCTACAGCAGGTCTTGGAAGGGTCATGCTCAACATGTTGACAGGGTGCACAAACTATTGGAGGAGAAGCAATTATATCCAAAAACATCCAAATGTTTCTTTTGAGTACAAGAGGTGGAATATCTGGGTCATATTGTATCTCACGACAGTGTTAAGGTAGACCCTAACAAAATTAAAGCCATTAAGGAATGGAAAGTACCCACAACCATAAAGAATTTGTGATGATTTATCGGGTTAACAAGGTATTATCACAAGTTTTTTAAGAATTATGGGAGAATAGTAGCACCTATAATAACATTATTGAAGAAATATTCATTTTCATGGACTCATGAAGCAACTAAGTCCTTTGAACATCTTAAAGAGGCAATGTTCCTAGCACCAGTCTTAGCTACGCCAGACTTCACAAAAACCTTTATTGTGGAATGTGATGCCTCAGAAACTGGAATTGGTGTTGTTTTAATGCAATAAAGAAGACCCATTTATTTTGAAATTCATCCAATCAAAGGAAAGTATTTACAAAAAGCTATTTATGAGAAGGAAATGTTGGCAATACTACATGCACTAAATAAATGGTGACCTTACCTAATGGGAAGGCACTTCAAGTTAAAAACTGATCATGATAATCTTAAACATTTCTTGGAACAAATACTATCTTCAGAAGAGCAGCAAAAATTGGTCACAAAGATGTTGGGTTAAGACTTTGAAAACATCTACAAAAGGGGGAAGCTAAATGTTGTTACATATTGTAATGTTCCCAATTTTAGCCTCAAGCTAAAATGGAACATTATAGTGGCATATTTTTATTTTTTTTTAATAAAATGGGTAAGGAGACCCTTTAACCCTTTTTGATGGAAAATAACACTCCTTGTGTAAAAGGAGAAATAATGAAGTGGCTGAAATAAACACCTACTGGTGTGAACATGATGAGGATCACCTTGAGTTGGCCATCTTTGACCAAGTCAACAGCGCTGCCTTAGAGGGTTGGCTTGCTTGAGAAGAAAACTCAATTTTTGGAGGGAAAGCATTCAAAAGTGAATGAAAACCCTAATTATGGGACCTATGGTGAAAGAGAGTTCATTTTCTTTATAAGAACGAAGGGGCAGCTCATTTGATTCATTCTTTGATTTAGAAATTTCATAGTGAGGTCAAGGACTTGCACATCGAGGTTGTTTAGCAGGATTGCAGTGCTCTTGAGCACTAGGGGTGTTCCCGGTGGGGATCCCCCACCTATTCCTCATGGTAGGAGAATATTTGATTTTAATTTCCTCATTTTTGCATTTGGCCACGCTCACTCCTTCAGTTGCAACATTATTTCTGTAGCAGAATGGTGTTGAGTAGCTGGGGAAGTAGTAAAGGAACTCATTGAGTCTTTCACTAATTTCTTTTTAGTGGAGGAGGGATTCTTCATGTGAAGAGTTGTAGAGATGGATATGGGACTTCATGTCAGATCTGTGGCATCACGCCACTCATTCACCATCTCCCACTGCACAGTCACTAGGAGAAACTACGTTATTTTATGAGGGCAGTGTTGAATATTCTTGTGCTCATCAGGAGGAGTACTTTGAGTGAAAGGGGATCAGCCCCTTTTCCCCTAAGGACTTAAATCAGAGGAGGAAATCATTATTTCAGATCAGCCACATCCTCATGTTCATTTCTTCCAGCTGTAGTGCCAATTATATGTCACTATTGTATTTTGTCCGGCATTTCTAGCAATCTCCCTAAGATTGGCTAGAAATCCCATATTGAGCCCATTTTCCTTTCTTGGGAAATTTTATTTGTATTCATTTAGCTACATCTCATTTTTATACATTCAGCAGCTGCATCTCACATAGATACTATGCAGTTATGTTCTTCTGGCATTCTGTGTAGCTACAGCTACTCCAGCATTGTATTGTATATTCATTGGAGGATTGGTTCTAATGCTTGAGGTTTTTATTCCTCATGATATTTCTATATAATCATGCTGATATATTAATATTATGATGGTTGTGTTACTTACCCTCTCATGATACATTCATTTTTTCAGAGTTTCAGATTGATGTTTTGCATATTGTTGTAAGCTCTCTCATTGAGAACTATTTTAGAGATCTAGTTTGGGGAGATCTGAATAACCCATCTAGATGCATTTATTTAAGCTCATTTTCTACAAGGTAGTTATGTTAGATGTGTACTAGGGCATCCTAGTGTTGGTTATCCTTATTTATGTAGTAGCTTCTTTATACAGCGTCCTCAAGGACCCTGTCGCAGAAATTCCCAAGGTGGAATATTGCATATCCATAGGCAGAGTCTCTGAAGGGCCAGCTAGCCTCAAGATCTCTCCCTTATTTGAAGGAGACATATCTTTTAAATGCCCCAATATTCAATCTCTGAAATGGACTTGCAGTGTCTCACTGAAGAAGGAAAAATGGAACATCTTAAGATGTTCCCGATGGAGCAGAAAATCCCTCATTTGGGACATTACAGTGGTATCAGAGCATGATATTGGGTCATGATATGCCCAAGATCCATCGCTATTAGAAGAGGAGCTGCTCTCCAAGGAAAGGATATTTACAATGAGACAAGGAAAGAGGAATGAAGGAAGAGGAGGTTTCCCTTCTTCTTTTCCAGACCATTGAGGAGATTATTGAAGATCTTGATGAAAGGGAAATTTGGAGAAATTTTGTACAAAGGGTTTTTGGATGAGACAAATCCTAGCTACTTCATGAAGGGTGTGGACATTCAGCCACACATGAAAATCCATAGCGCAGTCCTTTGTTCACTTGCTTTGCAAATGAATGGAGGAAGAAAAGAGGTCATGGGAGGAGCAACACTGCAACTCAAGGTATGGCACATGATTGTTGGTTTGAGGGTTCCATTTTTTATTGCCATGAAAATGAAAAAACATGTGATGCATGCACTAAGGTTTTGATGGAGAAAACTTGGTGAAATTAATTATGTCATAAACACAAACACTTTTCATACACTGGAAAGAACCAATAGTGTTGTCACATTAGGAGGAGATCCATCACCACATGGAGGTGAAAGGGGAGCCATTGCTTCCATTAGAGGAGTCCTTGTGTCTTTGCAAGGAGTTCCAAATATTTTTTCATGTGGGTACTAAGACACAATTCTGGAGCCCTATGAAGAATTTTGCTGGGAATTGTGAGATGGAAGAAAAGTAGAAGGATCAGCATGGAGGGATGATGAGCATTCTCCCTTATCTATTTCAGAAACTTTTTACGCATGGGAAAGAGCTTGCACTGCGTAGAGGAGAGAGGGAAAAATCAGTCCACTCATACATGCAGTCTATTTCAGATCTCGATGTCTCACTTTTGAAGGCTTCCCACCTTGAAGGCCACATGATTTAGAGATGATGAGGGACATCATGTCATTGGGTTCACCACTCTTGGATTCCAGAGAGGTGGAGACATTGGAGGAATCCATTACAGTGCAGAGATTTTGGGGACAAGCTCCAGAAGGAGGGATACACTCCCTCATTTTCAGTACCACCCATTTTCATCAGCTTTACTACACTGAAAAAGTTTGATGCATGGATGGAGGGTAGAATATTCATGATGTGGGATGACTGCTCCATGGATTTAGTGAGAGATATATTACTTCATTTGGGGAAGGGCTCTTTCATGCTTTGGAGTAGATGGAGGCCACTCATTCTTACATTGCCCAAGATCAAGAGATTCTTTAGAGGTGATAGTATATCATGGGAGGCTTATTTTCAAATGTCGTCATTTATTTGAGCATGAGCAGCTGCATGGTGGCATGACAGCAACTTGGGGGATGAATTTGGCATGAGGGATGTCAAGGTAACAGGCAGCAGCGTGATGGAGCACTTTATTGTAGATTACCAGTGATGTCTGTGTGGAGGATTGATCCAGGATGGAGGACTTAGCTTTGGTTGAGTATTCCCCCAGGATCTTGATGCATGCATGATTCTTGATGACCAGGAGGGATATGACTGATGTAGAGTTTATGATATGGTCATCTAACATTATGGTAGATTCTTCTTGGCTAGGGCTTCTAGTCTCAAGAAGACATTATTGCATGCAACATATGAGGACTTCCTAGCCATGCACTTGGATGCATACTTTGATTGGCTAGAGGAGCTCACTTGGAGGGAATTCATCATGGCACCTATCAGCATAGGGAGAGACGCATAGCCTACTTTTTATGGTGGAGAGGACCTCACAACCAATTCCCTACTCATTAGAGGTAGAGGGAAGTTATCAGTTGGGCCATTTCAGCTCAAGAGCCCAAGTACAAATTGGAGAAGGTATAATCTCACATTTTATATTATACTTTCCTTCCTTGTTGGAGTAGCATGATGAATCAAGAAGAGCTTATTTCTTCTTACATAATGTACAAGGATGTATTTGTAGGTTTTGTGGCAGGAGAATGGACCATTCTTATGGTGGTTTGTGGAGGAAGCCACATGCTTCTTGGTGTGCACCTTTGGCACCAAATTGTGATTTCATGCTTCATCTTATGAGGAGATGTTGTGGCAGCAAACAAGTGGCTAGTTTAGCACTTGTTATTTTTTATTTTGAGGTAGGCCAAGGAGGCACTGCGCAATTCCATGAGTGGAACTTTGAACCACTCTCCAGTTGTCATTTGGCAACTTGATTTTATTGTATATTGCTCCATGTATTCTTGATGTTTGTACACTCACGAGGAGAATTATTTGGAGATTATTATATGTACAGCCCATTGGGAGCATGATTCTCCCTATTGTATATGTCTTATCTTGCAGGGGACACCATGGAAAACCATCATTGCCACATTGCTACTTGTACCTTCTTGTGGGAAGGACCACTTGAAGAATTTGCAGAGGCATATCATGGCTGATTTTTCTTCATGGGGTAGCTTGGGAAATTCATGGAAGCCATACTTTTCCAGCCCAAAGGCAATGTCATCCCCATATGAGCAGCATATAGAGAGAGGGCCATCATGAGAATGCAAGCACAATCTCCATTCAGCCCCAACTCATTGCAGAAATCAAGGGTGAGATTTTCATTTGGATGATTGCATGGATGAGAGGATCATCATTGGGGGAAGAATTTTCCCATGCATGTCATCACTCCTACCTTGAGGAGGCCATAGTATAGCAGGAGGATTTCCACCTACACCTTCTATCCTTCAGGGTGTACACCATTCCAATTTGCATACTTGGGAGGAGGCATTGGAGGACAGTTTTATTGTAGCATATCTTGAGGAGCGGTGGAGATTGTTGATGAGGAGGCCATAACAGAAGAAGGGGGAGAAATTTTTGTTCTCTCTATGTATTTTCTTGAGGAAAATAAACATGTGGGAGGGGAGGACTGTAATGTTCCCAATTTTAGCCTCAAGATAAAATGGAACATTATAGTGGCATATTTTTATTTGTGTTTAATAAAATGGGTAAGAAGACCCCTTAACTCCTTTTGATGGAAAATAGCAGTCCTTCTGTGAAAGGAGAAATAATGAAGCAGCTGAAATAAACACCTAATGGTGTGAACATGATGAGGATCACCTCTAGTTGGTCATCTTTGACCAAGTCAACAGCGCTGCCTTAGAGGGTTGGCTTGCTTGAGAAGACAACACAGTTTTTGGAGGGAAAGCATTCAAAAGTGAATGAAAACCCTAATTGTGGGACCTATGGTAAAAGAGAGTTCATTTGCTTTATAATAACGAAGGAGCAGCTCATTTGATTGATTCTTTGATTCAGAAATTTCGTATTGAGGTCAAGGACTTGCACATCCGGGCTGTTTAGTAGAATTGCAGTGTTGTTGAGCACTGGGGGTGATCCCGGTGCAGATCCCCTACCTCTTCCTCATGGGACGAGAGGATTTGAGCTGCATTTCCTCATTTTGGAATTTTCCCAAGCTCACTCCTATAGTTGCAGCATTATTTCTGTAGTAGAATGGTGCTGTGTAGCCTGGGAAGCAGTAGAGGAACTCATTGAGTCTTTCACTACTTGATTTTCAGTGGAGGAGGGATTCTTCATGGGAAGAGTTGTAGAGAGGGATCTGGGACTTCATTTCATATCTTTGGCATCAGGCCACTCATTCACCATCTCCCACTACGCAATCACTAGGAGAAACTGCGTTATTTTATGAGGGTAGTGTTGAGGGAGATTCTTGTGCTCATCAGGAGGAGTGCTTTGAGTGAAAAGGGATCAGACCATTTTCCCTTGAGGACTTCAATCAGAGGAGGGAATCATTATTTAAGATCAGCCATAGTCTCATGTTCATTGGTTCCAGCTGCAGTGACAATTTATTTGTCATTATTGTATTTTGTCCAGCATTTCTAGCAATCTCCCTGAGATTGGCTAGAAATCCCATATTGAGTCCGATTTCCTTTATTGGGCCATTTTATTTGTATTCCTTTAGCTACATATCATTTGTATACATTCAGCAGCTACATCTCACATAGATACTGCACAGTTACGTTCTTCAAGAATTAGGTGTAGCTGCAGCTACTTCAACATTGTATTGTATATTCATTGGAGGATTGGTTCTAATGCTTGAGGGTCTTATTCCTCATGATATTTATGTATAATCATGCTGATATATTAATATGATTATGGTTGTGTTACTTACCCTCTCATGATACATTCATATTTGTAGAGTTTTAGATTGATGTTTCCATATTGTTGTAAGCTCTCTCATTGAGCACTATTTTAGAGATCTAGTTTGGGGAGATCTGAATAACCCATCTAGATGCATTTATTTAAGCTCATTTTCTGCATGGAAGTTATGTTATATGTTTACTAGGGCATCCGAGCATTGGTTAGCCTTATTTATGTAGCAGCTTCCTTATACAACGTCCTCAAGGACCCTCTGGTAGAAATTCCCGAGGTGGAATATTGCATATCCATAGGCATAGTCTGTGAAGGGCCAGCTAGTCTCAGGATCTCTCCTTTCTTTGAAGGAGAAATATCTTGTAAATTCCCCAACATTTAATCTCTAAAATGGACTTGCAGTGTCTCACTGAAGAAGGAAAAATGGAACATCTTAAGATGTTCCCGATGGAGCAGAAAATCCCTCATTTGGGACATCACACATATGCACTCTCTAGAAAGGATGAAGAGGTGGAAGCGTTGCTTTTTGCAATTTATATTATCCAACCGTATTGGATAGCTGAAGCAAGGGATGAATGGAAGAAGGATGAAGAAGTGTGGACACTCATTCAAAATTTGAAGCAATATCCTAGTACAGTTGATACATTTAGTTGGAAATATGATTCCTTATGGTACAAAGATCGCTTATATATTTGTAAGAATTCCCAACTAAAACAAAATATTATTTTGGAATTTCACACTTCTCCTCTAGGAGGACACTCAGGATTTTTAAAGACTTTCCACAGGGTGATAAAAGATTTTTTTTGGGATGGCCTTAAATCTGATATTCAAAATTTTGTGGTAGAATTTTTGTTTGCTAATAAAATAAAATTGATACAATTAAGACCTCAGGTATTCTACAACCTTTATCCATTCCAAGTCAATGTTGGGAGGAGATTTCAAAGGATTTTATCATAGGTTTACCTAAGTCCAAAGGAAAGAGTGTCATCATGGTGGTAGTCGATATACTTACCAATTATGCACACTTTTCTCCATTATCTCATACATTTAGAGAAATTACAGTTGCTACTGCATTTATGGAAACAATTCAAAAGATACATGGAAACCCAAAGATTATGGTAAGCAAAAGAGATCCCATTTTTACTAGAAATTTTTGGACGAGATTATTTTCTTGTTTGGGTAGTCAACTAGCTCATAGCTCATCTTATCATCCTCAATCTAATGGTCAAACTGAGATAGTGAACAAATGTTTGGAAGGATCTCGTCGTTTTTTTGTATTTTATAAACAAACACAATGGGTCAAGTGGTTACCTCTTGCTGAATGGTGGTATAACACTTCTTTCCATACTGCCGAAAAAATAACCCCATTTATGGCACTTTATGGATATCATCCACTGTCCATCCCATCATCTTTAAGATAAAATTATATGGTGAAAGAAGTGGAAGATCACATCAAGCATCAACTACAAGTTCTCCAAATCTTAAAGAATAACCTTAATTTGGCACAAAATCGAATGAAACAACAAGCAGATCAACATCGTAGCGAGAGAAGTTTTGACGTAGGAGACTGGGTATTTTTATGTCTACAACATTGAAAAAAAAAATCCCTCAAGAAAGCTAAGAAGGATAATAAATTATCACCAAAATACTATGGTCCTTACAAGGTGTTGCAAAAGATTGGTAATATGGCATACAGATTGGAGCTTCCTGCTTCTTCGTGAGTGCATCCATTTTTTCATGTTTCATGCTTAAAGAAGGTTATAGGTGACAAAATTCCAGTTCAAATAATATTGCAATAACTTGATGAGGAAGGAAATATCATATTGGAACCTAAAACAATCACGAAAGCAAGAGATCGACAACTATGAAGTCAATAAATTTCAGGGTATCTCATCAGCTAGAATAACTTACGCAGTGAATATTCTACATGGGAGGATGATAATTTTATACAGAAGCATCTAGAGCTACTCAAGCATTGAGGACAACACTTTTTTGAAGGAGAGGGGCATGTTAGGTCCCTATATTACTAGTGTAGTCCCTAACTCTTATTAGTGTAGCCCCCTTATTGTTATTGTCGTACCCCTATAACACCCATATTGTTATTATCCCTTACATTACTATTGTTTGGTTGGCTAGGATTATATTGTGACCTCATGGACCCCTATATATAGAAGGAGGTTTTATCATTTGTATCATCCAAGAATTTTTCATTTATGTAATGTATTGGAGGTTTACTCCTCAAAGTGGCTGATTTCTAAGGCGTTGATCTCTCTTTTCTTCTATTTTTGGAGTTGGTTTCATAACATTTATGTCCTAACTTCCTCTTCATCGACTGAAGCATGAGAATATATTCGTGCCCTATAAGATTGAGGATATAGATTTAAGAACAGGTTGTCCAGATACTCTTCCCTATTGCAATGATCTTCATAATCATAAATAGAAGGGTCACCAAATATACAATATAAGAACTTATTGTTGACTTTTACATTGATCTTTTCCTCATTGGAAGGATCACAAGGGTCGGCATTTAATTTCCTGGCTTCTCAATACCCTTTGAAATCGTCAAACTCAACTTCCAGGATATAAAAGAAAAAATGGCATCCATATCAGTTTTTTTGATTGAGCTTGTAGCATAACAAAATTTGGTTCTAGTTGTTGTGGATGTTGACGTATTTTCTCCATATTCCAGATTAAGGATCAACGCAGGTCCTTATGCGAAGAAACTTGGATCATATGAGCTTGAATCATGTAGAAAATACCACTAATATTGTTTTTGGGTAGCCTTAAGAACATCAGATAGTGTAATAACTCATGGAGATGATTTTGAAATGATTAGAAACAAGGAAAATCATTCTTCTATCATAATTGTTACTTTCAGACCTCCTACCTAAGGTTTCCACTGTGTTTTTTCACATCATTTATTTTTTAGAGTTGTGTCCTCTTCTTCATACTAGACTAAGTGTGAGAATGCTCAAAGTGAGTGTATACTAGAGTGATTACATCTATAATATTTTTCTTGAGCTTGTATCTTGAATAGAGAGAGTATATGTTTTAGGCCCTTTTGATGTTGCAATCTTTGAACATGATGATTATCTCCTAATTACTGCAAGGGAGGCACATTGGCGATCACAAGTTGGTATTATACCTTGGTGCAAGAATTGACATAGCATAGAAATAAACTTCATTGTTACAAATACATATTTTTAATCAAAATGAAGAATGACATTGGCGCTGGTTTCTCTCTATTTATGATTGTACCAAAGGCACATACACAATATTTGTGTGCCATATACTCTCAGCTTGGATTTGGAGATTTTTTTGGAATCAGTATTTCACTCTAATCCTTCATTTATATTTTCCAGTTGATAATACCATGTCCAAATAATCGCCATATTACTTTCTCTCGTAATTTGAATTGGTGCCAAGTTGGATGCTAATCATATTTATGATTCATTGAGTTATCTGCATACAACAATGGAACTTGAAAAATTTTAACATGGTGCACTCCTTTGAATCATTCCATCCAACCTTTCCCTTCTCACAGATACTTTCAGAATAACATTTTTCTCTATTGCATAATGTCAGCTAAATTTTAACAATGACACAAAATTTCATAGTTACATGGCTAAGGGGTTGTCACTATGTCTCGTTCCCGTCAACAGTGGTAGCATATCGTAAAGGGTTTAGAATACTGAAGTTTTTTGTATGATGATGACATCAGTGAAGAAACAAATGCATGCAAATATGGGACTTTTGAGTGCTAGTTCTTACCCATTGACACCATTGACAAACTACACCCAATGGAAAACACCAATGTCAGAGCCTTGTTTCTCATCTTATCACTATAGTATGACTGCCCTTTTGAGTGATTTAGTTATTTTTATTTTGATATGGTAAATGTCCTAGCTTAAACATAGCTCTCTACCTTTGAGGCACCAACACAAGGATTTTATGTATCCACTACCAGCATACACAATTTCTACCATAGCAGTTTATCTTATTTGATTTGGGGACTGTTTTAATTTGGGAATTTTGTTCATCACCTTTAAAAAAGTTACTGGGAGTGGGAATGACTTCAAATGTCCATTAATACACCAAAAAAATTTCTCATAGGAGGATTCTCAAGAGGAAAAATCCATTAGTCTCTATCTCAGTGTCTCTTATATCCCCTAAAAGTAAAGTTCTCAAAGGTAGGGACTTTCACCAGAAAATCACATTGGTTTATCCTTTTGTAGCCTGAATAGAAGGAGGGTCCCTAGTTGTACAGAAATCATCTCATTTCTCTTCAGCAGGTCAATAAAATTTGGATGAAATAACTTATCAACTTGAACCAGAGCAGGTGTGTGTAACTGTCTTCCAAATTTTTGCATCATTACAACACCAAACTAAATCATTTTTCCGAGCACTATTAGCTTGAGTTTAGTATTGGAAATAGTTTGAGTCCAAAAAATTTTAGTATTACAGTAAAGGAAAACAGATTGGGTAAGAATAATTTTCTTGGAGAAAATGGAACATTCCCAAGCATTGGTCATGCTTGTTTTTCCATGAAGGAAGAACTTGAAGAATACATGGGCTATGACATTGGTGACTATTGTAAATATGACTAGTATATAGCTAAAAAATTAATGGTTCATGGACTTGAATATTTCGCCCTTTCCTTTACCTGAAGTAGAATCAACTATTTTTTTAATCCTCCTCATATCCAATGGCATATAATTTTGACTTCATAAGGCATACTTAAACATTTACCAGCCAGTCACTTGTGGTTCAAATTAAAGTCTTCGAGTGACATTGGCATTCTCTTACCATATCAAAGCATAACCATCCAAATGTTCTCTAGAAAATGGAATTCTTGTCTTTCTCACTCCATTGGCATTGAAATAAATTTCCTTTTGTTGTAACTGGTGATTTAATTTGATGGAATCAATATTACATGCATATGGCTTGATGTCTATCTTCACCCCTCCACTTTGAAAGGTTCCTAATTTTTCTGCAATATTCTTTGTCCATATTTTTTACTTATCCTTGGGCTTCTCTTCATGTTGAACTTATTTCTCCTCTGAACTTGACTCATTATTTGATACTTCTTCTTGGGCTTCTTCTCATGTTGAACCTCTTTCTCCTCTGAACTTGACCCATGAGGTAACTTGCTGGAACTAAAGTGTTAATGTTCTTATTTATCTTTGAAATCCCTATGGATATGTGAGATCCATATAGATGTTATAGTTTTTTTCCATCTCATTGTATTCTTGATTCTATGCTAGAGCTTGATCTTGAGACTGCTTCTTTCTTCAAAACTAAGGTGTATTTTCTTCAATGTTGTAAGCATTAAACTCAACATGATCCCTTATAGCCTGCAAAAACACATGTTCTTATACTATTGTGCTCTGTAATTTGTAGTAGGTATCTCATTAAATGGTTCATCACAATGTATTTAAATTTTATTTCTTTGTGTTATTATATTTTTTTAAATGGAAAATATGCATCTACATTGTAAATGCAAGAAAAGGAAATAACACAAATTATAATTAACTACACATTCAAGCATCAAACTACATGACACAAATTACATTGGAGAACCTAATTTGGGAAAAATCCAACATTAGAAGGTGTTCAATTTTTCCATGTTGATTCTTTTTAAGAAATATTTTATATATTACAAGGCACAAAATGAATAGAACTTATTATGTATGTAACTTTGGGTGCTACATCAAATTCCTTCCTTTGTCTCAATTTTCAATCTACATCTGGTTGTTAGCTTGATCTTGCTTGATGGATCTCCAATTCTATCCTTGTCTCTATTTTAATTAACTTGTTTGAAACACAATCTACAACTCTTGTGGAAAAATTCTAATTTTTGACGTACCCTGTCATTTACAACCATTAATTTGCCTTCATTGGAGCCATTTAAATTTTCTTTTTTGGCCTCTAAACTTTATCTTCATATTTTGTAGGTCTATTTTGTTGATTGAGGTTGGCCCTTCAAATTATATTTAGAATGAGGTAGTTAGCTTTGTTAACAGGCCTGCGGATATGGATATGGATCCACCTAAATCCACATAGGATCCCCCACATAAGTGGAGCCTTAAGAACTGGAAAAAAATTCCATGCTGCTGAAAGGGATCCTATGCCAGCTAGTTATCAGAAGATGAATCCCAAGCACTTGTTTGATACTCTAAAAACAAAATATTCTGATTATAATTTTAGTTAGATTACATATTATTAATCTGTAGGTTGTAAATCTGTATTGGTAACTTATCAATCACATGTAGCCTGTAGCTTGTATAACACATGATAATGCTAGTAAGAAAGGTCTGATACATTTCATGGATTAGAAGCTTTAACAAACCTATTACTTTTCAGATTCTCAACCATTCATTTCAAAAATTCAATTTCCCCTTGCAAAAAATGCATCCACGCAACCTAGATACTCAAGATTTCAAAAGAAAAAACAACACACCACTCACCATAAGGAAAAATAAAATCTTGTGGAATAATTTTGTCATAAATTGATGACACACTAAAAACTGAAACCTAATTACTAGAAAAATAAGTTGCACCATTACATGTTAAAATTACTGGTATGATATGTACATGTGAGAATGGCCCATTCATATGCATCTTTATGTACTTTTAAACATGACCAAGGCTATATTTTTATTTCATTTATTGTAAGACAGGTTTGTGGTTAAGGCCAAGCTAGTAAAACTTAACATATAGGCTGAGTTATCCCTCTTGGAGTGTGTTCCCTTGTTATGTGAGTCCATAAACCCTATGAGGATGCCTCAATTGAGTTGTGTAAAAAGGCACAACTCAAGCTAAAAATTGTAGCATCTCATCTTCTAATCTTGTGACCTTATTCTGGAATGCACAACTCAAGATAAAAATTGTAACATCTCATCTTTTGATGTTGTGACCTGAAACTCCTCCATGCTATCTTAGATATATGTTTTCTAGACCTCCGGATTATTCTCCAACATCCTACACTAGAAGCCTTAAAGCCCTTTCCATATATCCGCAGCCCTATCTCAGATATGAGAATTCGATGTGTGAGAATGGGATGAAGAGTGTTCCATATATACAATTTATAAGATGAATACGGCCTTTAATTTTAGAGGAAAAATTCAAAATTCGAATTTAAATTTTCCCTCCAAAACAACATCATTAATTAATGCATTTATTTTGAATAAGAAAATATTTCCTTAGCAAAATTTGATGATATTTATATTGATTTTAGTCCTCTCGAAAAGAGGAATCCAATGGATTTATAATCTCTATCAACTGAATAGGAAAAAGTGGAATTCGACCCTAATTTCCAAATTTCACACCGAAATTATATACACTTTTAGTTTTTGTTCATATTGGAGTTGATAGTAAAATAAGTTTCATTTATCTAAGGAACATTTTAGAGGCATCATAGTTGTGAAGTAGATGAAATTTAATTTATTTTCCAAAACCAAAGTTGAAAGGGAGCCATACTATGAATACTTTTTGGATATTTATTTGGATATTTATATATAGGGTGTTTGTGACTTGTTGGCCCATGAAGAAGAAGTAATTAGAACTTGAAATATACTTACAAAAAATAGTCAAAGCCATGACCTAAATTCCCTTAAGAAAGATAGTGAAGAATACATCCATAGAGTACTTGAGTCTGAATATATGGGTTTTGAATTGGCAGACACATTATCTGCCTCATGCTAAAATAAAAAATAAATACACCCTGATGAATTTGTGGTAATTGATTGAAATCATACAATTTATTCCCTTAGTGATGCAGGCCCTATGCGTAAGGAGAAGATCTAGTGTTGTCCTTTATTACATTCATGTTCTCTTTTTTTTCATCTATATATTATCAGTTGGGATGTTTCTGGCTTCATCTAAGTTGAATATACGTTCATCTCTCTTCTGAGATTTTTTTTTTTGTTTCTTTGTAAATCTGCGAGTTAATGAATATATGAAATACTGGTTTTTCTAGGGTAATATAGCACATTGTGATAATGTGGTCTTTTTCTCTGTTGTTCTTGTGAGGTTTTAAGGTTCTAAACTATCATATTTCATAAGAAAGAGTTTGATCCTATTTTGTTTTCCTCGTCTATTTTTTTCTCATGTACCTCTATTGTTTTCTAAGATTTAGAAGTCATTTCAATTCACATATTTACTCAAATTTATGCTCATTTATTTTAATCCAATTATGTTGATGTCTTCGATACACTATTTTTGTTTTCAATGTTTTGATTTTGAAATCCCCCATCTCAGCATCGACACAACATTGAAAATGCTAACATTGGGCATGATTTGTACATAAAATTGTTTATTTAGTATAAAATTTGTGTCTGATATAGGTGTCCCTTATTGGGGTTACTACCAATATGATGACAGATTACATGATGAAGTCACATATTTTGCTAATTCTTCCTTAGTCAATTTAAGAGAGAGGTTGAGAATGCTCAAAGTATTTTTAGTGAACTTTTAAAATTTTAAAAGTTTATATGTATACAAATACAACCCATATAATTAATACTGAATAATCATAGATCATGGAGCCAAAGGGTGGCCATATTGGTTTCCTCTCCTTATAAATGTGCCTCTAACTTGTTGTGTTGTATGTTGATCTGATCTTAATATTTTTAATTTACAGTTTATTATATTTAAACTTGAATGTCATTTTATGGTAAAGTTGTACTCTTTGATGGACAAAGCTTATGTATTAGAAGGGTAAATTTAGAAATTATTTCAATTTTCATTTTGTGTGTTCAAGTGAGATATTATTTTCAAATTTTCACATCTCTAATTTTATTGCAATGTGGCATATTGATCGTGGCACAAGAACAACCTCAAGACAGGTAAAAAAATAACAATTTCACTTTCAGATTAGATTATTTAACTTTAATATATATATATATATATATATATATATATTTCATGGTTCTTATTATTTTCTAATGTGGCAGAATTATCGCGAAAAATTGTCAGCTGAAGAAAATCTAAAGTGCCAACCTTGCTCTATCTTCAGGTATTTTAATTTTTTAAATAATTGAAATAATGTTAATTTTTTTTCAAATATGCAGACACCAAGCCATGGTGCTCATCATGATTCCCTCAATGAGGAATATTTTTATTCATCCCTAAGTCCATTTGTTTTGCTGCGATAAAAGATTCAAAACACAAAAAATGAACTTGAGTGTTTGGTAGACATTGTGCCTCAAACACCTAAATTAGAAGAAAGGATATTACAATTATGACCCAGCTTCAGAAATATGAGGTAATAAAAAAAAATAAAAAATGATATTTTTATTGCTATGCATAAGATCAATTTTGATAGGTTCATTTATAACTTTTACATTAACTAAAATAACAAAAAAAATCTTTCGTATGTAGAATTTTCTTCAACCTATTGTCCCTGATGTTGGTCGTAGTGGAAAAAAAAGGCAAGATATTCCCGAGGAACCCCCTCCTAAACCTTATACGAATTTAGACAAAAGGCAAGAAACAGACCCCCAAGAAGACACGCAGTGAACCGTTGAACATGGTGGTAGTGATGAGGATGATATGGCCAACTTTATGATTGCATTTCTTGGAGCTACACGTGTAACCTCCACGGCGACCCTTCCAGGCACGTTTTTGGTGAACAATAAAGGTGTTTCTATAAAGAAAGTATAACTCCCATGTAAGTTTTAATATTTTAAATCTTTCATGTACTTTATCTAAAACATATTTTATCATGATTATTATTTTTAAATAAATGATAATATCTTTTTCTCTGTAAGAGGAAATTATTTATATAGGTCCTTGGAGAGCAAGGCATTGTTAATTTTTTGCCCAAACATATACACAAGGTGGAATTCCCACAATTCCAACCTGAAAATAGAACTTCTAGATTATCTAGAAAGCCTTTTTGGGGTAGGCATATTTGATAAAAAAAGGTCTCCTGGGCAGTTGGAAAATATCTAAAATATATAGGGGACACCTATAGGAATTGAAAAATAACTCTGGATACAAGCATCCTATAATAATTCCAGAGAGGGAGTGAATAACATTCATCGAGGAAGAAAAGGATAAAAACACCAATAAAGAAGGAAAAATGCTAACTGGACCCACAAGGTAAATTACAACTTTAATTCAATAGCTTTAATTTTCTCTATGTATACAATAAAAATGTGCTACATAACTTACTTAAATATTTTGATGATAGGTTTTCGGACACCTCGAAGGCAACAAAAGCTAGGATTGACAAACAAGGGAAACACAAGCTAGGCCAGGGTAGCCACTTGAAATTAGCTGCAAGAATTGTAAGTAGCTAAACATCTTATTAATTGTATTGCCTTCCAACATTTTTATAATCCCATTAAATAAAATTAAAAATACACAATCATATGCAATGTAGGGTGATGACTTTGGAATCTAAACCAAAAATGAAGATAGGTAGATCCCTTTCTATTCCGGCTATCAAGCCATAGTTGAATGTCATAAATGCTTGGTATGGGTACCAAGATCTAGAATGCCTTATAAGGTAAAACGTTAACCTTTCAATATGTTTGTTTTCATCGATAAATTTAATGTCTAACAATTTTGTTTAAATGATGGGAGCATCAATTTCAAAGAGCCAATAAACCCAGTTGTAGAGCACTGCGTTGAGAGTGAAATATTGCCAGAACATGGTCCTTGTGTGCAACCTAATCATTCCAGTGGGGACCGGGCCAACAGTGCGGCTATCAATGAGGCCTACGACACTATTTAATTTCTACTTATATTTTTTTCTAATTATACATTGAGGTTTGTGTCCTTACACCATTTTTTGTTTAAATGACAGAGAATGTTGTACTTGAGCATCCTACCACCAAAGAGGAACACAGGGCAATGATTCCAATGGTGACAACTAGTGCACTAGGTAAGTAATTCCATTACAAATTTTTTTATTAATATTACCAAACTACTTCAATTATATTAAAAAACTAGCAATTTAAATTTAATATCATTTTTTTTTGTAGGCGATGCCTCTTCACTACATAAGACCAGATATCATGAGTATCCAACTAGGTCTTCTTTGTGGGAAAGGCACGAAATAGAAGTAGAGAACAATGATGTTGATGATGTAGTTAGGAGCTTTAAAAATAGGAAGAAGAAAATGAAATTTTTATAATGCAAAATATTGTATTATTATAAGACAAATGATAGATGACATGTCATACTTCGAAACTTTTTTGTGTTATATAAAAACTCATTTATCATACTATTTTTATGCCATACACTTTCAATGTTTTCTTGCGTACTTTTTGTTGCATTCTTTTTTAATTAGTTATTGAATATTTTTTTGTGCTCGTGTTCGTAAAAGATAAAATATATATTTGGTATTGGGGAGTTGAGAGTGATGTGAGGGGTAGGGAGGGGCCATAAGAGCTTCAACCTTCACATGGTTGGCCCTGTTTATTAGAGAATAATTTATTGGAGCGATTTACTCTTGGAGAAAACATCCCTCGATCCAACATAGTAGAAAAAAAAGTCATTGTTCACTTAGTTGCTACTCTTTTAGATCGTGCGAGGCTTGTTCCAAGTTTAGGAAACTCCAATAAATTGTTATTGAAATGAAGAGCAGCTTATTCAAGTATGTTTTGACATTGTCAACATATGTTCTAACATTATCATAAGAACGCATCTTAGAGTAAAAAATACTACAAATATTACTTGTATTTATTGTATAGATAATTATGGATTTTAAATGACTTGGCAACATAGATACACATCCTCTTGAATCATGAGCAATACAGCTTACCAACCAGGGTCATCTCCAAGATCTTTTTTCTTGTGCACTTGACCAGGTTAATAGTGTCACATTTTGTAAGTTCCTTTACACTTCATAATTCAAGATGAAGCTTGTTCATGATTATGATCTGGTTTTATGTATGTGTTTTTCCTCTATTTGATTGTATGTTTGAACATGATTTTAAACATTGAAACCTTTTTTTTAATATACTATTAATATAGTGAAATATTCCATAGTTCATGAATTGAAGTGTCATGTGAATAAATAACATATTGTTACAATCATAGTTTAATATTTTAGATCATGTAAGGTTTTAGGACCATATTGGTGGTTTACGTAATATTTTGATTTGACAGCATGAATTATTCCTATTTTGACCATGTGCAGAAATAATGATGCTAGAATCATGTCGCCATCGAATGTTAGTTTGGCACTAACATCATGGAATCATGGTATGGTGTCCTTGTAATAGGAGACCAATTTGGTGGCATGCCAAAGTCTAAACCTTCCATATAGATGGTTAGCTAGAGTGCAATTTCCTATTGCAGCATCTTGCCATTCAAATACAAGGTAGAATTATTGGTACCAATAGGAGCCAATTTGCCAAGCATGATGTTTTTTGTAACACCACTGGGAGGGTCTTCTTTAGTGAATGCAACAGCACCCAAAAGGATGTCCACAGTCATCTCATCATTGGTCCTATGTCATTATGATTGATACCATGTCGAGTAATAGCCATCAAATGACCTCAATATGTCATTGTGTCACATTGAATGGTTAGACTCTTGTAGTTCACATATGACCCATCAAAAGATATCGCAACTCGAAGCTCATCCAAAAGAGCCTACTTCACGACCTCAATTCCAAGCACTTCAACAACCCCAATCAAGTGATTACTAGTTTTCCTAGTAGCATCCACATCTTCATGGCACATCAACACTAACATATTGACACCTTCTGTGTCTAGCATCCATTCTATCTCAGTCTAGAATCCATAATTCTCGTGAAACTTGTTGATTTTTTGAGACTTGATAAACACTTTATTGATATCTACAAATCCCCTTAGATCCATTACTATAAGAATGTTACTTTCATTTTTTTTCAAAAACAAATCATCTTCAAAATTTTCATTTTGTACCTCTCCTTTATGACCTTCTTCATTCATAATACGTAACCATAGAATACGTTTTTATGCATTATTATCATTAAAAATGCATCTCAAATCATCATCTAACTCAAGGTTAATATTTTCTGCAATCTCTACCATACTCAGATTTTTATCAACCATCATCTCTCTCTTCAATTCTATACGAAGCAGCCATGGAGATATTTTTTCTTGTGCAATATCCTCATCTGGCATTTCATAATAGGATTTTACAAAGTCAACATCCTCCTCAATGATATTACTCATTGGATCTGGATCATACCACACCTCAGTAGGCTCTATAACACTTCTCAAGGTTTTGTACTTTAAAGCACATTGCACATTTTTTTCTCTTTCCTTTGTCGTGTTAACCTCAAGTTTTAGGTACACAAAGAGTGATGGCGTTTTAATATTCTTTGCCATATTTTTTTTTCCTCACCCTGGTGACACTGAGAGTAACATTTTTTTCACTAACACCATCATAATGGAAATTATGCAGTGTCATCTGAGTACCTAGCTCACCAAGGGATTGCGCTGGAACACAGCCAATCATCTCACTTACAGAAACTAAGGACTGTAGAAAACGATATTCTATCTCACCAGTTACCCATTTAAATGTGTCCCTTGTAAGGTGGTACTCCTTTAGCACATGCTTACTAGAAAATTTACTTCGAAGAAGAATGTTGAAAAACAGAGTGGAATTCTAGTGTGCTTCAATACTCATGGGGTCATCACTGGGAACAACCATAAGTATTTCCTGAAGCCTATCAAATTATTATACAAAATACATGGGATGGATATCTGATGGTTTTCTCATATCAATTTTGAATTTATTTTGGTTGTTCTAGATGAGCCTCTTATCGTTTAAGAGCAGAGGCCATGCATTATCTCTAGTGGTTACAATATTTGTACCTAGTTGGCATCTATCTGACTCCAGCTTTTGCATTTCCAAATGAAAAAAATTATGTAACTCCCGAAGTGTTTTCAAATCGTCCACATGGTCTGGTAACATGTAACTAGGATTCCAATTTTATTGATTAGGTTCATATTTATAAGAATTTTTAAAATTCCTATTTTTCATATTCATAGAATCAAGGTTCGGTGACTCAATCTAAATAGCATCCATACCATCTTCACCATATAGAAATTAAATAACATCACCAAGTGAGATCCTGACAATCCCAGCATATTTAGCCATGATATCCTCCATAGATTTTACAAGACGCCTATGTATGTACCATGTTTCTAAAGTCTTCATAGCATTATCTATCAAACCTTCTCTGACACTTTAATTATAATACCCATGTTGCTTCCACGTAAGCCATTCAGATCCAATAACAGGGAACTGTTGGGCACAAACATGAATCTGATACCTTTTTGAAAATCTAAATGAGGAATCAAAGGTAGTATCTACCCCTAGCCGGCAGACTTTTCTTCTTTATATGGCTCCCATTGCAGTAGTACTTATGCTACCTGCAACATTGCTAATGGAAGATGATGTCCTTGGGATAATTATCACATTTTCAAGGGAGGATGTGGAAATCATATACTATCTTCTTTTCATTTTGGCCTTAACATATTTTGTCAATTTGACCAATTTTTTGGTCACTAAGCACACTATTCCTTTAACTTTCCAGGTATGTTGCATCATTTCATCTAAGATTGTTATTTTCTAATGCTTTAATGTTAGTAATGATTTCACCTCATGTTTGATGCTCTACATGGAAATTTAAGTGATTATATATGAAGACATTAACAATCACTTTCGTATTTATAGATTTTATTATGTGGCTTTAGATTTATATTGTATGAGCTTTATTAGAATGGTTTCATGCAATTTTTTTTTAAATGTATTTTTTAAACTATCAAAATATCCCATAGCATCTCTTTCTTGACTTGAGAAAACAGGCTTTCCTTTTGATAACACCAAGATTTTGTCAAACATATGAAAACCTTGCCACTTGACTGATGTATTTTCGTCAAACATATGAAAAAGTGTACTACTTGGCCAATGTATTGTAGTAATTAGACCCATAGAGAATTGTTCAAATTTGAGTATTACCATATTTTTTATAGTCAATTTTGATGAACAATACCAATATTATATTATACTTTAATGACCTCACTTCCTCTTCATCAACTGAAGCATGAGATTCTATTTGTGCCCTATAAGATTGAGTTGCAGATTTAAGAATAGGTTGCCCAGATACTCTTCCCTATTGCAACAACATTCATAATCATACATAGAAGGAACACCAAATCTACCATATAATAAATTATTTTGACTTGTACATTGATGTTTTCCTCACTAGAAGGATCACAAGGGTTAACGTTTAATTTCCTGGCTTCTAAATACCCTTTGAAATCATCAAACTCAACTTCCAAGATATCCAAGTAAAAATGACATCCGTCTCTGTTTGTTGATTGACCTCTTATCATAACAAAATTTTGTTCTAGTAGTTATGGATGTTGGCATATTTTATTCATCTTCCAGATTAAGAATTGACAGAGGTCCTTATGTGAAGAAACTTGGATCATATGAGCTTGAATCATGTAGAAAATACCACTGATATTGATTTTAGGTAGCCTTAAAAACTTCAGATAGTGTAATAACTCATGTAGATGATCTTGAAATGATTAAAAAAAATGAAAATCATTCTTCTGCCATAATTATTACTTTCAGACCTTCTATCTAAGATTTCCACTGAGTTTTTGCACATCATTTATTTTTTAGAGTTGTGTACTTTTCTTCATACTAGACTGAGTGTGAGAATACTCAAAGTGACAGTATACTAGAGTAACTACATCTATAATATTTTTCTTGAGCTCATATATTGAATAGAGAGAGTATATGTTTCAGGCCCTTTTGATGTTGCATTCTTCGAACATGTTGATGATCTCCTAATTACTGCAAGGGAGGCATAGGGGTTGTCACCACTTACAATTATACCTCAGTGAAAGTAGTGAAGCTTCATATGATCAGGATTTATGCAGGAACACAACAGAATAAACATATAACCATAAATACAGAGATGCAGTGGGAATAACACTTCATTTCATTAATACCAAAGAACTGAAATTTTCTTACAGATAGAATGGAAATAAAACTAGCTAGGGCACTAGTAGCTATCTCTGAGAAGAGATGTGGCAGCTACAGGCCTCTAAAATAAGTTACAATGAGGCTCGAGGGCCTATTTATTATTGAGAACAATGGAGAACCCTAAACATCCAAAAACCTAACCCTAGGAGATGAAGCACCAAAACTATGGGCCCCGTTTGGGTAAATTGGTGTTTCAACTTCCCAGGGACGTAACTTTGGCATACTATCTCCGTTTGATGCACATGATACATCATTAGAAAGATCTATCCGAGGAATAAAAATTTCACCACAAAAATTAAATGATATTAGCTGGAGGCGTGATGCCCAAAAAACATCGTTTAGGGCCTCAAAACGGCTCCGGAAGTTCATTACCCGAAAAATTGCTAAAAATAGTAAGTTATGTCGAAACTGAAAAACTGAAAGAGAAAATGGTGGGGGCTCAAGTGGAATAGGTGGGTGGCCACCAATATCCATCTGGATCATTCCTCCCCCCTTAGGAAGAAATGGTCCCCATTGCGTTAAGTTCCTCCATGAGATGAGAACATTTCTACTGAACTTGGTCCCTGGTGAACTACTTTCCTTGGTGCAGGAGTTGGCCAGCTTTGACAACCCGATACAGTTGGATCTTCTGTTGGCAAGTGTTCTTTATTTGCATTTCCATGATACAATTTGTGGTGGCCTTTTCCATGCAGTCTGGGTTTAACTCTGTTGGTGTGAGTTGTTCTGCAATGTCCGAGGTGTCCAGTAGAGGTGGGAAGTAAGGACAAAGGTGATCCAAATTGAAGACTGAGTGTAGACCAAGGAATGGAGGAATATTAAGCTTGAAGGCATTGTTCCCTATAGCCTTGGTGACGGTGTACGACCCATATCGAAGCAGGCGAAGCTTGTGGTGGGGTCTAGTGAGGCGCTCCTTCTACAAACGTAGCCATACTTTGTCGCCCACCTGGAAGTTGTGTGGCACCCGGTGTTGATCATGGCGTTGCTTGTACTTCGCATTAGCTCTATCCAATATATCATGAACCTGTTGGAGGATGTGTTGAATGCGATCGATGAAGCTACTTTCTTTGTCAACTTCAGACTGAACATGAGCTGAATCGGCCTGAGCAGCTGCAAATGGCATGGCTACGTCAATGGGACATAGTGGCTAGAATACCAAGCCCACCTGAAATGGGCTATGGCCAATTGAACTGTGGAGAGCCCTGTTATAGCTATGTTGTACATAGGGGAGGCTCTCATCCCATGTGCGTGAATGCTTTGAATTGTACATGCGCAGAATGTGTACAATAATTCTATTGACGACCTTTGTCTGGCCATCTGTTTGGGGATGGAAAGCTGTGGACTTGGTGAGCTTTGTGTCCAAAGTTGACCAGAGGCTGGGCAAAAATGTGTTGAGTAACCTGCTATCTCGATCTGATATGATAGACTGTGGGATCCCAAAGTGCACCCACACTTGTTCAAAGAAGATTTTAGCAGTGGCCATCTTCGAGAATCTGTCAACGACCACGAAAACACAGTCATTTCCATTCTTAGTAGAAGGTAGGCCCGACATGTAATCCATGGAGATGGATTCCCAAGGTCGACTAGGGGTAGGTAGTGGAGTATATAGGCCTTGCTTCTTGATGGTCGGTTTGGCAATGGCACAAGCAGTGTAGGATATGATGTGCTTCTTGACATCATTTTGAAGGCTCGGCCAATAGAAATACATCTGTAGTATTGCTATTGTTTTCTCGACCCCGAAATACCCAGCAACTCAACTATAGTGTGCTTCCCATATCATCTTGGCACGCTCGCTTGAAGGAACACAAAGGTGTCCCAGGTGACATAAAAGTGCATCTTGGAGGTGAAAATTTGAAACTTTCGTACCCCCCAAGAGTGCCTTGTAAGTGTGGTCGAATTCTGGGTCACTCTCATAGAGAAGCGACCAATCAGAAGTCTCGTGCCCACAAGAGTTGAGCACAGTGGTGAGCGCCACGATCGGTGGTCAGCTGAGGCAGTCTGCAACATTATTGGTACTACCCTTCTTGTACTTGATATTCAAATGAAATTGTTGCAGATATGTGGACCACTTCTGATGGTGATCATTCTGAAACTTCCCTTGTGTCTGGATGAACTGAAGGGCCTGGTGGTCTATGTGGATGATTGTTTCCTTCCCCAAAATGTAATTCTTCCATTATCAATAGGCTTGCACAATGGAATACATTTCTTTGTCATAGGTCGGATACTTGTGAACTGTCTCAAACAATGTTTCACTGTGATATGCCATTGGATGTCCCTGTTGAGTAAGAACTGCCCCAATAGCATAGTCAGAGGCATCTGTCTCGATCTCAAATGGTTGTTGCAAGTCTGGTAATGTGAGCACTAGGGCAGAACAAAGGCAATTTTTCAATTCTATGAACGCCTTCTATTGAGGTTTTGACCAAAAGAATTTTTCTCTTGCTCCTCCCTTGGTGACTTGACTCAAGGGCCAAGTGATATGAGAGAATCCCAACATGAATCTACCGTAGAAATTAGCAAGACCCAGAAATTTTCAAAGCTCTGTTATAGTGGTTGGGGCTGGCCAATCCCGAATGACTTGGATCTTGGCTATATCCACATGCACCCCCCTTTCATCAATAATGTATCCTAGATATTGAACTTGGGTCATGCCAAATGTGCACTTCTCCAAATTGGCACACAACTTGTGTTTCCGCTGTGTTTGGAGGACTTGTCGGATGTGGTGAAGGTGCTCTTCCCAATTCTTCCTGAAGATCAGAATGTCATCCAAGTACACCACTACGAATAAGTTGGTGAATGGCCGCAATATTTCGTCCATCATCCTCATTAAGGTTGCGGGAGCATTCGTCAACCTGAAAGGCATGAATAGCCATTCAAAAAGGCCTTCCTTGGCTTTGAAGGCAGTCTTCCACACATCAGAGGGTTCAATTGGTACCTGGTGATACCCAGACTTTAGGTCAATCTTGCTGAAATATTTTTCACCTTTGAGTTGGTCTAGAAGGTCATCAATCCGTGGGATGGGGGACCTATTCTGGACAGTGATATTTTCCAGCACCTGATAGTCAATACAGAGTCTCCATGTCCCGTCCTTCTTCTATACCAATACGATTGGGCTCCCACAGGGCGATGAACTTGGTCTGATGTGACCTTTCTACAACAACTCCTAAATCTACCTCTTGATTTCATCATTCTCTAGAATAGAGCACTGATAGATCGGTCCATTGGGTAGTGGCGCACCTGGGGTCGGATCAATCAGGTGCTTGACTTGACAGTGCAGAGGAACCCCTATGGGTGAGGTGAAGATGTCCCCGTACTCCTCCACAACCTTATCCATTTGTTGTTGTTGTGCAGAGGAGCCTTGTCTAGAGGTCGTGGCCACAGTCTTCTTCTTGCCCTAGGGGAAAATCATCAAGAAAATGAATTTCCTGGTTTGGGAAATGAGCTTACTGCATTGTTTTGCAGTAACCAAAGAGATAGCCGCACGAGGTGCTACCTCTGGTGTCCTGTACAAATTATTTCCCAAAGTAACAATAACAGCATGAGGTCGAGACTCATACACAACATGACGCTTCCACAAGTATGGTTGTCCTAATAATACATTAGAAACATCAATAGGATCAACATCACATAATACCTCATCCGTGAAGGGCTTGATGCTATAAGGAAGGTGGCACTACTGGCTGACGCGGAGATCTCGTCCTTGGTGAAGCCACCCGATGGTGTATGGATGTGGGTGAGTTGTGGTCGGCAAGCCCAACCGCTTCACGGTGTCTGCTGAAATGAGGTTCTTTTGGCTCCCATTGTCAACAATGAACTATACAGGGGAGCCCTTTACCCACATCTGGGAGTGGAAGAGACGTTCCTCCTCCTATGGATCTTCTGGTTCCTCCTTCTGGATCTTTGTAGTGGCAACAATGGCATTGGGATCCGCATCAATAATCTTTTTCCCTTTTTCATTCCCCTTTTCAGGTTCTGATTCGGAGTCAGAGCATGCATCTGACTCAAAATCCCTCATCTCGGCCACTAGGGACTGCTTGGCCTGACACTCACTTGTGTTGTGAGTGGAGCTCTTATGGAACTCACACCACCTTCCCATGTCCTTATTCGGCTTTGCGGTGTTGTTCTTTTCTTATGGATTTGATGGGTTGTCTTTAGCCACCATGCCTTGGCTTTGTCCTTTGCTATGTGGTTTGGAAGCACCTTTCCCTTGCTTTTGATTCGCAGATCCAAAGTCTAGCTTCTTTTGTTTGAATTTCTGCTCAATCTTGGCAGCATACTGGTATGCCGTACCAAGCGAGGAGATGTCGAGGAACTCCATTTCCTCATGAATGTATCTGTGCAGACAGCTGTGATACTTTAGCACCAAATGTTTCTCTGAATCTTTGATACCCAAATTTGTGCGCAGGGTATGGAACAGATACGTCAGCTCATGCACATCTTGATCCCTTTGTTGTCGCAGTGTGGTCCATTGTATGTACTTGTCCTCATAGCTCCCCACGGGATAGTACTGTTCCTTGACGGTGTCTCGGAAATAATTCCAAGTTGGTATGGCCGAGAACAGAGAGTTTTCTGTCTGGTCCTTTTTCTCACAGTAGGTTTCCCACCAGTCCTTAACATGGGGTGTAGCTTTAAGGAGTGCAAAAATAATCTTCTCCCGGTCTGAAAAGTCATGAACAGAGAAATATCCTTCTAATAGATTCAACCATATATCTACGACATCTGCGTCTATTTTACCCTCAAATATGGGAATGTCAAAATTTACTTGTATGTTAAAAGGAGTCGCACCTCCAGAGTGGCTGCTGGATGTAGATGCACTGCCAGTGGGTAGCTATTGAAGGATCTGAGAAAAGTTATCCATCATCGCGTTCCTTTGTTTTTTGAGGGCCTCCTCGAGCAATATTTTGATAGGATATCCTACTCCCTCATCTTTCTTTTCATCCCCCATGGGCTTCCGTCGAGGTTTGCGAGACTGATCTTGCAAAGGTTCCACTAGATCAAGCCCTAGCTCCTTATACCCCGACCTCGTTGGGGACATACAAAGAAGGATCAAGAAAAACCAGACCGCTCTGATACCACTGATCCAGATTTATGCAGGAACGTAACAGAATAAACATATAACCATAAATACAGAGATGCAGCGGAAATAACACTTCATTTCATTAATATAAAAGAACTGAAATTTGCTTACAGATATAATGGAAATAAAACTAGCTAGGGCACTGGTAGCTATCTCTGGGAAGAGATGTGGTGGCTACAGGCCTCTGAATTGAGTTACAATGAGGCTCGAGGGCCTATTTATTATTGAGAACAATGGAGAAACCTAAACATCCAAAAACCTAACCCTAGGAGATGAAGTGCCAAAACTATGGGCCCCATTTGGGTAAATTGGTGTTTCAACTTCCCAGGGACGTAACTTTGGCATACTATCTCCGTTTGACACACATGATACATCATTAGAAAGCTCTATCCGAGGAATAAAACTTTTTCCATGAATATCATTCTGAAACGGAATGATATTCACTAGAGGCGTGATGCCCAAAAAGCATCGTTTAGGGCCTCAAAACGGCTCCAGAAGTTCAGGACCCGAAAAACTGCTAAAAATAGTAAGTTATGCCGAAATTGAAAAACTGAAAGAGACAATGGTGGGGGCCCAAGTGGAATAGGTGGGTGGCCACCAATATCCACCTGGATCATCATAGCAAGAAACTTCAATCTTACAAATGAATACATATTTTTAATCAGAATGAAGAATGACATTGGCTCTCGTTTATCTCTCTATTTATGATTCTACCGAAGGCACACACACTAGATTTGTGTGCCATATACTCTTGACTTGGATTTGGAGAATTTTTTGGAATCATTATTGCACTCTAATCCTTCATTTATATTTTCTATTTGATAATACCATGTCCACATAATCGTTATATTACTTGCTTTCCCAATTTGAATAGGTGCCAAGTTGGTGGCTAATCATATTTATGATTCATTCAGTTATCTGCATACAACAATGGAACTTGCAAAATTTTAACATGGCGCACTCCTTTGCATCATTCCATCCAACCTTTCTCTTCTCAAAGATACTTCTAGGAGAACATTTTTCTCAATTTCATAAAGTTAGCTAAATTGTATCAATGACACAAAATGTTATAGTTACATGGCTAAGGGGTTGTCACTGTGTTTCATTCCCATCAACAGTGGCAACATATCACAAAGGGTTTAGAATCTTGAATTTGTTTTTGTGATGATGACATCAGTGTAGACACACATGCATGCCAATATCAGACTTTGGAATGCTAATTCTTACCCATTGACACCATTGACAGACTATGCTCAATGGAAAACACCAATGCCGGAGCCTTGTTTCTCATCTTATCACTATATTCTGACCACCCTTTTGAGTGATTTAGTTATTTTTATTTTGATCTACTAAAGGACCTAGCTTAAACATAACTATCTACCTTTGAGGCACCAACACAAGGCTTGGGATGTCTCCACTAGCAGCATACACAATTTCTATCATAGAAGTTTATATAGTTTGATTTGGGGACTTTTTTAATTTGGGAATTTTGTTCATCACCTTTAAAAAAGTTACTAGAAGTGGGAATGACTTCAAATGTCCATTAATCTACCAAAAAATTTTCTGATAAGAGGATTCTCAAGAGGAAAAATCCATTAGTCTCCATCTCAGTTTCTCTTATATCCCCTTAAAATAAAGTTCTCAAAGGTGGGGACTTTGACCAGAAAATCACATTAGTTTATCCTTTTGTAACCTGAATAGAAGGAGGGTCCCTAGTTGTACAGGCATCATCTCGTTTCTCTTCAACAATTCAACGGTATTTGGATGAAATAACTTATCAAGTTGAACCAGAGCAGGTGTGTGTAACTGTCTTCCAAATTTCTACATCATTACAACACCAAACTGAATCATTTTTCCGAGTGCTATTAGCTTGAGTTTAGTATTGGAAAAAAGTTTAGTATTACGGTAAAGGAAAATGGATTGGGTAAGAAGAATTTTCTTGGATAAAAGGAAACATTCCCAAGCATTGGTCATGTTTTCGTTTCCATGAAGGAGGAAATCGAAGAATACATGGGCTATGACATTGGTGACTATTGTAAATATGATTGGAATATAATTAAAAAATTAATGGTTCATGGACTTGAATATTTCACCCTTTCCTTTACCTGAAGTAGAATCAACTATTTTTCTGATCCTCCTCATACCCAATGGCATATAATTTTGACTTCATAAGGCATCCTTGAACATTTATCAGTCAATCACCTGTGGTTCAGATCCAAGTCTTTGTGTGGCAATGGAATTCTCTCACGATGTCAAAGCATGACCTTCTAAATTTATTCTAGTAGATGGAATTCTTATCTTTCTCACTCCATTGGCATTGAAATAAACTTCCATTTGTTGCAACTGGTGATTTAATTTCATGGAATCAATCTTACATGCATATGGATTGATGTTTATTATTGGCTTGAGGGGTCCTAACCTAGGTTCGAAGTTAAGGTTTTCCAAAAAACCCCTATACTACTATCCCTTTCGGAAATGACTTACTTTCACAGGCCAAGGTCTCACCCGAAGTACTATGGATGGGTGTTAGAACTACGTTTCTGCACCTTGGGAGAGAGTAGGTAGTTAAAGTAGATCTCGTCGAGTTCTATTAGGTTCACACAGAAACAATCCTATTCTCAAGCCCTTAAAAATATAACCATCATGTAAACATAAACACATCTACTATTATTAAACAGATCTGATCAATAATTTTGCATCCATGTGCGCATCATCAGTTATTATCATAGAACATCACAATCACATCTAATTCATATATCACAGATACAATCAAAACTTATTTAAATAACACTGAGGTACTCCAATAATAAAAACAACCATTTCAGATAACATAAATATACTTCAATATATTCTTCATTCATTAACATCCAAAACCAAGTTACAAACCCAAGTTATCCCACGCACATAGCTAGTGGGGTCCTCACACAGCAGGACTGAGGATCTCCATGCACATAGCTAGCAAGAGTCCTTACCCAAAACTACCCAAAATAGATCTCAACAGTTGATCCGTAGCATCAATCTTACTTTCTTACCTACCCTTAGACTCAGACTACCCATCTATTTATATCATCATAGCCAGTGCTATCCTGTGGTATGAAAACCATGGTTTCTAGACTCTAGGTTTACGCTTTGACCCATTACAATAAATTGGGGGTTTTTATCCACCCCAAAGCCCCTACGCAAGAATAATTACTACAAAAATATATCAAAAACATAGCTTCAAAACATATCAAAATGAAGCTAGGGGACCTTGTTCCAACAGGCCCCCAACATAATCTTGTGACTCGTCCCGAGTCACAGTGGCCATGGAGTTTGGATATTTTCTTGGAGCTACTTAATGGAATTGAACAGAGGGGGAAACACTCCTTCGCTCTATGTGGCAATGTTCTATGCAATTTCTACCAACTTCTGCAAAGTTAGACCTTCAGCGGCAGTAGTGACACTTTCAAGGGTCTGATTCAGCTGTTTGACTGCAACATCCACGTCCTAATATATCTTGAGGGATTCATCAGCCCACAGCTTGAGGTGGTCACTCAGAACCTTCTTCTTGTGGAAAATCTCTTCTAGGTCATCTCTGAGCACATGTGTGGCTCGCAGACGTGCTAGGCATTGAGCAGGGATCAGAGTGGGAATAGTAGCTTCCAATTTCTTGAATTCTTCTTCCTTCTAGCACAGTTCTTGAGTAAATTCATGTAGGGGAGGGTTGTACTACAGCTTAGACCATAGTTGCATAGCTGTCTCAAGAAATTCTGCACCCTGAGTGATCTGAGTGGTAATGGTATTCGTGGCTTCTGTGACCAATGCATCTCTCTGGGCTCGTACCTTAGCTGGATTTTTCGGCTGCAACTTGGCCTGCAACGTAGTAATCTACTACTCCATATCGGTCTTGAAATTATAGATCTCGATCCAAGAAGCCTTCAGGGCTATGATGAGTCCCTCAATCTTGGCCTGGGGGGTGGCAGAGGCTGTGATGTCTTCAATCACATCTGCATATAGTGTGCTGATCAGATGCTCCAACTTGGTCTGCTCCGCGGCGGCAAGGATGCACGTAGCTTATTCCTTGGACGCCTCGGTGGTCTTTTCAAAGATTTTATGCTCGACTGTACTTATTTTTTTTTGCAACTGATGGTATCTATACTGGATTTCCTCAAAGAGGGATGTATGGAGAACCTGCAGCGATTCATGTGGAAGCTGGGCCAAGTCAAGATGTACTTCTACGTAGGCCTGGACTTGTGCACATAAGGCAGGTGGACTTAGAGTGAGTGTTGCACCTAGCAGGGGGCAGAGGCATCTCTTAGCCATGGCAATCAACTCAGTTCTGATTGCTGGAGGCAACCTCGCTTGAACCATGCTCATCTGCAGGGTATCGGAAAAGTGCATATCAAGCACCTTAATAGTGAATAGTTGTGCATCGGGAAATCCTTCCTCTAGGTTGGTCAATTCTTCACCACTCTCTATTTGGTACAAGTGGTCTGGTCCAGAATTTATTTTCCCTGGCTTCAAAATTATCTCAAAGTGATATTCTTGAAATAGCAGTAACCATCAGCAAATATTCCCCCCCAACACAGGATTATTGACTAGGTACTTCAAACGGAGTGTTCCGTGAACATCTTGATGTGCCCTCCCAACAGATAATGCCAGTATTTCTACAGGGCATATACCATGGCCAGCCCCTCACGCTCAGTAGTGGAGTAGTTACGCTCCTCACTAGATATTTTTCTACTAGAAAATGCAACCGGGTGGTTAATGTCCCCCTCCCCAGGTTGCATAAGGACAGCTCCCAGGGCGATCCCTGAAGCATCTACATGGACATGGAAAACCTTCTCCTAGTCAGGAAATATGAGGATAGGTGCAGAAACCATATTTTCTTTTAGTAGCTTAAAACTCTTCTGACACTTCGCGTCTCAAAAAAACAAAAATTCCTTCTTTAGCAACTTCTCCATGGGTGTCGTGATAAGTGCATACCCTTGAATGAGCTTCCTGTAGTAGCTCGTGTGCTCGAGGATGGAGCACATTTGTTTCTTAGTTTTAGGGGCTACTAAGTTGATGATAACTACTACCTTGGCAGGTTCAACCATCAGTCCCTATCGGCAGACTATGTGGCCTAACAAGATCTTGAAAGGTACACAAAATATACACTTCTTAATATTTATGGAAACCTGGTGCTTTCTACAGGCATCCAACATCATGCGTAGGTTTTTGACGTGCTTCTTTACCAACCCAAATAGTTTCCAATCATCAAATTATAGCTCCAATAACATGTGAATGAACTCTTTGAATACAACAATTACTACCAGCGAAAAGATGGCAAGGCCATTTTTTATCCCAAAATGCATGGCGGAGTACTAGAAGGATCCCCATTTGGTGGCAGACGTAGTTTTGTTGCAATCTTATGGTGTGATCCTGATCTGATGGTAGCCTGAAAGCCCATCAGTGAATGAGTATGTTTCCTTCCCTCACACATTATCAAGTATTTCATCAGAGAATGGCGTAGGAAAGGGATCATGTATGGAGGCATCATTCAGTTTGAACCGGTCGACACAAATTCTTATTTCTCCTTCAATATTTTTCTCTTGAAATACCATAGGGCTTACCCAATCTGATTGTTCTACCTGTTTGATGATACCTACGGCTAGAATTTTTTCAATATCTTCCTAACTTTCTGCTTATACTTGGGGTTCAAGCGGTAAGGTCACTGCTTGACAGGGTGCGCATCCAATTTGAAAGTGATGCGCATGACCCCTAGGTCCCCTATAATACCATGGAGTTCTGAGAATTTTGTAGGAAATAGGTCGTGGTACTCCATGAGAATCTCCATGACTTTCCCAATGGTATCATCGTCCCACTAGTCCCTAACCTTAGAGAGCTTAGGTTGTTCTTCTGTTCCAATATGTAATATTCCCAAATGGGAAAAGTAGGAATATAGTGCAAAATGTTGGAACAAAATTGCAAATCATCATTTATAAGTCAAGATTCCAATATGAATACCTTTCATATGTTATTCTAGTGGCACAATATGTATAAGAAATGGCCCATGAGATGCATAACAAGGAGAACAAGCCTCCAATGAACAAAATCCCTCAATATGAGGTGCTACAACCATATATAAAAGCTAGAAAACCTTTACAGAGTTATTTTATTGGCTCTACCCCAGAAATGATTATACAACAGATCTAGAGCTGATATGTGCCTCAAAATATAGATCTATATCAAATCCATGCACTATACAAGCTCCTATAAAGAACCCCTCAAGGGTTTTCAACAAAATACCAAGTACAAGTTGTAGATATGAGATCTAAGACTATAAATTTACTAAAAAATATAGATCTAGAAAGTGTGGTTGACCTAATATGATCAATAGAATAGCATCCTCCAATCAATCTTCAAAGTGAAAGTGGATCCCCTTCACTAGAAAATCAACTCTCTAAATGGTGTGCTAAACCACCGTGCAACTCCTCCTACAAAAATAACGTAGATCAGGAAGCAAAATATGCTGTAGGGATCAAAATAAGGTTGTCCTAATGCCAAGATCTAAAAATAAGCTCAAGCCCTTCAATATTGTCCTCACAATTAAGTGGAAACCTTCTCCACTGAAAATGAACACTGAAGTGGCCTATATTTAGAGATCTAGTCTCCACTTGTTGGAGCTTGCAAAAACAACCAAACCCTCAATAGGATATGCGTTGTAGTTGAAAGAAGAAGCTTTGCCTTAAACCAAATAGTGGACAATGTAGTGCAAGACTCCCCCAAGAGCTCCTCAATGTAAGAGATGGGATTCCCGATCAGGAACACCCTATGCTAAACAACACTCTATCTCAGCTAAACAGCAAGAGAAAGATATATGTCTAAATAGACCATATATTCAGAAATATAATATACATCAACAACCTCCATATGGTTGCCATCCTCTTCCTTAAATGGAATACGAGCTTGAAAACCATAAGCCCCATCCAAAAAAATTACTACATGCACACAAAGCATCTCCATCTAAAACTGTGATGTCCCTCATTGATGGCCACTTCTCCATGACAACACTGTTGATTTGGTCATGGTTGACCTAGTCAAAGTGATCTAACCCCTTTCACACCAAGGGTGCTTCAATTAAGATGCCAATATTTGTCTCTTTCATATTTGGCATTGATTTATTCATTATTAAGGATGTTTTTGGACCTCCTTTGCCCTCTTATTCTTTAAACAAAGCAATAAAACAAAATTGGATTTTCAAATTATCTCATGACTAATTGGGAATATTACAGACCTCCCTTCCCAAATGTTGGTTGTCCTCACGAATATGACAAGGTGAGTGCTGCAACTCTTTTTCTCCTCCATTGGTGACACCAACATGTGATATGCTTCCCTCATAAGCTAAGTTTTCACCAGCCCATGCCTGCATGAATTCCTCCTCCAAAGTTCTCATGAGATGCAAATAATCCATCCCATAAGGAGACAATAGTTCAAATGAAAAAAACATGGTTTGCCCAATGTTCCCTGTGAAACATGCAACATAGTGAATATGGATAATATCCATCCCATAGGGCACATACATACCTCCCATCCTCCCTCCATACATTCCCATAAAAAGTACAATTACATCATCCATGTATGGGATCAAAATTAAATACATACAAATAGAAATTTGTGCATATGGAGGTGGGTCAAGGTCCCACATGTGGAACTAGCGTAGTAAATCTCATGACTGCCTCAGATAATTATGTGGTTAGTGGTTTCCCCACCACTTAATTTTTTCCCAATTCATCTCACCATGGCTGAAAGTGTGACATATATTTGGTGCTTTAGGAGTGCACCCATAATGATACAAAATCATCTCCCTTTGTCGTCCAAGGGAGCGACCATGTTCATAAATTTTTGTGGCCCAAAGTTGGCCATGAATTTTATATGGTATAGTGCTCCTCCTTGGAGCTATGGCCTACATAAACAAGTAAAATAATGCTTATGTTCATAAAATAAAACATTAGGTACACAAGCATATCTTTCACCAAAATTCCCCCTTAAACAAATGGAGTGGTGCATAGATCTATCTCCTCTCTCAAAAGAAGAAAGAGATAGCTGAATTAACTCCTTTATAGAGTTATTTTTTTGTCCCAACCCCACATGGTTCATGCATGTTTGAAAATGCTGATATATTTCTCCTTCAAATCCCTTCCAAGTGTAGCTTCTCATGATATATGCTTGGGGCATCATGTTGTGAGACATCTCTCAAAAAATCTGAATCAGGTGGCCTCTCAGGAGGTTTACCACTAAATAATAGTGTCCCATGCAGCAATCTCATAAGCATAATAGATGGGACTGTAAGGTCCTTTCTTCCACTGCACAAATACATCTCTGATTTCTGTGTGGAATTTGTATGTGAGGGATATGTATGCATGCCTTTGATATTTTGAGTATTACCACTCATTTTATCCACCCATTCAATCTACAAAGCCTCCCAATCAGTGGTGACTTTTCCCAAAGTAATCAACCATTGAACACTCAATATCACATTGGTGTTAGGTATATCAACCACAAAGAAGTGACCAATCAATGTATATGTCCCCATGGTGAATGATAAGGATGGGACATAATGCATGCCTTGCATTGTTATATCACCTGGGACCAAAACAGAGAATCCCTCAAAAGCATCAGTGGGTATTTCCCTCCTTTGCACTAGTTGGGCATCAATAAAATTGTGGGTAGCCCCACTATCAACCAAAACAGAAACCCTCTGATTCAAGATGGAACCTTGAACCCTTAAGGTTAAGTACTTAGGTACTCCTCTCAAATATGCAAGAGCCCCTCTAATAGGATAAAATGCTCTATTCCCATCTCCTGATGGTGCTGGTTCATCTCCTGTAGTGTCAGCATTGTGACCTCTTCTTGTTTCATCTTATTCTTCCTTCTCATCATTTGAGAAGACCTCTATATAATGTGATTTTATAGATACACATCTATGTCCAAGTTCCCAAGCTTTGTGCCAAGTGAAATAAAGCTTTCTTATTCTAAGATCTCTCTGGACATCATCATTAAGAGGTTTTTTGTATTGACTCTCCTTTGAAGGAGCATTCTTTTGTTCTTTTCCCTTCGATGGAAAAGAGGGCTTATGCTAAAATGTTGCCTTTGCTTTCGGCAAGGCCTCTTGAAGGTCTCTAGCCCTTTCAATGGCATCATGTAGGGTAGTGGGCTTGGTAGACTTAACCAACCCATGAAGAGGTTCATCTAAACCATCAATGAACATGTACACCCTTCTTGTTGCAGACAAATCAGGAACCATAACAAAAATTCTTAAAAATTCAGAGATGTAAGTTTCTGCATTACCTGATTGATTTATATTTTCAAGGCTCATGAATGGTCCTTTAGGATATCTTATATCAAATATTTCTACCCTTGTGGACTCTAAATAAGCAGTCACATTGGCATGACCCAATGTAGACAAGCCACAGAACCACTAGTCATGTGATTCACCCTCAAGGTGCAACACTGCAATCTTAATGGCCTCCATCTATGGAACCTTATTCAACTGAAAGTATATGTCAATGTTTTCTACCCAATATTTGTCAGTACACTTGGATGACCCATCAAAACTTGGTAAAAAGAATCTTCCCATAGTATGGTGTCGATCATGATTCTGAATGAATCCACCACTTCTATGATGATGCCTTGGTCTTCTATTGTCCTTTATTTGAAAAAAATCCTAAAAAATCAAGTGATATTTGAACCTCTAAGTTTTAGATTCATACTCCATAAAATAGTTTTCAAGGGATTCTTGCTCCTGAAACCCTTCATTTCCCACAGCTAAAAATGTAGGCATGGTAGAACGTTGGGAAACTTGTGGTTGAGGCACAGGTTGATCATTCCAGTGATGAGACTTGCCTGAGCCTTCTCCATGATGAAATCCTTTAGGGGATTCCTTGAATCTATCCATTCTTATCTCCTTGGTCTCTCTAGCAATGTCTTGCATGGCTCTAAGAAGGATCTTAGGGAACTCATTCTCTTCATACTCACCTTCAGATAAAGGGGTTTTACCCTTGTCTTCTTTGTAATTTGTATAATCAAATATTCTGTGGCTTCTTCTTTGATACCTCTTCTCTATGTTAGTAAGAAGCTCTCCTTCTTCAGATGACATATTTGCTTTCAGAATGCACAGGATGTGCCAAGATTATGCTCTGATACCACTGTAATATTCCCAAATGGGAAAAGCAGGAATATAGTGAAAAATGTTGGAAAAAAATTGCAGATCATCATTTATAAAGTAAGAGGCCAATATGGAGACCTTTAATATGTTATTACAGTAGAAAAATATGTGTAACAAATGGCCCATGAGATGGATAACAAGGAAAACAAGCCTCCATTGAACAAAATCCCTCAATATGAGGTGTTGCAACCATATATAAAAGCTGGAAAACCCTTACAACGTTATTTTATTGGCTCTACTAAAAAAATTGATTATACATCAGATCTGGAGCTGATATGTTCCTCAAAAGATATGTCTATATCAGATCCATGCACTATACAAGCTCCTATAAAGAACCCCTCAAGGGTTTCAGCAAAACACCAAGTACAAGTTGTAGATATGAGATCTAAGACTATAGATCTACTGAAAAATACAGACATGGAAAGTGTGGCTGATCATATATGATCAATAGAATAGCCTCCTCCAATAGATATTCAAAAGTGAAAGGCAGATCCCCTTCACTAGAAAATCAGCTCTCCAAATGGTGTGTTAAGCCACCCTGCAACTCCTCCTACAAAAATAATGCAGATCTGGAAGTAAAATACACTGTAGGGATCAAAATAAGGTTGGCCTAATGATAAGATCTGAAAATACGCTCAAGCCCTTCAATACTATCCTCCCAATGAAGTGGAAACCTCCTCCACTGAAAATGAGCACTAAATGCACTAGATCTAGAGAACTAGTCTCCACTTGCTGTAGCTTGCAAAAAAAACCAAACCCTCAATAAGATCTATGCTGTAGTTGAAATAAGAAGCTTGGCATTAAGCCAGATAAGAAGCTTGGCATCAAGCCAGATAAGAAGCTTGGCATTAAGACTCCCATGATAGCTCCTCAATGGAAGAGGTGGGATTCCCGATAAGGAACACCCTCTGCTAAACAACGTTCTATCTCAGCTAAACAACAAGAGAAAGATATATGTCTAAATAGACCATATATTCAGAAATATAATATACATAAAAAACCTCCATATGGCTACCATCATCTTCCTTAAATAAAATATGAGCTTTCAAACCCTAATCCCCATCCAAAAAGATCACTACATTCACCCAAAGCATTTCCATCTAAAATTGCATTGTTCCCCATTGTTGCCCACTCCTCCATGACAACATTGTTGATTTGTTCAAGGTTGGCCTATTCAAAGTGATCCAGCCCCTTTCACACCAAGGGTGCTTCAATTAATCTGCCAAGATTTGTCTTTCATATTTGGCATTGATTTTGTCAAACCAGGAGGTAACTCCTCAAAATCAGAATGTGTATTAGCTGAAGGATGCACATGGATTTATACATGGAGGTGAGGCTATTGGGATTCATCTCCCAATGAATCTTGGCCTTCCTTATTTCCTAATATTAATTAATATACAATATTAAATATGCACACCCATCCATAGGATTAGGTGTCAACATTCCCCCCTTTAATCCGAAGGGATTTTGGTGAGTCCAAGCATCGATCTGAACTTTTCAAAATTTTCTCTTCCAAGTGCTTTGGTGAAGATGTCAGCATTTTGCTCATTTGTGGAACAATGATGTAGATGGATGGTTTTGGCCTGAACATGATGTCGAATTAGATGGTACTTTGTATTGATGTGCTTTGTTCGATCATGGAACTTTGGGTTCTTGACCAACTTTATTGCAAAAGTGTTGTCGATCATGAGTGGTGTGGAATACATTTGTTTCATCTGAAAATCTTCCAGGATTTTTCAGAGCCACACAATTTCCTTTGTTGCTTCAGATGTTGCCACATATTCTGCCTCGGTCGTGGAATCTGCTGGAACTGACTGTTTGTGTGATCTCCATGAGACAGCTCCTGATCCAAGACTCATGGTGTAACCTGTAGTAGACACCCCTGTTTCTTTGTCGCCATCAAAGTCTAAATCAGAGTATCCGATCAAGTTGAAGTCGCCTACCTGTGTATATTTGAGTCCAAAGTCTTGAGTCCCCTTCAAGTACCTTAGTACTCTTTTTGCAGCAGACCAATGTCCTTCACAAGGTTTTTGCATGAACCTCGAGAGGATTCCAACAGCAAATGAGATGTCAGGTCTGGTGGTGGTCAGATAGATAAGACTTCCTACAAGCTGTCTATACTTAGTTGCATCCTCAAATTCCTTCCCTTCAATAGATGTGAGCTTCAAGTTTTGTTCCATTGGAGTGGTTAAGGGATTACAGTTATCCATGCCAAATTTGTTCAAGAGATCTCCAATGTACTTTTTTTGAGAAATAAATATGAATTTAGGATGTTGAATTACTTCAATACCCAAATAGTAATGAACATGACCCAAATCAGTCATTTCAAAACCTTTCTTCAACTCTTTCTTCATGGATGCAATATAGCTCTCATTGTTTCCTGTTATCAAAAGATAATCTACATATACCACAAGATATACAACTGTTTTTCCAACTTTCTTAACAAACAAAGTTGCATCATCAAGATCAAAATGTTTGAAATCAAGTTTCAGAAGATGCTCGGTCAATTTCTCATACTAGGCTCGTGGTGCTTGCTTGAGGCCATACAAGGATTTTACAAGTTTGCAAACTTTGTGTTCTTGACCCTTTATCACAAATCCTTCTGGCTGGGACATATAAACTTTATCCTTTAGATCTCCATTCAAGAAGGCTATTTTTACATCCATCTGATGGACTTTCCATCCATTCTGAGCTGCTAAGGCAAAGAGAGTCCGGATGGTGGTCCATTTTGCTATGGGAGCAAAAGTTTCTTCATAATCGACTCCTTTTTGTGTGAATCCTTTTGCCACAAGCCCGGCCTTGTGCTTGTCAAGTGAGCCGTCTGCTTTGTACTTGTTCTTGTAGACCCACTTACAGCCAATTGGTTTCGTTCCCAAAGGCGGATCAACCAGCTTCCAAGTGCCATTCTTTATCAAGGCATCATACTCCTTTTGCATCACTTCTTTCCATTCATCATGAGAAGTGGCTTCTTTGAAGGAAGTTGGTTCATGATCTGTAGACAAACTCAATTCACAGTTATAAGCAATATCCATATCAACAGGAGAATCAGAATTATCTACATCACCTTCGATTTGTTGAGTGGAACTTCTTGTTCCTGTTTTTCCAACCTCATCGGGATGAACATTCTCCAGTGTCTTTGTCAGCCATTTGGGAGGACCTTTCTGAGATGGCCCAGGCTGGTCATTTGACTGAGTTGGGATTGATTCAAGATTCAATCTCCCAATTCTGTCAATCACATCATCCAATGTGTCATCCATGGTTGTTTCTTCATGTGGGGGTGAGAGTGCTTCAGGATATGATTCCACAGTTTGATTCAATATTGGAATCCCCCCTTCAAGATGTGGAATCACATTATCAAATTCTTGGAAAGACTTTGCATGTGTGAATCTATCGAGGCGATCAAGTTGCTGCTCAACAACCTTGTCACTCTTGGAAGATTCAAGAAATATGACATCTCTTGCTATCACAAACTTCTTATTTTATTCATTATAGAGACGATATCCTTTGGAGGTATTGGAGTACCCCAAGAAGATACATTTTCTGCTTCTAGCACCAAGTTTTTTCCTTTGACCCTTGGGTATCAAGGCATAACAGGTGGACCCAAAGACCCTGAAATGCTTTACTGAAGGAATGTGGCCATGCCACATTTCAAAAGGAGTTTTGTTTCTAATTGAACTTGAAGGACACCTATTCTTTATGTAAACTGCACATAGAACTGCATCAGCCCAAAACATCAATTTTACATTCTTGAAAAATAACATGGAGCGGACCATATTTAAAATGGTTCTGTTCATTCTTTCAGCTACACCGTTCTGTTGTGGATTATATGGCACAGTGGTTTGATGTTTGATTCCATGTTGACGAAGATACTTTTCAAATTCGTTTGAAGTGTATTCTTTTCCATTATCAGTACGTAGAGAGCCAATATGTGTTTGTGCATCATTTTCAATCCATGCATGAAAATTCTTGAAAGTTTGAAAAGCATCAGACTTATTCTTCAGTAAGTAAATCCAACACATTCTGGTGTAGTCATCATGTATTTGTTTCCATTTTCAGAAGCAATAGGCACAGGGCCACATAAATCTGAATGAACAAGTTCAAGTTTTCTATGTGCTCTGGAGTGTGAATCATGAAATGGCTGTTTGCTATGCTTTCCTAGAATACAAGCATCACATTCCTTAGGTTTTCTAGGAATTGTAGGTAGTCCATCAACACCATTTTTCTTCAACAAATGAAGGCTATCATAGTTTAAGTGTCCAAATCTAGCATTCCATAAAAGACTTGATGGAAATGTACCTTCATCATGATGTGAACTGAATGCAAAGTTTTGAGCATGAGCAGATGAACCTTTCAGCTTCAAGAGTCTCCCTTCTTCTATTCCCTCCATGACAAGTGAGTGATCTGATGCTGATCTGACCTTTGCCTTGCCATCAAACAAGTGAACTGAGTGTCCTTGCTACCGGATTTCGACCAGGGACAACAAGTTTCTCTTCAACTCCGATAGGTATAGAACCTCATGTAGGATATGATCTGGAAGACCAGGCAGTTTAAGCCTGACTGTGCCAAGTCCTGATGGCTTGAGTTTGGATTTATCTGTGAAATATACTGCTCCATCAACTTTGTCAGTGAATTCTTCAAAAAAATATTTTCTAAATGTCATGTGACATGTTGCTCCTGAATCTAGCAACCAATCATCTCTCCATGAAGTAAATGAAACATCAAATAGGTTTTCAATTACTCCATTGTTACAATGTGCTAGAACAGAATGAGCTGATTCAGCTGGTTTACCTTTGTCTTTGTCATCAATTTTACCGTTCGATTTGTTCGTCGCCGAGCTTTACTGTCCTCGCCCTATTTCTCCTCGAAGTTTACCTACGGGCCTTCTCCGCCTTCTCTTCCTCTGGATGGACCTGAAGCATGTCTCTTTTCTCTCTGTGCCAAGTAGGCAGCCTCTTTAGAAGATGAAGGGACTGTCATCTTCTTTTGAAGGAGGAGAGAAAAAAAACTTTGCTGGAAAAAAAAATCTTCTGAAGAGGAAAAATTTCTGCTATAAAAAATTTCAACTCTTGAAATCTGCTCAATTAAAGGGGCAAAAACTCTTGCTGGAAAAATACTCTGAGTTTAAAAATCTCTTTGCTGGAAACTAAATTCTGCACAAAAACTCTTGTTGAAGACTGAATTTAAATGGACAAAAAACTCTTTGCTAAGAGACTGAATTCTGCACCAAATATATATATATATATATATATATATATATATTTTGTTTGGGGAAAAATGTATTATATGGTTGGGGAGGGGCGGTATAATGTGAAATGGTATAGAATATGGGAAGGGTGGAAATGGTATTAGAATATGGAATGTGAAGTGTTAAATATGCAATGGATAGTGCTTTATGGAGACAGCATTGGATATCTAAACGACAGCGTTTAAATATATATGGAATTCTTTGTTAAAGCCAGCGTTCATTAAAAACCAGCGTTCATTAAAACCAACGTTTTACATATATCGTATATATGTTAATCAATAAAGCCAACGTTCATTAAAAACGGCGTTCATTAAAACTGGCGTTTTACATATACAATGAACAGTCAAACAATAAAACCAGCGTTTTACATATACAATGGACAGTATATATAATGGTGAGCTGTATGGTAGAGCGGAGGGCAACTGGCTGAATGGAGCGGTGTTGGAATGAGTGTTGTATTAAATATGAATACAAGCAAATGGACAGCGTGTGTATGAATGTATGAAAGTGCTGTATATGGAGGGCATAATAAAGTTGACAGCGTGTGGATGAATGTATTGACAGCGCTGTATATGGAGGGCTTTGGATTTTTAAATGACAGAATCATATGATAGACCAGTGTATATGGTATTGAACGTATATGGTATATGGTGTGAGCTGCATAAAATAAGACAGCGCTGGATTATAGACAGTGAGGGCATTGTATAGACAGTGAGGGCGTTGGATTATAGATAGTGAGGGCGTGGATAGATAGTGAGGGCGCTGGATTATAGACAGTGAGGGCGTTGGATTATAGACAGTGAGGGCGCTGGTGTATGGGGAAATGGGGAATGGGAAGGGAGGACGCAGTTGAATGAGAATGCAGGGAGAGATAGAAGTGAGGGGGCGAAGGAGAATGGAAGGCGTTGGGTAGGTGAAGAATTGTAGGGAGAGAGTTAAAAATAAACTGAAATGACAATGTGCAGGTGCTGAGTTGCAGAGTGGCAGGAGAGCCTGCAATTTGCAGTGTCTTCAGGAGCTGCAGGAGCTGGAGCTGCAAATGTCAGGGCTATATAGAGAAAAAAAATGCAGAATAACAGTCTAGAAATTAAGAGCAGTAAAAAACTATAAAAAAAAATGACTAAGCAAAGGAGAGGGAATTACACCATAGGCATAAATGCCAATAGTGGAGCTGGCTCTGATACCATCTCAAACCAGGAGGTAACTCCTCAAAATCAGAATGTGTATTAGCTGAAGGATGCACATGGATTTATACATGGAGGTGAGGCTATTGGGATTCATCTCCCAATGACTCTTGGCCTTCCTTATTTCCTAATATTAATTAATATACAATATTAAATATGCACACCCATCCATAGGATTAGGTGTCAACAGATTTATTCATTATTAAAGAGAATTTTGGACCTCCTTTGCCCTCTTATCCTTTAAACAAATCAATAAAACAAAATTGAATATTCCATTTATCTCATGACTAGTTGGGAATATTACACAATGATGACTTCCCTTAGCTTAAGAGTCTTGGTCACATTCATGGTCTTAGTGGGGGTCCAGCAACTGCACGTTCACCCTTTGATTCTGGAATAGTGATATTTAGTGGGTCTTCGTCATATTCCTCCATTGATATATTGCGGCAGTTAACAATATCTTGCATCTACATATTCGAAGCCGGTGAACCATACTCCACATGAGGGCGTGATTTATCAAATACTAAGGCATCTATTTCCTACAGGTCTTTTTTGAATTCCTTAGTTCCCCCAATCAACCCGAACGTCCCCACAAAATCGTCCTTCATGGTCTCCCAGTGGGGGGTATGCTGATGTAGCTCTGCATCCAAATACCACGTAATGGTGATTGGCCCCAAGGTATGAATGAATAGGTGGACCCATTCATCTTTGGTCCTTTCGCACCACGCCTCCATCCATGCGGCCAAGTGCTTGCGCGATTCCCCTTGGCCAAGGAAAGTCTCCACGTGTAGGTGAACCGGAGATTCAAACTGTAGGATCACCATCTTGTGAAATTCCTCCCAATCCTAGAATTTCCCCTTATGAATTTCCCACCACCGCGCAGGGGTCGCACCCATGGCTAGGTTAAGTTCCCACATTCTTTGCTCCTTTGGGACTTCTGCTTCAAATGCTCGAATAAAATCCCTAATACTACAAGAACCATCAAAATAAGGAAACTCTCTTGCCTCTAAGGAGATACACCAGAATATCTTCATGATCCTAAGACATCGTAGCATAGACACATCATCTAATAAATTCTGCCAATTTTTGATCTCCCCATCAGAGTCAAAGATGCTTTCACTATCTTTCTCCCACCAAAGCATGCCATTAGCCATAGGATTAATCCAATCCTTGTCTCAGGCGGTTAGTATATAGATGTGATCCACGTCGTCTTCTTTTCGTATAGGTTATGTATATCATTCTCCTTTCACTGGGTCTAGAGGGATTATTACTATTTTTCCCTCATTCTAAAAAACCATGCACCTTTTCTTCAAGTTCATAATTCCTCCTATGTCTATAGCCCAATCCAGTTGTAGGAGCACAGGATAAGGGAATGCATCTTCCAAAATTTGAATTACTTCAAAATATGCGTATACCTTAACCCCTGCGATGTCTACCATAATCTTTGATAGTCTCCCCAATGGTATGATCTTCTGTTGGTTTTCCATGCACAACTGTATAGTAGACCATTCTAGCTGAGGTTCTCCCATCCTCTACCACATTTGTTTGGGCAGGACATTCACATCGAATCCTAGATCCAAGATGACCTAATCCATTTCATAATCGTTGATCTGCGCCATTAGCTGCATTTCCCAACCAGTGCATTTCTTATGCTTGTACAGTTTGTGAACGTATTTAACTTCTATGGGAGGGTCAGTTCTTTCTACGAAGTTGTCTATTAGTGCTTGAAGATTTTATAGTACCTTCTGTTTGCGTAGCAACTTCATACATGCCTGCAAGAATGGTTTAAATTTGTCATTCTTTCTTAGGTTTGTTGGAGCCTTGGAAGTATATGCCTCATCCTTGGTAAAGTCTTTGCGGGCTTTGATGAAGGTTTCTTTATCCTTCTGTAGGTCAAAGCTTTCCTCTTTTATAGCAGATTTTCGAATAAGGGGTTTAGTCGCAACCCTCTCCTCGGCTCCTCTAGTAGCCATACTACTACGTGTTATGACATTAATAATGGGTTCCTCATCTTGCAGTTCTGCCTTAACCCTTTTTACATTATATGTTGGTTTCTGTTGTTTTTCCTGCATTTTTTCTATCATTACTGGACAATCTTCGATCACATGATTCATTTGTCTACAATATCTACAATATTGTCGTGCAGGGTTCAAATAGTCCCTTGTGAAGTGCCCTAATTCTCCACAGTTATAATAGATCAATTGCCCTCTTCCCCGACCTGTGCTTCCACCTCTTCTCCCCCCCACCCTCTATCGAGGGAGCCTCCTCGTCCCTAGGGAGATGGTGGTGAAGAAGGGTCAGCATGTACCTTGTACAGGTTTCCTCTATTTATCATTAAGTCATATGTCCAGAAATTGTGTTTTTATGTCCCACATATGATCAAAATCGACACCATTGTTGCTTCAACTCTGGAACATAAGCACCATGACGGGGGTAGTGGTTGGCATCATGTAGTCCATCTATGCAATAGTCAGTGCACCATAACATCGGAACACTTGGTCACGTAGTCTCTTTAGGGCATAATGGACTGGGCCCCCCATCCTGAATGTATTCCATCAGCAGAGGGCAGTAATCCTTGGTGTGGCTTGACACCCTGCATCTTATGCAACATATGTCTGTGTTAACTTATTTTCCTTTCTATTTCCACAAATTTTGGATTTATAGGTGCATTTCCTTCAACTATCCCTAGATTTGTTGTACCCCAAACTGGCATCGTCTCTTGGCACAACTTCTAGCTTCATAGAAATCTCCAAAGACTTTTCTTACGTCTCAATCGCTTGTTGACCCATAGGTCCACGCAGGTGAGGTAATAGCATGGCGATGAACCATTCCTTGTGTTGCCTATCATCATACCGAAATTCCCCATCTCTGATAACCTTATTTAGCCACTGATCAACCTCCCATATTAACTCAACGGGTCCTTGTCTAAAGACTTTCAAGTCAACCAGCAGCTGAGTGTAGGACTTAGGCTTCCAAAACTGTTGTTTTAAAGAATTATTAATCTCTTGAATAGATGGATCCGCATGTTGGCCTACGTACCCCATGTACCAATCCAAGTCCCTTCCTTCAAAGGTGAGGGATAGTTGCGCCCTTTTTACAGCATCGCTAGCCACATTCTGTGCAGTCCATATTGATTCCTCTATGAATCAAAATTGGTCCATATATTCGTCTCCTACACCCTTGAATTTGGGAAGCTTCATGTGTGTGACCATATCTTCTTCCGGTGGTGGCGAAGGTGTAGGGGAGTTCTTTCCCTTATGATGACTCCAAGATGGTGTCATCGGTAGACTAGTTCTTGCATCCACAGCTGGCTCTCTTAATGGGTTGTAGACGGATCTTTCCCCTTCTCAATTGGCTCAGTAGTAATTACCACTTTTTTTTGTACTCTCACTCTGATGAGAGATCATTCATTCGATGTGGCTACACAAAATTCCCTTTTTGCACAGTAATATTTTAATTAGTAGTGGTAATGTTCGCAAGAACTTACCTTGGAATCCCTTGAAGAACCTACGCTCCACCTCAGAGCAAGATACAAATTGATCGACTACGAATTCCATTAAAAATACTCCTAGCACACTATCCACCCAATGATCTACCATGTGAGTGATTGTGCTTTCAGCCTTCTCCAATTGTTGAATCAATTCTAAAGTCCACTACGTAACCTGATCATTTTTACAACACATCTGGAATTCTACTAGCCTCGCTAGCCACTCCTGGAGCTCGTGTGAAAAAGTTACAAAGACAATTTCATATACTTCTATGAAAATATATTTGTTCTTCCACTTCTTAGCTGTTAGCTTCGTGCTTTGATTCTCATTTACAGAAAATTCTTGAATCTGTCTTTCAAACTAGTCTTCGAGCTCCAATTTCTCTGGTCTCCAATGGCCTCATGGCATTACTTGATCTCTCTCTCAAAATTCTCTCGGTCCTGACAACAAAACCATTTTTTTCGCTTGAGTGGTCCTGATCCAGGTTCAGAGTTAAGGTTTTCCAACAAACCCCTATACTACTAGCCCTTTCGGCAATGACCTAATTTCACAAGCCAAGGTCTCACCCAAAGTAGTATGGGTGGGTGTTGGAACTAGGTTTCCGCACCCTGGGAGAGAGTAGCTAATTAAAGAAAATCTCGCCTAGTTCTATTAGGTTCACACAGAAATAATCCTATTATCGAGCCCTTAACAGTATAACCAGCATGTAAACATAAACACAACTCCTATTATTAAACAGACCTGATCAATACTTTCCCATCCACTTGTGCATCATCAATTATCATCACAGAACATCATAATCGTAGCTAGTTCATATATCACAGATAAAATCATCGCTTATTCAAATAACACAGAGGTACTCCAATAATAAACACAACCAGTTCAAATAACATAAAGGTACTTCAATAGATTCCACATTCATTAACATCCAAAACCAAGTTACAAACCCAAGTCAGCTCGCGCACATAGCCAGGGGGGTCCACACACAATAGGACTGAGGATCTCCATGCATATAGCCAGCAGGACTCCTTACCCAAAACTACCCAAAAAATATCTCAACAGTTCATCCATAGCATTAATATTACTTTCTTACCTACCCTTAGACGCATACTACCCATCTATTTATATCATCATAGCCAGCGCTATCCTGTGGTCCACAAACCATGGTTTGTGAACTCTAGGTCTACCCTTTGACCCATTACAATACATTAGGGGCTTTGACCCACCCCAAAGCCACTACGCAAGACCAATTACTAAAAAAATATATCAAAAACACAACTTTGGAACATATCAAAACGCAGCTATGGAACCCTGTTCCAACATCTATCTTCACCCCTCCACTTTAAAAGGTTCCTAATTTTGTTGCAATATTCTTTGTCCATATTTCATACTTATTCTTGGGCTTCTCTTCATGTTTAACTTCTTGCTCCTCTAAACTTGACTCATTATTTGATACTTCTGCTTAGGCTTCTCCTCTTGTTCAAATTCTTTCTCCTTTGAACTTAACTCATGAGGTAGCTTGTCAGAACTAAGGTTTTGATGTTCTTATTTATCTTTGAAATCCCTATGGATGTGTGAGATTGTAATATTCCTAATTAGCCAAGCTAATAGTAATATTTCATTTTTTTTAGATTATCTTAATTGATGAATAAAATGTAGAGGACATGTAAACTCCTGAAAACATCAAAATAAATCAATGCCCAATGTGAATAGAGGAAAATCATGGCTTTCTTAATAAAATCCACTTATGTGTGAAACAAGATTGAGCCATTTGACTAGGTCATTAGGACCAAATCACAACACAGTCCAGATGCATTGAACCTCCTGGATGACCAGCGCAGTTCTAGAAGGAGGTCCTCCATGTGAAAAGGGTTAAATGAATGAAGGTCGTTTAGGGTTTTGCAAACCCTAATGTTATAAAAGGAAGGAGAGGGAAGCCTAAGAAGGTTGTTGATTATTATCTAATTTTAAAGGATTTTGTCTGCTTAGACAAATCCAAATTATCTTGGCTGTTTAGCAGAGAATTGTGAGGGTTTCCTATTTAGGAACTCCCTTCCCCTTCATTGAGTAGCTCTTGGAGGATATTTGTCCCTTTTCCACTATATAGTTGGATACCAAGCTTCTACTTCCAACTGCAACGCAGATCTAGTGAGGGTTTGCTTGCTTTTGTAAGCTGTAGTAGGTGGAACACTAGATCTGTTCAGATCTAGCTTGTATTGGAGCCTCTTCTCAGTGAGTGTGTCTTTTAACCTCCTACAAGAGTGCATCCATTGGTTGAGCTTCAGTTTGCATCTTGGAATTAGGCCAAAGTATTTTACATCACCATCTATGTATTTCCTTGAAAATACTACGTCCTTTTTGCAGGAAGAGTTGTAGAGGGTCTTTTTGTATTGGCTTGAAAGAAAGATCTCTGGTGAAAGGGCCCTTCCCTTCACTGTGGTGATCCATGGATTGGCCAACCAATCCATATACATTTCAGATCTGATCTACTTTGTATCATATGCTTCAGAAATTTCTGAATATTACTGCAGATCTGTGGCTTAGATCTCAGATCTATTCATTGATATCCATCTTTCGCTGAGATCCCCAAGGGGAGTGTAAAGAAGAGCCTCTTTGGCATACAGATTTGTAATATATATATATATATATATATATATATATATATATATGTAAATATATTCCCTAGATATGAGATATAATGAAATATTTCTTCAGCCTCCTGAAAATTAACTGTCAAGTTCTTCAGTCTTAATACATGGTGCAACACCTCTATTTTGAGGGTTTATTCATGTTAAACCTCTGATTTTCTTTGGTATATTGTTTGATCCATATCCTTGATCCAATTTAATGATATTTAGTCCCTATTGTAGTTAACACCTTCAGAAAATCACGTTGTCTGTGCTTCAGTAATCTCTACATACTCTAAGTCATGGGAAATCAGTGTTTTTAAGCGATTTCGGGAGTGGGAGATCTGTTTAAACTAGCTAGAGTCATTTTTTTAGGCTGAAATTTGGTATGGGATTCCCACATGACCAAAGATAACAGATACAACCATCACTTTCCTCTTTTTTTACGCAAATTTCTGAAAATAACCTTTTAGGGATTAAATCATTGTTTTTCCCCACTTTTGGTTGAAGAGATAGATCACTTTCCTTGCTGCTGCATAAATTATTGATATTAGAGTGTTTATTAACATATCGCATGTGTTATTAGACTACTACTACTCCAAAAAAGTGTTTACATATTGCTGCAGTCCCTCATTGGACATTAATCAAGCCATACTAGGTGTGGGAGGCCTGTTTGCCTCACCTAGTTTGTTTGGTTTCTGATCTCCTCTTGGAATTGGGTCTTAGATTATCATATCTAAGGAATACAATGGCTGATATTGGTTTTTGAAGCACACATCCCTGAAAAATGTGTTTTTCAGGCCTGTTTTGCTGAGCAGTCCCTTTTGGGATATTACAGTGGTATCAAAGAAAGATATTTGGCTTAGCTTGTGGGCTTCAAGCCAAAGTGATATAAAGAAAATAAAAAGGTTAGAATTATGGAGAGTATGAGATTACTCTCATCCATTTTCAGATCTAAGAAGAGCCTCTCCAAGGAGTTTCAACCGATAGAGGAAGAAAGATGCAATGAAACTCCAAGAGGGTTTCAAGAAGGAGAAAGCTGCAGTGAGACCTCTAGAAGGTTTCAAGAGGAAGAAGGAGATCCATGCACTTCATGTTCTCATAGAGGTAGTGGAGAGCAAGAAAACCACTTAGAACATGAGATCCTGAGTGGGTATTTTGTAGAATACAAGTGCCAACCTAGGGCTTTCAAAGAGACCCTAGATTTTCCTCAATTTATTCAACTGAGAGAAGAAATGAGGCCAAGCAGTAAGAGAATGATAAGAGGAAATATATTCCTATTGTCTATATTTAATGTATCACTCAAGTATTTAGCAAATAATTGGGTGATGAAACTAGAGGCATTTTTCCTACTACATCGAGTAGTGGAAAACGAAGTTGTAGAGATCTCAGCACTGCACTTGAAGGGCAAGGCAAGCTCTTGGTGGATCAGCCATGTAAGCCATGCAAGGATATTGACATTTGCTGATTTTAAACATCAAGTAATCAAGATATTTGACAGTAGAAGATAAAAGGAGGAGGAGTCCTCTTCTCCATTTGAGGAACCTTGTACCACCGTTGTGACCATCATGGAGGGGCAGCCATCTGTAGCAGTAGTTGGATCAGCCAACATAGTGAAGAGAGGAACTCTTGCAGCCCTAAAAAATATTCCTGAGACTCACCAAGGTATGCATGAATTTCCATTTGGTGTCATTTTAGATAATCTAAGGGGAAGCCTTGGAAATTTGTCTTTCTATGACCCAGGATCATTACTTACTGCTAATCTAGAGCAGCAAGGGTGCATTGCACTGTCCAAAGAAAGCAGTGAATAAAGAAGGACCCATTACTCATGGGAACATTCAGATGATAACTTCATTCCGGGAGCTATGAAGAAAGAGATGTCAAAATGTAGACATCTTGAGGTGAGAAACATTTTCTCCTCTCTAGATGGCACTCTCTCAATGAGCATGCCATAGCTCAAAGAGAGACTTCTACTTGCAGCAGATCCAAGAACTCATTGGTTTTGGAAGGTCATGCATGAGGAGGAGGTCTCATCAAGAGATCCCATTGGAGGTGTACTTCAGCATTTCATGGAGTGCAAAGATCTTCAAATATGTGAAGAAATTGGTGTCTTACTATGGGAGATGTATGGAGATCAAGGCACAATTCATGACCTACATGTACCATTGATAAGGAGGTGTAGAAACATGGAGGCACAATGAAGAGATGGGGGAGAAATTCAACCTCATCCCGATCCATGGTAGGAGGGTGATGCACCTAAGAAGGTGATTGGATTATGCAGTGGAAGCATGGGGTGTTTTTTCCATTCATATCTTCAGTCATCTCTTGCTGAGGATGTCTCACTATATGGGGAAATTTCACCAAGGAGACCACTGGATCAAAAAAGGAGGATGGATGCTTCACATGTTGAGGAATCATTCATTGATTATAGAGGAGTGGAGACATTGGGAGAGTTTGACATAGCACTGGGAGTCTTGGGTAGACCCAAGGAGGAGAGAAGCATTCTCTCAACATCATCTACACCCACCCTCATTTCAAATTCTGCGCAGTGGCAGAAGCAACATGGGAAGGGAAACTTTCCACATGTCACCTTTGGCATGGAAGAAGTAAAAAGGGGAGAGTTCTATTTCAGCCAACCCTTTCCTATGAGGCTCAACAAAATCAACTTGATGAGCTATTGTTATGGGGGCCTTGAAGGAGAGCTACATCATCATTGTCAAATATGCATGAGAAATGTAAAGATGGATCAGCCACATGACTCTAAGGGAGAGTTATATCAACTCTCTCTTCCTTTTGTTGAGGAAGAGAATAGATCCTTGAACCAATCCCTAGATAGGAGATGGATTAATGGTGAAGAACATGATCATGTTACACATGCTTTGTATTCTGATTTCATGCATTCTTACACCATGTTTTTTTAGGCCATGGCTCCAAGGAGGAGTGTTATATCTTGTGAGCTTCTTGGCCAACATTGGGCCACAAAAATTTCTGAATTGGGCCACTCCCTTGAGAGAAAAAGGGATATTTTGCAACATGATGGGTGCTTCCCCAAAGCACCAAACATATATCACATTTCCAGCCATGGTGATATGGTGTTGGTAGAAAGTAAGTGGTGGGAGAACCACTTACCATATCTATATTTGATGCAAGCAGGGGATGCCTTGCATTGGTTCCACATGTGGGACTATGACCCACCTCCATATGTACAATTTTATGTTTTCATGTACATTATTTTGATTTCCTATCTTGATGATCTACTTATACATTCTATGGGAATGTATAGAGAAAGGAAGGAAGGATGGCATGTGCCTCATGGGATGACCACTCTCCAGGTACTTTATATTTCATAGTTCAGAGAGAGCACGGGGAAAACCATTTTTGTTTCATATGATTTACTGTCTCCTTATGGGATGAGCTATTTACATCTCATGAGAAGTTTGGAGGAGCAAGACATGGATAGATGGATGGGTGAACACTTGGCTTATGAGGGGAGCTTATCTCATGTTGGTGTCACCAAAGAAGGAAGAGAAGTGTTGCAGCACTTACCTTATCAGTTTCTTGAGGACAAGCAACATTTTTTAGGGGAGGGATATAATATTCCTAATTAGCCAAGCTAATAGGAATATTTCAGTTTGTTTATATTTTATTAATTGATGAATAAAATGTAAAGGAGGACATGTAAACTCATGAAAACATCAAAATAAATCAATGCCCAATGTGAACAAAGGAAAATCAGGGTTGTCTTAATAAAATCCACTTGTGTGTGAAACAGGATTGAGCCATTTGACTAGGTCAACAAGACCAAATCACAACACAGTCCAGATGCATTGAACCTCCTGGATGATCAACGCGGTTCTAGAAGGAGGTCCTCCATGTGAAAAGGGTTAAATGAATGAAGGTGGTTTAGGGTTTTGCAAACCCTAATCTTATAAAAGTAAGGAGAGGGTAGCCTAAGAAGGTTGTTGATTATTATCTGATTTTAGAGGAGTATATCTGCTTAGACAAATCCAAATTCTCTTAGCTGTTTATTAGAGAATTGTGATGGTTTCCTATTTAGGAATTCACTTTCCCTTCATTGAGTAGCTCTTAGAGGAGATTTGTCCTGATTTTTCCACTATCTGGTTGGAGACCAAGATTCTACTTCCAACTGCAATGCATATCGAGTGAGGGTTTTCTTGCTTTCATAAGCTGCAGTAGGTGGAACACTAGATTTTTTCAGATCTAGCTTGTATTGGAGCCTCTTCTCAGTGAGTGTGTCTTTTAACCTTCTGGAAGAGTGCATACATTGTTTGAGCTTTAGTTTGCATCTTGAAATTATGCCAAAGTATTCTACATCACCATATTCATAGTTCCTTGAAGAGACTGCGTCCTTTTTGTAGGGATAGTTGCAGTGGGTCTTTTTGTATCAGCTTGAAGGAAAGATCTCTGGTGAAATGGACCCTTCCCTTAACTATGGTGATCCATGGATTGGCCAACCAATCCATGTTCATTTCATATCTGATCTATTTTGTATCATATGCTTCAGAAATTTTTGAATATTACTGCAGATCTATGGCTTAGATCTCAGAACTATTCATTGATATCCATTTATGGCTGAGATCCCTAAGGGGAGTGTAAGGAAGAGCCTCTTTGGCATATATATCTGTAATAGATCTATATTTTTATGTAAATATCTACACTATATCTAAGATATAATGAAATATTGCTTCAGCCTCCTGAAAATTATGTTGTCAAGTTCTTCAGTGTTAATACATGGTGGAGCACCTCTATTTTGAGGGTTTATTCATGTTAAACCTCTTATTTTCTCTTGTATATTGTTTGATCCATATCCTTGATCCAATTTACTGATGTTTATACCCTATTATAGTTAACACCTTTATAAAATCACGTTTTATGTTCTTCGGTAATCTCTGCATACTCTAAGTCATGGGTAATCAGGGTTTTTAAGCCATTTTGGGAGTGGGAGATCTATTTAAACTAGTTAGAGTCATTTTATTAGGCTGAAAGGGAAATCAGGGTTTTTAAGCCATTTTGGGAGTGGGAGATCTGTTTAAACTAGTTAGAGTCATTTTATTAGGCTTAAATTTGGTATGGGAGTCCCAAATGACCTAAGCTAACAGATCAAACCGTTACTTTCCTCTATTTTTATGAATAATTTTGAAAATAACCTTTTTAGGGCTTAAATCACTATTTTTCCCCACTTTTGGTTGAAGGGATAGATCACTTTCCTTGCTTCTGCATAAATTAATGATACTAAATTGTTTATTAACATATCACATGTGTTATTAGCCTGTTAATACTCCAATACAATGTTTATATATTGCTGCAGTCCCTCATTGGACATTAATCAAGCCATACTAGGTGTGGGAGGCATGTTTGCCTCACCTAGTTCATTTGGTTTCTGATCTCTTCTTGGAATTGGGTCTTATATTATCAGATCTAAGGAATCCAAGGGTTGATCTTGGTTTCTGAAGCACACATCCCTGAAAAATGCATTTTTTAGTCCTGTTTTGTTGAGCAGTCCCTTTTGGGATATTACAGAGATGTGAATATAGATTTTATAATTTGTCTCCATCTCATTGTATTCTTGATTCTATGCCAGAGCTTGATCTTGAGACTTATTATTTCTTCAAAACTAAGGTGTATATTCTTCAATGTTGTAATCATTCAACTCAACATGATCCCTTATAGCCTTCAAAAACACATGCTCAAATACTGTTGTGCTCTGTAATTTGTAGTAGGTATCTCATTAAACAGTTTGTCACAATGTATTTAAATTTGATTTCTTTTTGTTATTATATTTTTTTAAATGGAAAATATGCATCTGGATTTTAATAGTAGAAAATGAAATAACATAAATTAGAATTAACTACACATTCAAGCAGCAAACTACATGACACAAATTATAGTGGAGAACCTAATTTGGAAAAAATATACCGCTAGAAGGTGTTTGATTTTTCTATGTTGATTCTTTTTAAGAAATATTTTATATATTACAAGGCTTAAAATGAATAGAACTTACTATATATGTGACTTTGGGTGCTACATCAAATTCCTTCCTTTGTCTCAGTTTTCATTCTACATCTCGTTGTTAGCCTGATCTTGCTTGATGGATCTCCAACTCTATCCTTGGCTCTGTTTTGATTAACTCGTTTGAAACACAATCTACAACTCTTGTGGAAACAATATAATTTTTTGCCTTCCCTGTCATTTAAAACCATTAATTTTCCTTCATTGGAGCCATCTATAGATTCTCCTGTGGCCTCTAAATTCTATCGTCATATCCTGTAGGTATATTTTTTTATTGAGGTTGGCCCTTCAAATTATTTTATTTAGAATGCGGTAGTTATCTTTGTTAACAAGTCTGTGGATATGGATATGGATCCACCCAAATCCACATAGGATCCACCACATAAGTGGAGCCTTCAAACCTAGAAACAAGTCCCATGCTGCTAAAAGGGATCCTATGCCAACTAGTTATCACAAGACGAATCCCAAAAACTTGTTTTAGACTCTAAAAAGAAAATATTCTAATTAGAATTTTAGTTTTATTAGATAATATTAATTTGTAGGTTGTATATCTATATTGGTAACTTATCAATCACCAGTATTTTTTAGCTTTTATAACACATGATAATGTTAGTAAGAAAGGTCTGAGACATTTCAAATTTTAGTTTTCAATTTTTATAATGCTAGTGGGAAAGCTCTGGGAAAGATTTCAGACATTATATAGATAGAAATATATAGTATATAATTACTTTTAAATTTTCTTTGTGTAAAAAGTATGGTTATGTCGTTAATAATTTAATTAGTTCAATCCCATTCATCTCTAAGTGAATACTCCTTAAAAAAATATGATACATAGACTATAGCACGTTTTTGAAAATTGTTTGGTATTCATTTAGCACCCCTTACAAGAACATGGTACTTAAATTATGGTTTTTTCTTAAATATTGTACGTTTCATTTACCATCGTAACTAGCTGGGAGATTTTAGATTTTAAGGAAAATTTCAAGGAATATGACAGGTTGAAATACTCATATGTATACCCATTTCTATATATGTAGTTAGATCTACTCTACATCATCATATCAAATGAGTAATCATTAATGAGACACTCAATTTTCAGTTTACATTTATCCTTCTTCTAAAGCATGATGCATCATTATTTCAGTCTTCAGATTTATAAAGTATCTAATGATTTCAGTTCTAATGTTGTGATCTACGAATGGTTTTTATTTTTAACTTTGAATTGTTTTGAAATTAAAAAATACTAATGTATTTTTTGTATATGGCATTTCCCCATCATATCCAGGTCTAGGAATTTCAATAATCTGGTGGATCGATATCCATATTTGTATTTGTTTCATGGTTTAGGTAGTCAGACATTGCCACAAGGAGGGTGAAGCTGATCCTTGTGACTTGTTGCTTTGTGGTTATGGATGCAATCTCCTATGATTGAATGTCTGCTAGTTTCCTTATAACAAAAGAATGATATCCACCCTAATAATATGAATACATTGAACTCTTTAAAGTGTTTCACCACTTTAAATTCTTGGGAAATTTCCATGCATAATTCATGTTTTAACATTGGGCCAATTCAAATAAATGAAAATATCCATAAACCAAGGCCATTGGCATATTCCATAGTTTAGGTCATTTTTCTATTTCAAATAAATAACATCTGCCTCATTTTAATGAAGGTTTGTGTAATCCCAGAGTTTGTGCAAGATTTCATGTGTAACCACTTATTAGTTGAAAATTTTAGACTAAAGAATAAAGTGGAGTTTTTTCCACATAGTTGTTGTCTTTGAAAATATTGTTTTTTTGTGGATGAAGTTTTTTGTGTATATTTTTATATTTTCTTTATTTCATTGAATGCATAAAGAGGAAAGGAATATAGGCTAGGATGATTACACTAGGCATATTATTGGTTTTAATTGAAATACAATTTGAGTTTCATCGGGAGTTTTTTACTAACCCATTGGATTGAGAATCATATCATGTATGTTATTTGTTGCACGTGTCCCAAATGAAAATATCAGTTATGTTGTCTTCTTATTGTTAACTGTCTTAGTGTGATTTAAAGCTACAAGTAATTATCCTGCTTGGCCTATCTGCCTTGCATGTGTGACAATGATGTGTTCCTTTCCAACCTTCATCTTCTACATTCTTTACTAAATTTCAACTACTTAGAATAAATTTAATCACTTATCTATCAGGCGAGCACAAAAATAAATGTTGACTACTTATTTTTTATCACTCTGTATGGGAATGCATCAATATCACTCACCCATCTGTTACCTTCTGTTTGCTATGGCTCTCTCAAGGTTTTTTTAAACCTAAACTTTGAAAAATATAAATCTCCCTCATGACATTGTTATGTTTTGACAAATTATAACTATGGAGTCTTCCCCCATAACTGTTAATTTTTTATATGTCCGATTATCTCTCCATCTACTTTTCATGGCTCTCCCAAGTGGATTTTACCACATGCACTCTTCTATGCATAGGTGTGTCCTCATTGTCAACAGCTAAGCCTTCCACAACTAGAAATCTTGTGTCCTTTATTTATGTGTGAACACTCTCAAAGTATCTTGACTTCTTCCCATGCTGCTCCATTTATTCTCAACACCCTCCAATCCCAACCTTTAAAGAAACACCTCCAATGCCATATTAGAAATGCAAAAAAATGCATGGTGTATAGAGAGCTTAAAAAGGAACTGTTGTTGGTCGTTGGCATTTTTATTACATGTTATATATTATATCTCATTATTAATGTGATATGACACTTAATTACTAAACACCAACACTTTGTCTCTTGACATTCTGTTACCAATGTACAAACATCCATAAATTGTAGTACCTACAAGAAAATAAAGGCCAATGATATGGCCATTAGATTAATTTTATCATGTATTTATTTCTAGCCTTTGACCAATCTACTATGGTAAAAAAGAAAAAAAAATCATTTGTAACATGTGATGGGTCAGCAAGAATATTTCTTATTATTGTGTGGATGCTCTTGATGAAGTGGAGAGGTGCACCTAAAAAGTGTAGAGATTCATTTGAGTCATGAGCCTTACTAGTTTATGATCAGAAGTTGTAGAAAAGAGGCTATCGTACTATCATACCTTTTAAACCCATATTTTCCTACACAAAACTAGGTATTTTTTAGAGGCAAATGAAATAGAATTTGAATACCCATTGGGAATATAGGCTTGTAGTTTGAATTTGAGGAAAATAAAGAAGTTTCTAGTTTTGGGTAAATTCTATTTTAGAAATTTTCTATTTTGGATTTTTTTTATTTTATTTAGAAGACCAATTTTTTTAAAGAGTGGTTTGAATTGGAAGATAAGTATTTATGTGGAGGCCCAATGTGGATATTGATCCATTATTCTAAGTGTAGTCGATTACATCTTTATTTTTACATGTCTTCATGTACTTAACGGAGTTTGAAGGCATTCTTTGGTCTTCTAGGTTCATATTTATTTTTTAGACTACATAGGGATTCCCCTATGGTAGGGATAAACCAAAGTGTCAAAGGATTATGCGGGGTGAAATGGGCACTCTCCCTAGTTACCTTTTAAGTCCTCCAGTGTTGAGGATTAACTCTCTCTGATGCTTCAAATTTTAAACACCTTTCTTTGATGGTATTATTTTGTTCTTTCACTTGGAAACCCTTTTTTTTGTTCATGAGTTGTCTTCCTAGGAGCCTTATGTCAAAGAAAAAGTTTGATTTAGTTTTTTTTTGGTGTGCCCCTTTGTTCTTTCTGAAGTGGGGTATTGAGGTTTTCACACTCGAACTGTGATTTCTGAGTATTCCTATAAGATTTAAAGCAAGTTACATCCAGGAAAATTGTTGTTAGAGCACAAAGAAACTTCCATAAGCATAATTTTGTGAAGTACCACAAGTGTTTGTAGACTAAAAAGTTGAGTGAATCCTTTTAAACTAATATATATCATATCTCATGCAGTATTACTGAATCAAATCGCTTACCAGGATTTTTTGCATTATCCATGGGGCTCTTAGCATAAAATTTAGTTGATATGTAACACATCCTTGAAAATTGGATTCAATTCATCTTTGCATTGTTTGACATTTCTCCACACTGAGAAAAGCTATTGGACAATTTCCTACCCTAGATTTATTTTTTGGTTACCCTTTATTTAGAAGATGTACGTTCTTGCATCAACAAAATCATATACATATTATAATATATTTACCTACATAAGTTTTATTATTTTTAAAAATGGGGCAAACATTGATAAAAGTTACAATGACAAAGAAAAATACTTTAATTATTTATATCAAGAAAAATATATTATCATAATAAATCTGATGGAGAAACTCTATATCAAAGAGACTATAACACCTTAAGATAAATGGCTATTTCATATTATTTTTTTTCTTCATGATCAACTCTTTGTCACGCTAGACACAAGTAGGATTGGATAATATGTTGGAATACGAATTCAATGCCTCATCTTCCCACATGGTCACTTTAGCTGCATTGGCCCAAATAGCACTAAACACTCAAGTTGTTCCTGACCTTTGGGCAATCTCCTGAGATATACTCCCTGTGGCCTTCATTGTTGTTACAATTTGGGATATTATGAGCATTATTATTTTGACTTCTTTCTTAGTAACCAAAGTGTTGTTTCAACATGTTGGTATCATCTAAAGGAGAAGTAGGACTTGGTTGACAACTAAAAACAGAGTTAGGCGGATACTCATCCTCATGCTGAAAATGTTAGACACAATACTCAACCTCCATAAATAGCATTACTATAATCCTATATTTATCAAACCTAATTTCAGGAACCAACAATGTAAGTTCTATTGGTGAAATAAGAAAACTTTACAAAACTTCACTCAGGATGACATTGTTTAAAGCTCCATTTATGTTGAAATTTTTAATTGTTCTAGTATGTCGCATGCTTTTTAATCATTGTTGGGATGGATTTAATTAGGAAATGTGTTCACTAAAAGGGAATTCTTGAGCTATGTTGGTAAATAGTTTACAAAAATAGGTCTAATGGTTAATCAATCTGTTGGTTGAGGTGCCTAGAAATTTATATAGACAAATCATTGGTAGGTGAAAAAATTGGGTCAATTTTGCACCAAAAATATTCGGGAGAAGTGAAAGATAGACTCTACACCCTATAGGTAATTTTTCATCTTGATGGCCCCATAGCCTAGCCTAGGGGTAGCCTTACAAAACAACTTTCTTGGAGACATTTCAATAAAATATTGTGTTCATGTCTATTTTATATTTTTGTGCTTAAGTCCCTTAAATATATTTATATATGAATTTAATGCATTAGATGATATATGTGTTCTCATGAAACTGCATTTAGGCATAAAAATATGTGATTTATGTTCCTATAAGGTGCAATTTATTTGTAATTTTTATAGTATTTGTTTTTTTTTTTTTTTTTTTTTTGTGAAAACCCTGCATATAAATATCACTTAATGAATATAAATTATTTTAAATGGAGACTTATGCTGGTGAAAATAAAACATGCATAAAGTATGCATCAGAAATCACATGTAGTTGGAATTCTACTCATAATTATTTTAAGCCACAAATCCATCACTCGTAGAAATTTCATATGGATTGTAAAGGGGATGTTTCAGTTCAATACTAAACTCACCAAGGAAAGTAAGATGATTAAATAGTAGACTCTACACTCTTTGTAGATATGTTCATGATTTTTTAATAATTTTATAGACCGACTATAAATATGATGAATAAAACAAATAAATCAATATAATATATTATTGGAAATTTTACTTGACAGTGCATCCCAACCTGTAGCTGAAATTTATTTATTTCCGATAGAACCTCTAAATATTCTTAGCTACACTTGTTGGTTCACAGGAACAAAATACCCTATGTAAGTACCCTCTTGAGCTAAAATTTATGTTGCCAGCAAAACCTTGGAGTAGTCTGAAATTTCCATATTAGCTTATAGGGATCAGATCCAATCTTGTTTCCATAATATATATATTATTAGAGTTATCATCTTAGTGAGATTAGGTGGATAAGCATGACCCTTTGATTCAATGAAACTAGCACCATGACACTTATCAGCTTGAAAATAGCTAAGTTGGTATAAATAAGTGAGACCCTAATGAACACCATTAAGTAGTAGCCTTACTCCAACTCCTTAATATTATATTAGCTAATATGATACAATATTAGTATATATACAATGAAATCAAAGGTAATAAGGCTATATTATTCTAAGTAGAGATAGTCCAAATTCAACCTATGAAGAGTACCGGTTGTAAAGAATCTTCTCACACATGGTACCTACATAATAACATAGCTTATGATATTTTGATTTCCTATTCCTATTATGTATAATTTATATGTGCTCTTATTCCCATATCTCATCGATTACATACATCCCAAAATAAGGGAAATCTAGGCATATATGGTATAAGTAGTACTGTAATCACCTAATCAATCACGTAGGTAAGTCTGAACAAGTATATACGTAACAATTTAATACCCGCTTGAACTTATCTAAGAGGTTAACTATTAGTGATCTGTATCTATAAATATCACTATGAATGAGTAATGTAATCCCATATGTTACTTAAGTGTGTTGATTCTGATAGAAGTCATATCCTTATATTGTGATTGGACTTACTAGATACCGCAGGTGGGTCATATGTCCTACTCTGAGACCCATGGTCGATAACAGGGAATTAATAATTGTTTTGTTTACAGAAACGAGATTCTCCATCTGCTGTTAGGTGAGGATTGACTTGGTCGAACAACAAACAATTTTTTTTTCTACCCCAATCAAGCATCATAATAGCGATGCCATGCAACATCAGAATTACGACATTAAGAAGTGTGGGTTGTGGTGTGTCAATCGTTGGAAAAGCAACGCTATTAAGCATTGAATATGGTACTATTCATTTTTAGAATAAGAATTGGAATTATGACGCTCTGAAGCATCATAAGTGGCACTATTTACAACCGTTGGAAGACCGAGCAACACTTCCCCACGTTGGAATTGAAACAACCATATGGAACCTTGAGAAAAGGGATGAATACCTCAAAACATCGGTAGAGAAAAAAAATTATGGATTCGTCAAAATAGAGACAAATTCTTGCCAACATTAGAAGATCGATGAAAATATGGAACCATCGGAACACAAACGACCACCTCGAAACGTCAGAAGAGAGACAAAAAGTTGGCAATGTCAGAAAAGCAACGAACAGTTTGGAACGTCAGAAGAGTGACGACCCCTTGGAAATGTCATAAATAGTGTCGCTCTATCAATAGTTACTAGAAGTGTCGGAATTACGATGTGACAGGAAAGCACGTTCTGCCCCACCTCAAAGTGCCGCTCTTGGGACGCCTATGTGTCGTAAGAGAGACATTTTTGTCATGGGAAATTGGGCCAAATGTGCTAGTGACCCCTAGACTACAGTTAGTGCTTTGCAGAGCATCTACTCCCATGCAAGCTATGTTGCAGAGCATCTAGGCCCACTTTGCAGTGCGTTGGTCCATTGGGAGCGAATTGTTCATTGGATTCCATAAATATTCCCACCCTCTAGTGGCTTCTAGAAGTTGTTCCAGCTATCACATCATATGATAACTTTAAATATGGACACCATGGAGCCAGTGAACCTCTTATCCTCCTATTCCCATGAACAAGGAAACCTCTTCATCCATTTTTGTAAAATACATTCAATGGTTCATTAATGTAAAACTACCTTCATCTACTTATAAATTGAGCACTGATCATAGTGCACAAGAGAATGGGAATTTGAATTAGTATAGTTATGCTGGTGAGATCACAACTCTTGGATTTGTCGTCTGCATGTAATATTATGCTCTTGGAGTGATGTTGTTGGTGTGATGAGGATGGAACTGAAGATGGAGTTATTTGTCATTGAATTGATCCAAATGGTTGTAACTTATCCTTGTACTTCGTAATAAAGAGATTTTTTCCTTTAATAATACATGTGTCAATGATGTTATATGTGTATTTTCAAATGCAATCAATTCAATTTGTGTAACATGAATATATTGCATTCCTTTATGTCATTTTCTGTCTTTTGTTTTCCACGGTAGGTACCAATAAATCTAGTTATGTTCGATTGAGAGCGACTGAAGCGAAGAAAGGGAGGCAAGGAATAGAAAACATATTACAAGTAGGTGTTCTTCCCTTATCTATTCATTTAAAGGAAAAAGTAAAATATATATCTTTCTATTGTTCTAATTGCAACCATCGCACTTAGGGAAAATACATCTATCCATAGGTTTGATTTTCGTAAAACAATGAGAAACATTGTCCATTAAAGAACAAATTTCTGCGATCATAGAAACTTCAAGTGTTTTTGACCTTTTGACTTATACTTTTTTTATTTTTCACCCTTGAATTCGAATGATCATGCTTTAGCTGAGTATTTCATTTGTTCTTTTGATGAGTGATGAAACTTTGTTGGCTTCCCTTTGTTATATTTAGATAGCTTGTAGCTGAGGAATTTTCTGACTGAGAATATTCACCAATATATCCAAGACCTATCTTCACAAGAGGAGAGTGTTGAAATTTGATAATTTTCTTTTACCAATTGTTGGGAAAAATACTGAGAGGGGGGGGGGGGGTGAATCGATATTAGCACTACAAACAATATTTTATTTTATTTATTTATTTCTATATGCGACTCTAATTAATCCCTAGTGTATGCATGTGGATTTCTCAATGAAACATGTGTATAGCCAAATAAATTAATTTTTAAATAAATATTCAGAAACTTTACTTATCCTAGTACATCAGTTATGCATCAGACATTTAAGCATTAAAAATGTGCAGTGATAACAGAATAAATCATCACACATGAACACCAATATTTACTGTGGAAACCCAAGTCGAGAGAAAACCACCGTTGTTGTCGTCTCTATATTCAATATTTATCATATAGAAAATTACTTACAATGGTGTACTTATGCAGACGCATATCACTACGTAGGCACCCAGCTACAGAAGGCTGCAACCTTCTCTCATTCTCCAACTGCTACTGGAACAGAGCTTCAACCCCCTGATCTTGTTTACAAGCCACTACTAGAAGGGAGCTCCAACCTCGTGAACTGACCACCAGCTTCTACTTACAAGAATCTTTGACTTCCACACTGAAGGCTTCAATGCTTAGAACCAATGCAGACCACATTTCATAAATTTTCACACTAGATCCAACAGCTTCATCACAACATAATTTGAAGATCAACACTAATAACCTTCAACCAATCTTCAAACAAAACAATGATATCATAGTTACCAGATCACATCATTAAACCCGGACTTCTGTATTGACATGTAGAATCAACTTCACCCCTGATCATTCATAAAAAAATATATATACGCTACTTCACTTATGGTAACCTACGTGTATACACATTTTTCTGTGGAGAAATCTGCATATAGATATTTATATACTGAAATTATAGATCTGATCAGACTCAAAATAGATCAAAGACATTCAAACACACTTTTGTCAGATTTACAAAACCCTTATTTAGTCAGCAACATCCATCATTCTCAATCAACCAGTCACTGATCATCTTTATATATAATCAATTAGCAATATAAATAGTATTCAAAAAATCCAGATCTACATGAAGACTTCATTACCAGACATACGAAACACAACATAAATTGTTAGACATTTTCTTTAGCAATCTTCAGAAAGAACCCTATCTTCCATACGTGCCTTTGCTAAAATGAACCCAAGGGTATACACACTTTCACCGTGACTAACCAACATATATATCTGTAAATATTACAATACTGTACAATACTTCAAAGTAGAAAAAAATCTCAGATCATATCATTTACTTCAGAAATTATGTGCCAGACCACAGATCTAAACTAATCATAAACATATAATGAAAATACATAGTAATTTCAGTCCTAGATATCTAGATCCATTGTTGTGTTTGTGACTACACCAAAATATCATATCTATCTATTGAATATAGCCCAATCCATGCAGATATACTGAAGACTGAATTATTCATCCACTTCTCATTCACATGCATGCCCTTGCACTATGATCTTCTCTTCCTTATATAGTTTGAGCCTTAGTCAATACCATGGTCCAAAACCACACAAGTGGCTGTGGTATTCTTGGATAGGATCAAATAGTTGTTATTGCACTCAATATTGTGGGCTAATACCATGGTAAAGACCCTTGGTATTGTTAAAAGTAGTGTGACAACTAATACACGACTTTTTTTCTTTGTACCTGTGTGTACACGCGAATTTTCTTCACCAAAATTATGTATACACAAATTCTGGACATATAAATGACTTGGCTTAATTGAACATGTGATTATACATGGCTTCCCTTCATCAAACTTACATATATTTCTTGAAAATTTACCTTCATCATTTCTTTTTCACTCACTGGTATTCCTTTCTCTGTCATGTCTAAACTATCCTACAGTGATATCAAGTTTACATCTTCAACAATTAGGTTTCTATAAAAAGGAAACTCATCGAGTAGGTTGCTATCAGGGACAACATATTACATCATAATGGAAACATGAATAAGATCAAATTTTAAATTCAATAGAAAATAATGAATTATATTCAAAATATGAGATTAGTCAAAATTTTCAAGAGCAATGCAATATTGAATATCTACCATTGATATAAATGTCTTTATATTCTATGGAATAATTTGGAAACTCTTCAATAGAAAATTTTCCATAGAAAACTTCAAAAGAAAATAAAAATATGGAATAATTGCAAAAGAAATTAATGGAAAAATTACAAAAAAATTCTTTTGGATATGCATGGGAATACACTAACATGAAATAAATCAATCCTCAAACTTACATCCATCACATATATATTGAAGAAAATGCTAGACCAATCCAAAAACCTCAAAGAATAATGAATCCAAACTTAAGGGAAATTGTTAAGGATGAACTACATAAAATTTTAAATGTAAATTTTAATTATCCAATATCAGACAGTCAATGGGTTTCACCTTTAGTAATTGTCCCTAAAAATAATGGAAAATGGAAATTATGTATTGATTATAGGGAGATTAAGAAAGCTACTTTGAAATGTCATTTTCCACTTCCTTTTATAGATCAAGTTTTAGATACATTACTAGGGAAGAAATATTTTACATTTTTGGATGGTTTTAGTGCACATAATCAAATTCGGGTAGCACCAGAAGATCAAGAGAAAACCACTTTTACCTATCCATGGGGAACCTATGCTTACTGAGTACTTCCTTTTGGATTATACAATGCACCAACAACATTCTAAAGAGTAGTATTGGGTATTTTCTCCGACCTAATTCATGATTGTGTGGAAGTTTATATGGATGATTTTACACTCCATGGAAATTCTTTTGAAGAAGCCCTTAAAAATTTGGAAAAATTTCTCATAAGATGTAAGGAAGAAAATATCTCACTAAGTCATGAGAAATTTTTTATGATGCTTACTGAGGGGATTTTTTTAGGAAACTGTATTTCAGGAAATGGAATTAAGGTGGACTCATCTAACCTAGAAGTTATTTCAAAATTAGCAATTCCAACTTTTCAAAGAGATGTTAGGAGTTTTCTTCGTTTCACTGGATACTATAGAAGATTTATAGAAAATATTACAAAAATTGTATTTCCACTCTTCAAATTTCTTACAAAATATTGTGAATTTAGTTGGAATCATGATTGTCAAAAAGCCTTTGAAACTTTGAAAGAAAATATTTTTGAAGCACCCATCTTAAGAGGAAAAAACCGGAAATTTCCTTTCCATATTTTAACCGATCCTTCAGACACAACTGTAGAAGTTGTATTGGGAAAAAAATACTTGAGTCCTTATTCCATTTACTATACAAGTAAAAATTTCACTCCTGCATAGTTAAATTATATTGTTACTGAAAAGATGTTTTTAGTCGTTGTCTGTACCATTAATAAATATATACATTACATCATTAGGTATGAAAATTTCATTCATACAGATCATTCTGTAATTATATATTTAATGAATAAATCAATTACTAATGGAAAAGTCACAATAGGGTTATTATTATTGCAAGATTTCACTATCACCATTTTAGATCGACCTCGAAAACAAAACACAGTTGCTAACTTTTTATCTAGAATTCAAAATGATAATAATGATATACCTGTAGAAGATGGTTTTTTTAATGAATATTTTTTTTTCAATATCTAGTAAATCTCCATGGTTTGCAGATATTGCTAACTATTTGGCCATGGGGAAGCTACCATCATATTTGTTTCATATAGAAAAGAGAAATATAATTCAAATGAGTGCATATTATTAATGGATAAGTGAAGAATTGTACAAGACAAGTCCAAATATCATAATCTGAAGATGTTTTAGAGAAGATGAAATGCCTGAGATACTAAAATAATTTCATGAAAAACCATGTGGAGGACACTTCGTTGAAAAAAGAACTACTTACAAAATCCTTCTCTTGGGATATTATTGGCCTTCCCTTTTTAAGGATGCCAATGAATATGTTAAGACATGTGATAGTTTTCAAAGAATGGGGAAACTTGTTCCTTCAAATGAAATTCCTTTACAACCACAAGTACTTATTCAACCTTTTGAAAAATGGGCTTTGGATTTTGTCGGACAATCAATCCACCATCAAGACAAAAGAGCTATATTATTGTATGCACTTATTATGTCTCTAAATGGGTAGAATATAAAGCACTTTCTTTTGTAACTGAAAATGTTGTAGTTTCATTTCCTTTTTAGGAATATTTTACTCGTTTTTTTGTCCCAAGGGAAATTGTGATAGATTGGGGTACTCAATTCACATCCACGATGGTGCAGAAGATAGTATAAGAATAAAAAATCAATGATATAAATTCTACTCCATATCATCCATAAGAAAATGGAAAATTAGAATCTACTAACATAGTGATTGAATAAATCCTTACAAATATTGTACATTTTCATAGAAGGGACTCAACAGAAAAGCTACCTGAAGCTTTATCGGCCTACCGCACCACATGGAGAAGCACAACAAGACACACTCCCTATGAAATTATTGATGGGAAACAAGTCCTATTTCCAATTGAATTCTAAATAAAAAATTTCAAGATAGTAGTTAAGTTGGGAATTGTCCTATCAGAAGCACAAAAAAGTAGAATGGAACAACTCAATGAGCTTGATGAAATAAGACAATATGCTATTCAAAAGACCAGCCTAGTTCAACAACAGAGATCCAGACAGCATGATAAATATATCAAAGAAAGAAAATTTCAAGTAGCAGATTCAACACTAATATTTGATTCAAAATTCAAATATTTTCAAGGAAAATTTCAAATTCACAGTCTTAGGCCTTATGAGATTGAGAGAGTCTTTAATAATGGAAATGTCGGGATCACAACCATTGATGAATAAAAATTCCTCTCCTTGTAAATAGAAATCGACTAAGAATCTATCACAATCCATTGACAAAGGAGGAATTTGTTAATATTTTTCATGACAACTCATATATAAAGTTGGTTAAGAAGAATCCTTCTTCTTCCCCAACTTAGAAACCTTCTTTTATTTCATTACTTTAAAAAAAAAAGAGAGAAGAAAAAGAAAAATTATATATATATATATGTGTGTGTGTGTGTGTGTATGTGTGTGTGTGTGTAAGCATGAAAACCAACCATTGTTGGCATGCTTATACAAAAAATATAAGGTGAAAACCAAAAATTTTGGCACATTAAATTTTATTTATTACTATTTTGAAATCCCATTTTCTTTGGATGCCTTTTTATTTTTCAAAGAATAAAGTTAGCTGCAGAATTATTGAGATTCTACAGCTCTGATGGGTTTTTGTAGCTAATATGTGACGATACCTTTTTGAATAAAGCAATTGAAGAACTCACTGAAGAGCACCTAAATACAATACAAAGGGAAATAATTAAGGGTTAGCAACATCAATTCAAGGTATGAAAATTCAAAAAAAAATATTTAATAATATGGATTTAAACATTGGCATATGAAAGATATGGGCATTATATACCACCAATTTAAAAACATTATTAATAAGAGATGATTGTATCAAATCAAATCAAATATAAGACTTCTCCATTTAACCCCTCATCATTACATGAAATATCCAACATCAAATCTCGATTTCATTGTTCATACCACCCAACTAATACTTTAACGCTCAGTTTTTCTTGACCTCACTCACACTCTCATTAAACTCGAAGCCTCACTCACACTCTTACTAAACACGAAGCCTCACTCACTCATGCTTTCATTCATTCTTAAACTCTAATTCATACCATCAACTGAAACCCTCATACCCTGTCAAAGAGGTAGTCTTAAGGAAAAACTTCTCAAACCATGGGATTAATAGTAAGGACAAAACCAGAAGGAAGGAATTTCATGGAAGGTTACCCACGGATAAAAGAGGTGTTACAAAAAGCACAATGGCTCATTTTCGTGGAGAATTTTGAAGGTTTTAATAAGGAGGCAACTAATTCATTTTCCAGAGCTTTCGATGGAATAGAGGTTGAAATCAGAGATGTCAAATTTGAAATAACACATTCGTTCATTGCTGAAGCCACCCGACTACCAAGAACTAGAGAGAGGTGGTTCAAAAATAGAGGAATTGAAGGTGAATAATGGAAATTATTTCTGAAAAATATAGGTATGGATACTATCATGTTTAAAAAGGGAAAACCTAGCACAACACTTAAAGGAAAATGGAGGAATTTTATATTAATAATTCAAAAATTTGTCAAACACGAGGGAATATTTGGATGCATGTTATTTTATCATGTTAGACTGTTGATGAATTTTCTTGAGGGAAATGAGTTAAATCTTCCATACTTCTTGTTGAATATCTTAAGGAAAATGTCACGAAACTCTCAAAGGAGAATCTAGTTTATAGACAACATAGTGTATATTCATGGGTTTATTAAAATTCTTATTGAATTTCACCTCAAAATTCTAGGAGATACTTGGGAAATTTTCCTAATTCGGAATCATTTCAAAGAGGGAAACCAAGAACAACTGAGCAGTAGAAAAGAAAAGAAGGGGAGGAAAAGAAGAATTGAAGACCCTATTGAAAATAAACAACAATCATCTCAGGAACAGTCAGATGATGAGGTTCCCATTGAAGAAAATTTAGGGAAACTTAAGAAGAAAACTATTAGGAAGAGGGAAGACATCACAAAAGAAAAGGATACATCCACAAAAACAGAGTGGTCCAAGATAAGGTAGAAAAAGGAAAAACATTCAAAATCCTCCTTTGTCAATAAGAATAAGTGTGAGAATCCTTCAAACAGTAAAATAACCATCTCTGAATGATACATAATTTGTTGAATTAGAAGAGGAACCTAGGGTTCCATCACCCACTGTTATTTCACCTACCCATAGTCCAAGCTAAAGGACCCTAGAAATTGATCTTGTATAGTAGAAAATTTATGAATACAATGAATCTCTCGAGAGAAGATATATATGGAAGACATCAGTCTTAGATCAAAGGGAAGAAGCTCAGCCTCATCGTCCGCAACAACCTCTAGGTGAGAACACCTTAAGACTATAAATTTTTGAGCTGAAGGTACTAAACAGACATATAAAACAGGAGCATGAAGCCTTAAAGATGCAGAATAATATTTAGAAAACTAAAAATGAAAACATTCTTTTTCATTTGGGCTTATGGTACAAAAAACATAAATAATTAAAGAAAAAAAAAATCTTAAAAAACAAGTCATAAACTTGAAGTACAAAATCTTGATGAGAAAGCCAAGGATGTTTGTGACTATAAAGAAGGAAAAGAAGTTAAAAACCAATTTTTTAGCAGAAGTTTCAGAACATATGCAGTAGAAAGTCAAGCACCATCATTTTTTTTTTTTTGCATGAGGACATGCAATGACCTCCTTGTGGGGGAATGTAGAGCCTCATGATCACCTCATTTTTTACACTTCCTTCGCTCATATTTGTTTCTTTTTGTCACCACCATCAGCTCAAACAAGTGTTAAACTACAATTTTTGACTTGGTAAGGTATTTTAATGACCTATTTCACATATTTTGAAATTTTCCTTATTATTAGATTAAATTTTTTATTTAGCTATAGAATTAACGCAATCCTATATCTGATCCATGTTTCTATAGCCACCGCCATGGTTAGATGTGTTTTAAGGTGCCAACTTAGCAAAAAATTATGTGAATGGGTGGAGAATTATCCTCTCATGGATTTCCTATTATCCATCCCACCCGAATCAAGAAAGAAATCACCCAGATGCACAGTCAAAGGAACGCTCAATCGAATGTTGGACAAGCGAGAAAAAAGTCGGAAGCTATCGCGCTTCATGATTTGCTTTGCTAAATAGAAAATCGTGAAGCAAAAAAATCTTATTTTCTATTATAGGTTTAATTTTTTTGTGAAAATAGGTGTAAAAGCCTCAAAATAGTTAATGAACAAGATTTTCTATATATGGGGCCAACAAATGGATTGACGGTGCAAATGATGATATGACTGTGAATTTATAAAAAAAATGTTCTATTATTTGCTTAAATGAAGAATTATTTTGGAGAATCGATGTGCATCTAGCATTGGATTAGATTCAAAAACATTTTTTTTCGACAACCCCTACAATAGAGAAGGTTTTATTTCATTTATGTTTTGAATTTAGATGTCTCTTTATGTAATGTTCCCAATTTTTATGGAACATTAGTTTTTTCCATTCTCACTTAGGAGATAAATAAAATGGGTAGGAGACCCATTAATTTCATGAATAAGGAATAAAAATCCACTTAGCATGAAGGGGAATCACTTTTGGAGCTTTATTTCACACCTCCATGTGTGAAACAGGGCTTTTACAAGAAGGCTAGGTCAAGTTTGACCAAGTCAAACTGCGCAGTATGCATGAGGTGGAGAGCACATTGTGGGCCAACGCAGTGGGATAACGAGGGAAAATTCTAGAGGATGGAAACCCTAATGAGTGGGGCCCATTGAGAGAGGTCTCACATTGCTTAAAAGGAGGGCAAGCTTGCCATTGCAAATTATCTTTAGTATCATTCATCTTTGGTCTGGTGGAATTGTAGAAACTTCTTGCTGGTTAGCAAGAATTGCCGAGGGAATTCCTATTTAGGATTTCCTCTCCTTATTGAGAAGCCTCTTGAATTATTATTCTTCAGCTCCTCCAAATTTTGGTTCAAGGCCAAAGCATTTCCCTTCAGTACAACATTTTCAACAGTGCAGGAAACATTGTGTTGCTGAGTTGTAGTGGAAATTTCCATAGCCTCACCTCCGGAGCTCTGATTTTAGAGGAGAGAGATTCTTTGCATCCGGGATGCTACTAGAGGAGATTTCAGACCCATTATCTACATCTTTGCATCCAGCCCAGCTCCTCTCATCATTCATAGTCCAGTCCCTTCCTTTGACTGCGTTATTTCTGAGCAGAATTGCAGTGGGGTTTGCACCACTAGTTGGAGGGAGAGATCTTCATGGATTGGATCAGAATCTCTCTTGAAAGATACATTGGAGGAGATATATTCAATATATGCATAATTTTCAGCCATCTCCATCCATTTCTTGAGTTGCAGTTTTATTCCAGTTTAGAGGCAGCAACTCTAGCATTTTCGCCCTTTGTATATTTCAGCCAATCCTCCCAAGGATTTATGTATTATTAGTTTCAGGGGTTGATATCTTGCTCCCCCATATTTATTTGAGCTTTATACTTCCATATCCATGTATTGACATTATATATGTAGTATTACCATCCATTGACTACGCATTTTTAGTCACAAACATTCTTGTGTAGCAGTATTGTGATATGCTTCCACATGCATGCCATTGAGGGGTTCTTTGCTCAGCTTGAGTGAGTGATTATTCAAGTATTTGTATATTTTCATTTCTTATATATATATTCACTGACTATTTATAGTTTCATGCACATTGGCTCTCTCATATAATGCTACTATGTTATTACATGTTCATTTGTTGATGCAGCCCTCTTCATTGGGCATTTTCTGAAGATAAACAGGAAAATGAGACTTGTCCTAAGCTCGTAGAGACATTTTTTTTGAGAAAAATATTGGATTTCAGCTCTAGATATAAATATTCAAAGGATCCCAGACCAGGGATCAAATCCTGCTGCCTTAACAATGAATGAATTGTCTCTTTTGTATTCTATGGCCTTAACAACGAAAATTAAGGTCTCTTTGGAGCACTGATAACTTCATCAAATGAAGACAACAAAAATTTCCCATGATCTTTGATCAACACTGACTTCAAAAGGCAAAACTCTTAGTCAATGTGTGCCCATCTCTAGAATTTCTTAGACTTGTTTCAAGCCCTAATCCTTGTGGACTAAGAAATGGTTAGATATAAAATAATTGGAGCAGTCTTGCTACTACATGACGGAATTCAAAGTTTGAGGTTGACAGAACTAATAAACATTATAGTCCATTTCATAAGTATGAACTGAAGAAGTTGATCTATGGCCAAGTTTATATAGTAAGGTGTTGCAATAACACTTGCTATTTGACTCTTAATACTGTCAATCTCATATTGTCATAAGCTTAAGATCAAAGGTTTTCAGGATTAGTGTCTTCTCAATAATTGAACATTCATGCAGAGGACCCTTTGAATCTCAAATGTTGCTAACAGTAGATTCTTGATAGGCTACTACAGAGCTCTTACAATTGCACTAGAATTATGCATGAATGCTTGATATATGTTGAAACATGGTTAGAGCTTGACTAAAGATAGGGCTCACTATTAAAGATTTTTTTGGTGCATACTTCAACTAGAGTTTACATTAATGAGTAGTCAGGACTACTTCAGGGGTTTCAAAGTGGCAACTACTGCCTTGTCTCATTGGACTGTGGCAAAGATTAGAGATTATTGACTGTGTTTGTATGTAGGGAATTAGTTGATAATGTGTTTTGTAGGGACGTTAGGCAATATCTATATGCTGATGAATATGAATAACTAAAGATTATGTGTAGGATCTTGACACAATTTTGGGTTGTGAAGCACAAGTGCAATGAATTAATTGCAGGGCTAATAATATTGATATATTGATTTTGAGCAGAATGAGCTTTCAGAGTGGCTTCATGTATTGTTGAGTCAATAGAGGGTTCTGAGCATCATTATTGTCCTAAGACTTCTAATTTCATGAAGTTACCTTGTCTCCAATAAAATAGAAGTTTGGTTCTTTTGGATCAGGTATATAACATGCATCTAAATTTTGGCACATAATTCTACTTACTGAAGAATTGTTTCTTCTGTATTTTGTGGCCTTAACCACCAAAATTAAGGTCTCTTTGGAAAATTGAAAAATTCATCAGATGAAGACAACATGGGTTTGATGAAATGACATGGAAAAAACTAGGATTTTTTAGGCATATATGGGTTTACTCCAATATTAAAAAAAGACAGAGACAGAGACAGAGTTATACATAGACTTGCAGGTTAAACCTAACTTGGCCTATAAAAAAGAGACAAGTTAATCTAGAAAAGAGTCAAACTCACTACGCACAAGTGTGACTCAGTAGATATAAGTTTGACTTGGGAGTAATCAGAGGTCAAACTCTGGCCCACGTGTACTTGCTGAGTTTTTGACAGGTCAATTAATTTGACTTGAAATCTCGTCAAAAAACTCAGTGTGCGCTATTTATATTAACCCAAACAGTAAAAATAAACTCAGTGTTGCCTACTTGTATTAGCCAAATTTCAAGCTATTGCAGATTCAAATTCAAACTCTTAACCTCTGGCCTCATCAGATGTTTCGTTGAGCCAAGTATTTACACTAGTTTGATCTTCAACATGGTTCCAATAAAAGTAAAAGAATGCTAGCTTCAAGGCCCAATCACTCACCTTCAAGGCCTTCAACCAACCTCTCTGCATCCATTCTACTCAATCCTTCACATTTTCCAAGCTTCTTCTATCATTTCCAATTCCCTCTCATTCATTTTTATTAGTGTCGTAAAATGATATATAAAAGTTATTATATTTCTACATGAATTTTCCGAGCATATAAAATATGGTAAGTCTTAAATTTTTTCACTCGTGCACAAGAGAGGAATTCCATGAAATAACCTAGGAATTATCCACTCCATCAACATTTACTTTCACAAAACTGTCCCACTAACCATCCACAAAAAATCAACCCTCCACCTCTTTTTCACCCATCACGATCAAAGAAAGGCTCCCCAGCCACCACTAGAAAAATCACCATGAATTATCATAATTTTTGAAGGTCACACTTAGAGAAAATTATGAAATTGAGGAGTGTATATGGTTCCTATAGAAAAATCATAGTCATGTGTCATCCCACATAATTCCTACAAGCTCGAATTTTCAACACCAGTCCAAGAATATTGAAGACCACAACACTTCAAGAGGCTCAGAAAATAGGTCTGAGAAGTTATGTGATTTCTCATAGGCTGCTACAATATTTCCTATAGGATTTTATAGGATCCTTAATCATAAATAATCAACAACACTTGGTCATCTATAACAATAATTCTCTTACAACCTGAACCAGAGAAATTTCCATCAACAATAAAATATACAAAAAACCTCCAATAGAAATGAAGGGGATATTGAAGCTTCCAGATTACATCATCAACAAATTTAATACCATCAAGACGAGTTTCATTAGTCGCATCAAAAACTTCACCAACACATGAAAAATCACACGTAAGGTAAGGCTCAAGTATGCAAGTGATGTAAAACCTATCTTACAAACTCATCTTAGCTTAAAAATTATTATAGGTGTATGAAGGAAGAGGTTTTGTGTGCCAAGTTTGATAGATTAGTCTCAACCACCTTTAGAAGTAAACTTCATTCATCTCAAATATCAACTAAACATGCTGAGGAAAATGGGAACGAGGAGATGATAACTTAAGGAAGTGGGAAACGTGCCTAATCATCACAAAGTATGGTGTGCAAAGGTGGTACATGGTGTCCAACTAACATAGTAGGTTGAACCAATAAAATATACCACTAAAAACATAACTCAGACCCCCAAACCTCATTTTGCATGGAAAAACATATTTTAAAGTGAAGGGCTTCCCACCACTACTACAGGAAGATGACATAGGCGATATATCTCTTTCATATACTGTTACATGAATATACTAGATCTACACAATAGTGTTACCTGAATGTCATAGGATGCTACAGGAAGCTTTACTATTGACATAATTTTCATCAAACCATAAGGAATAAAGGATAATCATCAGGAAAGGAGTAAGTAAAAATATGCCTCACCAAAATCTTGTATAATAGCCTGAAAGATGAATTACAATTCTTAGCAAAACATCGTGTAATTCCCATAGCTTTGCATTTATTAAGGAAGAAAGATGAATTTTTTTTTATTCATGTGATGAGCATAATAGGATGAAGGAATAAAGTGTCTCGAGCTACATTTTTAACTTTTCTCTCTCCTCGACGTTATAAAATAGACAATCCATTTTTCTTTTGTCTCAATAATCTATGTTCCATAGAAAATTTAGAGTCTTATAGTAGAGAAGAGAAATTCCTTTTCCCACTCAATTAATTTTTTTATAAACACCATGGCGGGAGAATCCATTAGCACCTTGATGTTAAGAATATTTTTACAAATCATCACAGGTTATTTTTTTTTCCAAAAAACACAGGGGCATTGAATATGAAATTAACCCAAAATTTGCCTTGAAAATCCAACAACTAGAGGGACATGATTACATCACTATAGTTAGAGGCCTCATCATTTACTCAAATGAAGAAGTTATCAGTAGGCTACCCACACTTTTCATGGGAATAAGATGGAGAAAAGAGGAAATAACTAAGGCCATTACAACAAATAAAAACTTATTTCTTGAATATGAACCCATAGAAGATAAAAATGAAAAATGGAGAGTTTGAATTATCCTTGGGATGAAGTATCCTAAAAATATATCTCATGTGAAGGGAGACTTAGTATTGTGTATGGATACCAATTGAGGTTTCTCTATAAACTAAAATTCTAAATGAATTTTTTATGCAAGAAAGCATAAGCATCCCTCATTTCCTTCTTCAGTAAATAAATGAAATTAGCCTAAGGGTAAAATGAGGAAAGGACCAATACCTAGCAAACCATGGGCTAATAAAATTAATAGTCATGGATGCTTTAGAGTTTATCCAAAACCTGATTCCTTGGGTATATTTTATAGATATGGATAGAGAGGCCTTTTTAGAGATTCAAGCCTAAGATCAGCTAGAACTAGAAGGAGCAACAACAAAATGGGAGTCTAAAGAAGAGGAAGCTAAAATTGAAAAAGAGGAATCAAAAGGAAAATCAGAAGAAGTGGAGAACGAAGAAGAAAATACAAAGACACAAACTAAGGTAGAAACAAGGAAAAAAATTCCTAAAGAGGAGCTAGCCAATCTTGAGTAACAAAAATAGGACTAAATATCCAAGAGGCCACATGAACATCATCCAGGCCACCAAAGAAAAGGACAATGGAGGAGAAAGAAAGCACTATAGAGGGGAACATAGAGGAGGAAATTTTTTCTACGCTAGTAGGCTTAAGTACCCCAACCAAACGTCAAGGAAGGAAATAAAAGAAAGCCCTCACATACTTTAAGACCATAAAGAGTAACAAGATCATATAAGGGAAGCCTCAACCTCCTTCTCCAACACCCATCACTATTGAGGAATTAATCAGTTGTCAAAAGGAGGAATATAATAAAGAAAATAGATAATAAGTGCAAATAACCTCCAATAAAATCCAGTCAAAACAACCACATATCTAAAAAATAAGGCTATGTATCAAGGAAACCAATATTTCAGGAAAATCCATTAAGCTATAGGAAGGAGCTGCAGAGCCAGAGGAAAAAACTGTGCAGCTAAAGGAAGAGAAAAAACACCTACAAAATGGGACTGTGGGGCTACAGGAATAGGATCCCAAATTATAGGAGCTAGACCACTAGCCATATCATGGATATTACTATTCCTATATTGAAGCATGAAATATACTCCCTACTTACTTTGTAGTCCAACTATTCTTTGAATTAGAAAAAGGAAAGGGTTAGGACTCATAGATGGATTCAAATTTCCAAATAAAAAAGGGTTAAAGATGTGGGTATTATAGAGGAGAAAATGAAGGATATGGGGTAAGAGATGGTTGAACTCATGTTCAAGGAAACCAATATAATGGACCACATGAAAAATTAGAATAAAAAGTTGAAGGCCTAGCTACATGAAACGGAGGAAAAACTTTCCAATATGGCTAGTTTGTCCATGGAAGCCACACATTCTAGACATCCATTAAAAACATACTCTCTATTCATCAAATACTAATAGTGCCAATTTTAGTCTAGAGTATTAGCCCAACAAGGATCCCCTCCTTTCCAAAACATCAAAACATTCATTGATTTTTTCCTTAGGTGTAACATTCAAGATAGGGATAAGATGGCAGACTTTTATATGGATAATTTAATACTGCCTGATATGAATGTGTGGGACCCCAACTCAAATCTAGGTGATGTGAAATTTATTTCTTTAGCCTCCTAGATGACCTGTGAAGAGACCATGGAAGAATAAATCAAAAGAATCATGGAAAAAGAGATATAATAACCTTTTTGGATCATGGAATAACTACAAGGACCTCACATTATCACTATTAACCAAACGATTACAGTAGAATATCAAACAATGACAAATTTCTACAAAAAAAAATAGGAGTAGAAAAAATTTCATTTTGAAGATACCTTTATATTGTTGGGAGATGAGAGCCTGCAAGCATGCCAAAGAAGGTGGCATACATTGCCACACAGTTGGCGAATAAAGAAATATCATTCACCAAATAGGTTGAGGAGTGTTTTGGATAGAAGAAAGATTAATGAGCCAAAACAGATGTAAATCATTCTAAAATATCTCTCGTTTGATTTAATGTTCCACCACAAGGCCGAGAGTTGTAATTTCAGAAAATCAAGAGTATTCGTTCGAGTGCTTGTCTTAGGAAGTGGGTCACTTCCACTTTATATTCTCTCTTGGATAGAAGGGGCTCCAAGGAGACATTAGTTTTCAAAAGGAAACAGTTGTAGTTGGTTGCTATGGGGTTGTTTTTGGCTCCTTAGTCCTAATTGCATGTTTGTCTTGCTCAAATGAAAACCCTATATATTCTGGTGTACATTGTTGCAGGGTAATAAATGATAGTCAACGGAGTTGGTGATATCTTTGATTTTGCGGTAATTAGTAGCATCTGGTGGTATATAACTTGGTAGTACTCAATGATCAGTGATACTCAGTTGTGCTTCATAGGTACTGGATACTTTTTTGTATGCCAAAGAAATTATTTACCAGTTAGGTTGGGCCTATAAGTTAAATCATAGTGATGTGATGTACCTTTCTCTATTGATGTAGATCATAGTGCTAAAGAAGACTCTGCAAATATGATAGATGGTTATGGAAAGGATATTGGACTAAATAATGTTGGATAAATGCAATCCTTCTATAGTCCGATGTGGAATTGCTCCAGGGTAATAACTGATACTCAACAGAGTATTGTACATAAATGATATGTCACTTGGTAGTACTTGATGGTTGTGATATTCAGTTGTGCTTGATGGGTACTAGATACTTTTTCATATGTCAAAGAACTTATTTTCCAGTGAGGTTAGGCCTTCTATGTTGAATCAGAATGATGTGATGTATTATTCTCTACTGCTTTAGGTCTTAGTGCCGAAGAATATTTTGCATAAATGGGAAATGATTATGTAAAGGAATAGTGGAACAACAAATAATGGTCAAAATGATGGATTTATTAAATATTTTTGTACTTAGAATATTGAAATGTGAGATGCACTTCTAGAGTGTTTGGTATATCAGCTTTTCAGAGATGTTGTGGATGTGTGTTTTCGCAAATTTCCAACTTCTTTTTCTCCACAAAAGGTAGTGAACTATGTTATTGAGCTATGTCAAGGTATAACACTCTTATAGGTACTATACATAATATTAAATACTAAAAATGAGGAAATGAAATAGCTGGTTAAATATAGTGATAGGTAGGTTGTATAAATAACAAACACAAGAAGAACCTATTAAGAGATATTCATATGCAAAACCCAAGATTTTTTTTGCACATTCATACAGTTCCTCAAAAAATGATTAAATGGGGGCTTTGGCTAGATATCCACTCTCTTTACTTTTGTCACCATTTAGATTGATTGCATGATAAAATTATGTCATCATTCAGATTTCTTTCATGATAAAATTATTAGGGCATATATGATGCCAGGATACCGGGTTAAACAGATCCTAGCATATATAAATTCATTTGCTATCTTCAAGATTAAAATTCTTCATTAAAACCATAAATATGTTCAGCTCAAAAATACATATGAAGTAAAGAGAGCCATATAAATAAAATACTGATATAAAAACATAAAAAATCTTTGGCCAAATATTACAATGGGTGGCTTCTTCACTCTCGACCCTTCAAACAATTTCTCTTACTCTCTTTCTATTCCTCACTTCCTCACTTCCTCACTTGCTCCTTCTCACCCTCACAAGATACATATTTATACATAAATATAATTCATTCCATTCCATAAATTCCTCCACACAAATCTCAACTTAAAATCTAAATTAGATTTATCTTTTTTTGGACTCAACTATGTCCCGTTTATAAAATTCCTAATCCCCGAATTATCTACCTAATTCAACTCCACTCATATCCTTAATTATTTAAGGGATATTTACAATAATTCTCACATTTATATTTTCTCTCCTAATTTATTAAAAATGATAAAATTAATTAACAAAATAGTTAAAAGTCATCACCACCCTAATTACATAATTGAATAATGAAAATTTAGCTTTGATGCTCCTACATTAGACTCTCCACGTAGAGAAGTTTCCATAGACTCTTGTCTATGAGGTTTGTCACTTTTCTGTAACAATGCGACAACCACAAGTCCTGACGAATTGCTCCCTCCAGGATTCCAAACTCTATTCTATCACTGGTCCTCCAAGGTATCAAATCGATGTGGTAACTCATCACTCACATTGTCGATCGGATTCCATCGTCTTCTCCAACAATTGCTTCTACTAATTCCTCAGAGTAATTCCTCTTTGTCGAATTCTTTTGTTTCCAACTGAGTTGAACACTTAATTTTTTGCAATGAAGAATAATCAAGAACTCCTTCTTGATTACAACTATATCCTTTGATTGCTTTTAAAGCAACAATATTTATCTAGTGTTGTACCTGCATTCACCAACAAATTGTTAGTTTTAAGAAGATAAGACCTTTCGGTCTCTTTTTATGCTTCAAGCACCAATCTCCCATCATCGAATTTCTAGACTTCAATAAATTATGTTTTGAACCATTGGCTGCTTCCATATTTATCCTGTTGGACCAATATTTTTGTCTCCTTTATGTCTCTACAGACATAATTTTCTGCTGCTTATGATCTTCCATCTCAACACCAAATAATTTCTGCTCAATTTCTCTGATTTTGACATCATATCTCTTAATGTTGTTTTTCTACCTACAGTTACATCATTATTTGAAAATTTATAACACTCATTCAACTCTATAAATGTTAAAATAATTACATCTCTATCACACATAGTAACTGCAATTCCTTCTGGATCAAGTTCTGCAATCTTCACTTCTCCCTCTGGTTCCTTAAGCCATCGTTCTAGGAACTCGATTTCCATGTGAAATATTTCTAGAACTTCATCGTAACTTTCCTTCCTAGCTTCATTCTTCTTCTAGCAATCTTCCTGAGTTGTCCTAGTTTCAACATCATCACATGGTAGAATTATGTCAGCAAATTCACTAAAAAAATACATTTGTTTACCTCCTTGTAATATCTCTTTGACATTTCCAGTATGCTTATGCTCCATAAAAGCTTCAACTTGCTATCTTATCCCAAACAAGAATTCATCGATGATTTCTTCCCATTGCAAAAAATTAGTCCCTTCCTCCTCTAAAAGGAATTCTCCATCACACTTCACCTTAAGAGTTTCATTCATCTCTGTGACATTTCCATCAGACTTCTCACCATCTCTTGCACATCCTGCAAACATACATAAAATGTGAGATTTTAAAATGCAAGGCTTCATAGCCTCATCTGCTTCTCTCACCAACACATCTTCAGATTCTTCTGAACTATCTCAATAGTTCATGAGATCTTCCTCATCGATCTCTTCACCCAAAATTTCACCTTATTTCGGGTCACAAATGGAAACATCCATTTTTAACTCAACCTCTCTGAGTTCTTCACACCTCAAAATCTACTCGAGCTTCCTCAGCTCTTCTGTCAACTGTATGTTTACCTGCTTTTCCCTCTTTGCATGTAGCCTCTGCCACTTTACTTTCTTCCTCATGGTCCAACCATGTGTCTAGTCTTTCACATTTCTCTGCAATAACTCCATCAAGAATTCAAGATGAACTATTATCTCAGCCTTCTCTCTCTCATAATATTCATTCGTCAAGTGTTCACATATGCCACTTACGTTAGCGTTTTCCTTCTTCTTCCTTCTGTTGTGGTCTTCATCAGATCTTCGGAAATGAGTATCAATAGTCATCTTCTTCTCCTTTGGGAGCTTCATTCTTCGCGTGTGGAGTTCATTCAATCCTCTTTTGAGAAAGTCCTCACACTTTCCATTCATCAAAAATGCAAGTTCTCCTCTTGTGCTTGGCTTCTCTTGGTTCTTTGTCTTGGAATCAATCTCTGGTAGCTCCCTTGCTTCTCTCTGCTGCAAAATAACAACTGCAGTAATTCATGGGTTACAATGACCAACTCTTTCGGTGTCGCGCTCCGCTGATCATGCACCCAATTACATTCAAACTTTTTACTTAGCTTACGACTCTTTGACTTCATAATTTACACCAGCTCTTCATCTTGGATGAAAAATACTCAATCTTAACTCAAACTATCCAAACTTTCATTTGACCCTAAAATCTGTTTTGACTTCAAGCTTTTCCCCAATAATTATGATAGTGGATATTTTGACTTAATTCAAGTTATACAATTTTCCAACGAACATACCCCTAATACATTTTTAGGATGTAAAATCTTCCCTCTCTCTCATACTTAATTCTTATGAAAAAATCATTAGTTTCCCATTATCATTTCACATGATACCAAATTCTTTAGGTGAAATGCAACCCATGTTTTCCAAGATTTATTTTAAGGTGAAAATAAATAAACCATCCAATTTTCAACAAAAAATATCTTCTTGAAATGATGTGTCATACCTTATGCTCCCTTCAAGGTTATTAACAAAACTTGTCTTCGCAATATCAATTATTTGGTCTCCACTCTTCTGTGTCGTCTTTGTCATTGTTAGAATTAGCATGCCCTTCATACCATAAGCTTGTCATTTTAATGCAAACATTTTTTCTGCACTTTATGCACCACACAACATCAATTCACATCTCTTCACCTGTATACAGAGAACAAGCTATTCATATTTCAACCTCTTCGATGTACGAACCATACATTGTGTCCATCCTGAATATCACCTCTTGGATGCCTCCACATGATGGTAAACAAAGATTTTACAACATCAAGAAGTTATGTTTTCAATCACAAATCAAAAGAATTATCCTTTTTCCAACTACAAGCTTTGGTCCAAAATGACTTAACCAAAACTGTGAAGAATCCAAATTATGCATAATAAACCCTCTCACATAAAAATGCATGTTTCTGTTTATATCACCCAGGATTAGCACATTTTTCATTAATTTATACGTTTGCATTTGCAACATTTCCACTCTTTCATAACATTTACGAAAGATCATCTTCTCGAGTATGGAAAGGAAATTTAATCATCCAGATTTTAAAATACCTCTACTTAATTAATATTGATTCATTCAATGAGAACTTACCTTGAATCTTCTTGTGGTTGCAATGATCCAACCCTTCTCTTACGTATTCTCTTAAGTATACATTCAAGCCTCCACAGATTTACTTTAAATGTGCAAGGTCCATTCTCTAACAATCTCTCCCCAGCAAACAAATTTCTTTCCAGAAATTTTCTAACATAAATCTTTTCCCAGCAAATAATGTTAGACACCTTCAAAATACGCACAATCTCACCTCTTAGTTTAAGCCAAGTTCCCTCATCTCAATCTCTTCAATTTCAATTTCTTGCTTTGAAAACATGAAATCTTAATGTAACCGAATATCCTTTCAAGATTACATTCTCCCAAAAACAAAAACGTACATGAATTTTTTTCAAAACTTTACCTCGATCAATCCCAGTGACCTTTTCTTATGCTGGATGGTGGTAGCATGGAAATATTGGATCCATACCTTGAATGTTCTGCTGGAGCCGCACCTCTTTCACAAGCCCCACACATGCCTTTTTTAAGTGCCTTGATACAACTAGCTTCCAAAAATTGATGTAGAAAGCAAATTTCCACTTTAAAATTTATATAGTAAAATTGTTCAATTTTCCTAAGACTCATATTTACTCTCTATAATGATGGAATTGATTCCTTCCTCACCACTTAATGTGAAATTCCAATTTTCTTACTAATTGAAAAACATGTGACAATGATCTATATTGCAGCTTTTCTTATTTTTCAAACTCCGCTCTAAAATCCCAAAAGAACCTTTAAGAGATCATTGCTATATGACCAATAACAACAAAACCGAAATTATGCATTCATAATTTTTTTCTTTAAAAGAAAAAACTTAGAATAGGGTGAGGAAAACAGTTCCCCCGCTGCCCATCTCATGATATCAAAGGAACCTTTAGAGGGTGATGATGGATGCTAATAGCAAGTATTTTTTGGTGTCCCTTTCGGTTCAGAATTCGGCATCCTCAACATGGCACCACCTTTAGGATGGCATCTTCAAAAATTCATTTGATACTTCCACTTACAGATTCAATATACCAGACCTCCACGTGGAAAAATTTCTCCAATCAAACTCTGTTGCATTCAAGTCTTAAAGTGGCTACCTCTTACCGTATTCATGGTGTCAGTGGTGTGGCCCTCCTTCACTGTTTCCTCCTCTCTAGTTCCCAAACAAGCTTCTCCACAAGCTTTGCGATCCCATGAACTTTGCTCAATCGATCACTATATCCATTGATCCTTTGTGCTCAAACCTCCACAGACCATGTGAATATCCCACATATGGTAATTGAATTAATGGCCACTATTATCTCACTTATAATTCAATCCAATTCATTTATTAACTCCATGAAGCTCACATGGCCACATAATGTAATTTTCTTGAGCAGTGATCCATGATATGCTCAATGCACAATTAAAGGTACCTTCACAATAACTTCACCACTCAGCTCGCATTCAACACTGTAAATTTCTCTGCGCAGTCTCCTTCATGCCGATAGAATGGATCCCAAGCAACACCAATGGATCAGATCCTCCAAACAACCCCTCCAAGCAATGCCTTGATTCACGATCTTCATGTCAATGGCTTGTATCCAATGTACCTGTTGACCTGAATCCAATAATTCCAATCCTATCTTGAGGTATCTCCACCACAATTTATGATCATTCCCATAATTTGAGCCATACATGCTCACCCAACCCACTCGACTCAGTAATCACGCCTGTGCCATTTCAAAAACAATTCCAAAGGGAAAAACATAAACTCGATTACGCCTCTGCACAAGAAATCTTGACACTCGTACATTAATAAAGGTACAACAAAAAATGAGGTCCTTAACCATTCACTCTGATACCAAATGATGCCAAGATACTGGGTTAAACATATCCTAGCAGATATAAATTCATGTGCTACCTTCAAGATTAAAATTCTTCGTTAAAACCACAAATATGTTCAGTTCAAAAATACATATGAAGGAAAGAGAGCCATATAAATAAAATATTGATATAAAAACATAAAAAATATTTGGCCAAATATTACAATGGGCGGCCTCTTGGCTCACGTCCCTTCAAACCATTTCTCTTACTCTCTTTGTATTCCTCACTTCCTTACTTGATCACTTGCTCCTTCTCACCCTCACAAGCTACATATTTTTACATAAATATAATTTATTCCATTCCATAATTTTCTCCACACAAATCTAAACTTAAAATCTAAATTAGATTTATCTTTTTTTGGACTCAACTAAGTCCTATTTATGGAATTCCTAATCCCTAGATTATCTACCTAATTCAACTCCACTCATATCCTTAATTATTTAAGGAATATTTACAATAATCCTCACATTTATATTTTCTCTCCTAATTTATTAAAATTGAGCAAATTAATTAATAAAATAATTAAAATTCATCACCCCCCTAATTACAGAATTGAATAATGAAAATTTAACTTTGATGCTCTTGCATCAATATAAATGTTGAGGACATGGAGAACTAGAATCTACCTACATTTTAAATAGGAAGTTTCCTTTTTCAGGATGATAAACTGGAAAATAAACACATCCCACACTCTCACATGCAGCAAGCATTGATATTTGTGTGATACCCCTTCTCTGCTTTAATAAATCAAAAGCGTCATGACTGGATGTGGAATATAAATGTATACAAGTGTAAAACCAAGTGGAATCTATATGTATACAAGTGTAATAAATCTGTAAAAGAGGCGTAGATCATGAAATGTAATGCTAGTGTCTATTATTACTATTTACCATGGAATAAACCAATTGCAAGGTATGTTCATGGATGTACCTCTTCTTTTTTCTGCATTCTTCAGCAGAATTAGCATGGCTATTATTATCCTCAGCTTATTATCCCTCAACCAACCATGGCTATGAAGATATCTCGGTTCAAAAATATTCCTCCAGCCAAAAAATATATTTAGCGTGCTAGGCATCACAGTACCTGAACTTCTGCAAGTCACCTCTGCAGAGCAATGCCAATATTAGTGAGAAGGAAAAACCAATGGATATAAATTTTGTGGATATAGTTGTGTCACAGCAAGAAACCACACAAATTAATATTACCTCAAAGAAATTTCTCTCTAAATTAAAGGATGCAAAATTAATGAGTGTCGCTACCGATTTCCTGGAGTATTTTCAGACTTCCTGGAGTATTTGCAGACTGCCATACAAAAAAATCTTCAACAGAATTAGCACCAAATAAGCAGAGCAGGGAAATAAATTTGAATAGGTCGATTAATATTTTAGATTAGCTACAAATTAAATTTCCAAGTGTTTTCCCTGAACGTCGTCAGACCGATGTTTTGGCTCCTAAAAGTCACGATACCGATACTTGGCCCTTAACGTCGCAATACCAACGGTATCCCTAAATGTCCCAAGACCGATGGCCATATCATAAACATCGCAAGACTGAAGTATGTCTCCTAAACTTTGGTATTCCTATGGTTTCACCCTCAATGTCGCAAGACTGACAGTATTCCTAAACTCCGCAAGATCGACGTCTGTCTCCTAAACATCACAAGACCGACGGTTTGTCCTGAAACGTCAGTATTTCGACGGTTTTTCCTAAAGCGTCGATATTCAATTATTTTCCTGAACATCTTTGTTTCAATGATACTCCAAAAATGTCACTAGAGTGACGCTTGTTGGTGGGATTAAAAAAAATGAGAAAAATTGGTGAAATTTCCGACAATACATCAAAAGTGTCGGAACTAAAGTGTCAGGATTTTGACCTTATCTACTAGTGCAATATCACCATCTCATAGATTGTGTGCAGAGACAGATTATGTCATTAGAGTAAATTCACATGGAGGAGGAGGGTTCATACATCTTGACAAAGGCACTATCAAGAAGCAAATTTGAGTTCCATGTAGACAGGATCGGGGTAGTAGAAAATCCATTTCTTGTTGAGAGGGATTGTATAAATTAGCAACAAAAAGGGCTTCTAATTAATTTTCCCTTAATTAACTTAGAATTAAATTGTAATTACACATAACATGACAACTTGTATGATTTTACTAATTCAGGAAGACTTATTTAGCTCAGTCAATTCAAGTTTGGGGTCAAACTGGAGACATGTAAAATTCACTCTATGTTATAGAGGGTTTAGTTACAACTTATTTAGAGTTGTAACTAGTTAACTCAATTATTTGAGTTAAAATAACTTTAACTAGTTCTAACAGATATATGAGATAGTGATAGGTCCAATGAATAAAATCTAATTTAATTTTCATGTAGTGATCAGTCAGATAACTAATAATTCACTACAAATAGTTGTTGCATGTCAGTTCAAAGAGTGACCCAGTTGAGATTGGAGTTAAAGGGAAGACAACTATCAGTTAGAAAATTGTACAGGTCATGCACGAGGTCAACAGGATGCCTTAGATGAATTGTGCAATCAATTCTTCTGAATTTCCTAATAAATAGTGGCTCAATTTCTCCAAGAATTCATAAGCAAGGTTGAACAACCAAAACCAGGAAATTGGTTAAGTATTAGAACATTCTTGTTGGGATCAGAGTGAGACAGTCAAAGATAGTGCAGAGGTTTTTTGGGAAGGGAAATAACATTGTATTGTTTTATATTATTGACTTAATGCAATATAAATATAGCGTATTTTTTAGCTAAGGGTTTCCTAGATACATCTTTGTGCTGTGTGATTGAAATTCTCTCTCTTTATTATTCATGTATTTGTGTGATCGTAATTAGTTTCCACAATTTGTAGAATAGATTCAAGTATTTTTTTAGCATATTACAAGATCATTTGAATCTATGTGGATTTTATACATGGTATCAGAGTAGGAATCACTATAGAAGAGAAGAACCATTGTTTGTTTTTAACTGGTGAATCAAATTTGCAGATTTATTCTTCAAGACCAGCAACAGATCAGGATGTATTTCTCTGGATTGAGACTCGAATATTCCCTTGAGGGTAATTCGAATTACATAGCATGGAAATATAGGATGGAGGCAGGGTTGGAGGAAAAAAGACTAAATTAATCCATAGATATTGATATTCCCCAGCCTGCAACAACATATGCTTAATTATTTATGCATGGAAGAAGGATGTAGCAAAGGCAAGAAGCATTTAGTCAGAAGCAGTTTGAGATCATATTTTCGTGAAACTCCATGGAAAGGAAACTCCATATGCTATGTGGAATTCCTTAACATATTTTTTTCATAATAACAGTGACTAGAGGAAGTTGGCACTGAAGGAAAATCTCAGAAAGATCAAGATGGATAAGGGTGACATGATACCAAAGTACTTGATGAAGTTCAATCAATGTCGAGATGAGCTTGGAAGTGTTGGTGTGATAGTTTCCCAGGATGATTTGGTGATCCTAGCACTTCTATGCCTTCCCAAGATCTGTCACAGTTATCAAGACTTAGTGAATGGGAGAGAGAAGCTACCAGCATGGGAGAAATTGTACTCTAATTTGTTACATGAAGAGATTCGGCATAACACCAGAGATGGATCCTCATCAAAGATTGATGATGAGGATAATTGTACCTTGGCTAGAAAGGTGAATAAAGAGAAAGGGAAGGTGTCCCATTCCAAATCAGACTCCGATCAGGGGAGAAAGAAGAGAGACATTTCAAAAGTAATTTTTTTTCACTGTCATGAGCTTGGACACTATGCTACAAAGTGTCTACACAAGAAGACCATAAAGAGGTCCTTAGGAGGAGCAGCAGGTGAATCACTTGCTTCACAGTTCAAGTTGTATTTCACCCTCATCACATGCATGGTGTCATAGGTGATGAGTTATGTGTGGTACTTATATAGTGGAGCTTCATTCCATATGACCAACAAAAAATAATTCTTTAGTAACTTGGAGGAGAAGGATCAATAGATGCACATTGAGATGGGAGATGAAGAGAGGTATAGCACTACTAGCATAGGTAAAGTTACCCTCTAGAGGGATTCATGTACTCCTCTCACATTAAAACATGTCATGTATGTTCCTTGTTTAAAGAATATTTTGGTTTCTATTTCTATGTTGGAAGACCATGGATATGATTTTTTATTCAGTGATGGAAAGATGCTCCTTTGTCAAAAAGCAACGAGATAGGAGAAGAAGATTAGGATTCAAGTAAAGAACCTATAAAAGCTGGATGTAGAAGACTGTGTTGCGTTGAGCACGAAAGAAGATAAATTGGTGAGCCAATACATTGGTGAGTTATGGCACAGAAACTTTTTCCATATACACCATGGCACTTCGAAGATCATGCAACATATTTCTACAAGACTTCCAAAGGGAACACTTGTGCAGTGAGATACATGAAAAGGGTGTACATTTGGGAAGTATAACAAATCGACATTTCATGATAATGAAATATGATCAAAGGCGATCCTTGAGAGAGTTCACTTAGATGTGTCTGGACCGTTCTAGACAACTTCCACAGAAAAACATAGGTATTGTGTGATTTTTGTAGATGATTTTCACGCAAGTGTTGTATTTTCTTCATGCAAAAGAAATATTAGATATTCTCAAAGATCAAACGTTAAAATCATGCATACCATTTAGCTCAATTGCACAAGCTCTTACCCAATGATGAACTCTTTTATTTTTACCTATAGCTAACTGAAAAAACCAAGAGTCTACATGTAATTCTTTATTCAAACCACACTTATCCACTAGGTCACAATTAACATAACTATAATTATATCCAAGGTCAATAAAAAAGAAACAACTTGATCATAAATCTTATCGTCCATCTCGATAATAGATGCCTAGTGATATTCCTACCTATTATCCAATAATGCATAGATATGAAGAATTCTCTGTCCAACATCCCCAACTTTCTATGCTTCTTGTGCAGTCTAGATATGAGACCAACAACCCTGATATGTTTGGAAATCCTTCTTGAGATTCTCCTTGCCACATATCCAACACTACAGTTTTCCCTTAACCTCATTGTTATTCTTCTTCCCTCTAGGTTGTTACCCATGTCCATTTCCACCTACATTAAGATTCTTGTAAGGAAAAACGTTATCTTTTTTACTTACATCCTTAGGTATTGTTCTCTTCGATGGTCATTTACCCTTAGTACTATCTTTCCCTTTACAACCCTGTTGAGAATTTGTCTTATGCTTCGATTGTTCATAACAATTCTTCAAATTTCCAATTACTTCTTTAAGCGATCAATGTTCATTATACTCAATCCAATATTTAAGCTCTAATGTAAATCCACTTACAAATCTTTGAACCTTGGCCTTATCATCGTTAATATATGGTACATACCTCAACAACTCCAAGAACTCAGTCGTGTACTCCACATATGTCATCGATCCCATCTTTAGTTCATAGAACTCCTCAACTTTACTTTCATGGTACCTCTCTGGGAAGTACTTCTTCCAAAAATATCTCTTGAATTCATGCCAACTTAACTCCTATGTCCTCATGTCTCTGATATGCTTCACATCCTCCCACCAAATGTAAACTTTCTCTTTGAGAATGGAAATATCAATCATGGCCTTCATTTTGTATGTATAGTCATGTAGCTCAAATAATTTCTTCATCCCAGGTAACCATGCATTTTCATCTTCTGGTTTCTTAAAATATCCATCAAACATAGGTGGCTTGCCTTTCTTGAAATCATCCGAAAAAATATCCTCTAACATTCCTTCTGTAAGGATGATATCAATTATGAATACGGTACATGTCTCAACCAAAAGTAGAATAAATTTCATTTCCATTTTCTCTACTTTCAGGTGTATCCAAGAATCTTCCATCCATGATAATATTATCCCTGTCTTCCCAATCCCATCATGATATCTACTACCATAGGCTCCATTAGTCCCATCCTCTTTTCCATGAATGATTTGAAGTGGTCACTGTCTCTGAAAATCTGAAAAAACTCTAAAGTATAACTTCATTGACCTCTTCTTGTTTCTGTTGTGCCTTGGAAATTATCTCTTGTGATTGAATGATTCTATCATTATCTTCTTTACAACTTATTATTTTTTCCTTCAAACTTCTCAAAGTGACTTTTATGTTATGGACTCATCACCATCCTACTCATATGTTCTATAGGGAGAGTCTCTTGAACTATAATACATAATTTTTCTATTCATCTTTGATCTTATTCCTACAAACATACTATGTCAGATAACCAAACATAAACATAACCAACATACCTTGATATAGTTCAGGGGAGGATATATACTCTGCAATATCAATGAGTTTAGCATGATACATGTATAATCATAATCATAACAATATATCAACATAATCTCAATCATTATCGAGTTACCATGCACGATGTCACAAACTATAACACCAACTCAATACATTCATTGGTGATATATAGTCATTATAATTCATGCATAACAACATATAGACACTAAAATTCCTACATATATAAAAATTACCATCACCATGCATACATAACAATCACATATACATCCTACATGCAGGCGTGACAAACACATTTTTCCGATTGAATCCAAGTGTTAAAACATGCTCCTATACCACTCTGTAACACCCTCCTCCCACACTTACCCAAGTTCACTAGTCCACTGGGGTAAATATGTGATGAAAAATTAATATGATAAGAATCAGCCTCCTAGGTACACTTAAGGAATTGGAATTGTCCATCCAAAACTTTACTGATTTACTTGGGTTCTACAAGACCCCCAAGCGATAAACCACCATTCCAGGTTCCCAAACCTTGAGTTAAACCAATTTTTCACTAACCTAGACTCCGATTTGTTGGCACAACACTACCTAAATTCTAATGTAACCCTGTAGTCACATGCATAAGCCTGCAAAGGAGAGACTATAGTATTTTTCACCCAGTTTTGTACCTACAACCGTGAAATTTGAGCCACTTTTTTAGGTTTGGTCTCCAGACCACTTCTGGTAACTTTGAAACTTTCTAGAACAATAATTGACACCAGGAAAAATCCTTCCATACAAAACATAATCAAGAAATTGACCTAAAAAGGCCTAAACATGATATTCATTCTGCCAAAAAAATTTTGAACATGTAATCTACAAGTCATAATTACATATATGATGTTGAAATTGGCAATAAGAAGGGTTTCTAATTTAATTTCCCCTTAATTAAATTAGAAGTAAATTGTAATTCCACATCACATTACAGCTTGTACGAGTTAACTGAGTCAGTAAGACTTAGTTAGCTAAGTTAATTTGAGTTGGGGGTCAACCTGGAGGCATGTACAGTTCACTCTAAGTTTTAGAGGGTCCAATTACAACTTATTTAGAGTTGTAATTAGTTAACTCAATTACATGAGTTGAAATCAGTTTAACTAGTTTTAACTGATATATGAACTAATGATATGTCTAGTGAAATAAATATGATTTAATTCACATGTAGTGATCAATAAAAAAACTGATAATTCGCTATAATTAGTTGTTGCATGTCACTCTTAAGAGTGACCCAATTGATATTGGAGTTAAATGGAAGAGAACTATCAGTTGTATAATTAGAAAACTGTACAGGTCATGCATGAGGTTAGTCAGTTTCCTTAGATGAATTTCTTAATAAACTCTTTGGAATTTCCTAACTAATAGGAGCTAAATTCCTCCAAGAATACATAAGTAAGGCTAAGCGACCCATATAAGGAAATTTGTTAAGTAGCATACCATTCTTATTGGGATTAGAGTGAGACAGTCATAGATAGTGTAGAGGTTTCTCAGGAATGGAAATAGCATTGTGTTGTTTCATATTCTTGATTTAATTAAATATACAGATAGCGGATTTTTTAGCTCAGGATTTCCCTAGATACATCTTTGTGTTATGTGATTGAAATTCTTTCTCTTTCGTGTTCATATGATTGTGCGATTGTAATTGGTTTCCACAATTTGTAGAATAGATTCAAGTATTTTTATTTACATATTACAAGTTCAGTTGAATCTATGTGGATTTTCTACATCTAAACATAGGGATCCCACTATATTAACATTGTTTACTTTATTTTCTTGATCCAAATGAAAAAACCCCATCACACCATGGCTATCCGGACATGGCAAGGAAAGGTTTAAAACCACTGTCACACCTGGAAAAACTCATTCCAATGACATCAAGAGAACCAAATACACAAATTCCTATACCATGCATGCCAAGACTAGCAAGGAAATCATACATGCAACTTGATACCTACAAGTAATCGCATTGTCTTTGCTTGATCCAACTTTTATTTTCTTGATACTTTCTTTCCTTATGCTTTCTTCTCCTTCCTTTGCCTTCCTTTATCTAATGCTAGAGTCTTCCAAGAATTCTCTAAGTGTGCAAGAGTTTGAGAGACAGAATATAGAGAGAGCTCCAAAACTGAATTGAAAAAATTGGATGTGAACTTATCCTCACAAGCCCTTTTATTGACAAGGTCTCTATTTTCTTCAATTTCCATTAATTTCCTTCAATTTCCTCCTCACATACAACTTTTGACCTTTCACCTTCATTTTCTCGTATTTTCCTTTATTTTCATAAATAAAATATCAATAAATTCCTCTTTTCCTTTTCAATTCCTTTTGCAATGCCTTTTCCAATTTCCTTAGCCATAATAATCCAAATGAACAGCCACTAGGATGTTTTTCCCAAAATTTATCTTGCAATATGTGTCCCATCACCTTGGTCTTATTTTATATTTAATAGATTATTACATCACTATCACATTTGCCCCAAATTCTGATGGCTAAAATGTCGCTCTTGCAACACATAGGTGGCCCAAGAGTGACGTTTTTTCGGTGCGCAAAAGCGTGGTTTATCCTCACGTCGGACTTCTGACACTTGAGTTAAACATCGATATATCAGAAATATCTTCAACGTTTTATATTTTTGTTGCACTTCCAACATTTAATGAAACGTCGCGTTTCCAACGAGCATAAGCGTCACTAGTCCGATGACTTAAGTCAAGTGTCGGAAGTCCGACGTGAAGAGAAACCACATTTTGGTGCACTGAAAAACGTCGCTCTTGGGTCACCTAAGTGTCACTATAACGACGGGCACAAGTGTCGCAAGACTAACGAAACCAAAAATTTTAAAAAAAAATAGATGTCGCTAGAACGACAGTTAAAAGCGTTGCAAGGCCGACTAAACCAAAAATTAAAAAAAAAAGGTAAACGTCACTAGAACAACGGTTATAAGCCGTCGGAAGACCGACAAAACCAAAATTATAAAAAAAAAATGGGTAAACGTCGCTAGAGCAATGGTTCTAAGAGGTCGGAACACCGACGAAACCAATAATTAAAAAAAGAAAGAAGTAAAAGTCACTAGAGCGACGGTGCTAAGAGGTTGGAAGATTGACGAAACCAAAAAAAAAAAAAACATCATGAGTGGAAAATTTGTCTAACCCACCCCTATCTCTAACCCATTTTGATCTCTGATCTGAATTGAACTTATCAAAATTCCTCAACACTTCTAACCATTTGTTGGCTTGATGAACTGAAAATATTTTGTAGCATTTTCTCTTAGACTCTTGGCCTGTGACAATATTTTTGAAACCTATGCCTTGAAGACACACTTTCTGATCAGGGGAATTAATGGAATGAAAAAAAAATTGAAGCAATGATCTATTCGTCTGTCTATTCATTGAGATCTATAGCCTTTTACAAGCCCTAAAAATTTTTTCTCTACAACGAGCTGAAAATTGAAGACCAATCAAGCAAATATTATCACCTGCCAATGAGATCATTGAAGACAGATCAAGAAAACACTGGTTTAATCTGCCAAAACCTTGAAGTGTAGCTCTGTGGTCATATTCGTGGCTCTTTACTAAAGCATCATTATTTTCCTAAGATCTCTAATTTCATGAAGTTACCTTGTCTCCAATTAAACAAAAGTTTGGCTCTTTTGGATCAGGTATATAACATGCATATAAATTTAGGCACGGAATTCTAGTTACTGAAGAATTGTCTCTTCTGTATTTTGTGGCCTTAACCACCAAAATTAAGGTCCATTTATAGCATTGATAACTTCATCAGATGAAGAAAACAAAAATTTCCTATGATCTTCCATCAACAATGACTTCAAAAGGTAGAACTCTTAGTTGATGTGTGCCCATCTCTGTAATTTCTTAGACTGGTTTCAAGCCCTAATCCTTGTGGACGAAGAAATGGTTAGTTAATTGGAGCAGTCTTGCTACTACATGATGGCATTCAAATTTTGAGGTTGACAGAACTAATAAACATTGTAGTCAATGTCATAAGTATGAACTGAAGCATTTGATATATGGCCAAGTTTATACAGTAAAGTGCTGCAAGAAAACTTGGTATTTGACTCATAGTACTGTCAATCTCATATTGTAATAAGCTTAAGATCAAAGGTTTTCAGGATTATTGTCTTCTCAACAACTAAACATTCATGTAGAGGACCCTTTGAATCTCAAATGCTGCTGACAATAGATTCTTGATAGGCTACTATAAAGCTTTTACATTTGCCCTAGAATTATGCCTGAATGCTTGATATATATTGAAACATGAGTAGAGCTTGACTAAAGATAGGGCTTTCTATTAATGATTTTTCCAATGCATACTGCAATTATAGTTTGCATTAATGAGCAGTTAGGACTGCTTCAGGGGTTTCACAGTGAAAACTATTGGCTTGTATCATAGGAATGTGGCAAAGATCAAAGATTATTGACTGTGTTTGTATGTAGGGAATTGGATGATAATGCGTTTTTTAGGGATGTAAGGCAATATCTATATGGTGATGAATATTAATAACTAAAGATTATGTGCGGGATCTTGACACAAGTTTTGGTTGTGAAGCACGAGTGAAATGAAGTAATTGCAGGGTTAATAGTATTGATACATTGACTTTGAGAAGAATGAGATGTTGGAGTGGCTTGATGTACTATTGATTCAAAAGAGGGTTCTGAGCATCATTATTGTCCTAAGACTACTAATTTCATGAAGTTACATTTTCTCCAATAAAACAGAAGTTTGGCTCTTTTGGATCAGGTATTAGCATGCATCTGAATTTTGGCACATAATTCTAGTAACTGAAGAATTGTCTCTTCTCTATTATGTGGCCTTAACCACCAAAATTAAGGTCTCTTTGGAGCAATGATAAATTCATTAGAAGAAGAAAACAACAATTTCCCATGATCTTCCATCAACACATACTTCAAAAGGCGGAATTCTTAGTCGATGTGTGTCCATCTTTGTAATTACTTAGACTTGTTTCAAGCCCTAATCCTTGTGAAATGAGAAATAGTTAGCTATAAAATAATTGGAGCAGTCTTGCTACTACATGATGGCATTCAAAGTTTGATGTTGAAATAAATAATAAACAATGTAGTCCATGTCATAAGTATGAACTGAAGCATTTGATCTATGGACAACTTTATACAGTAAAGTGCTACAAGAACACTTGTTATTTGACTCTTAGTACTGTCAATCTCAGATTGTCATAAGCTTAAGATAAAAGGTTTTCAGGATTAGTGTCTGCTCAATAATTGAACATTCATGCAGAGGACCCTTTGAATCTCAAATGCTGCTAATAGTAGATTCTTGATAGGCTACTACAGAACTTTTACAATTGCAATAGATTATGCTTGAATGTTTGATATATGTTGAAACATGAGTAGAGCTTGAATAAAGATAGGGCTTCCTATTAAGGATTTTTTCGGTGCATAATGCAATTAGAGTTTTCATTAATGAGAAGTTAGAACTGCTTCAGGGGTTTCACAGTGAAAACTATTGGCTTGTCTCAGAGGACTGTGGCAAAGACAAGAGATTATTGACTATGTTTTTATGTAGGGCATTAGATGATAATGTGTTTTCTAGGGATGTTAGGAAATATCTATATTCTGATGAATATGAATAACTAAAGATTATGTGCAGGATCTTGACACAGGTTTGGGTTGTGAAGCATGAGTGCAATGAAGTAATTGCAAGGCTAACAGTATTGGTATATTGACTTTCAGCATAATGAGTTGTTTGAGTTGCTTGATGTACTATTAGTCAATAGAGGGTTCTGAGCATCATTATTGTCCTAATACTGTTAATTTCATGAAGTTATCTTGTCTCCAATAAAACAGAAGTTTGGCTGTTTTGGATCAGGTATATAACATGCATCTAAATTTTGGCACAAAATTCTAGTTACTGAAGAATTTTCTCTTCTCTATTTTGTGGCCGTAACCACCAAAATTAAGGTCTCTTTGGAGAAATTATAACTTCATCAGATGAATACAACATGGGTTTGATGAAATGGCATGGAAAAAAGTAGGATTTGTTAGGCATATATGGGTTTACTCGAATATTACAAAACTCAACGAGTTAGACCAAGACTTGCAGGTTAAACCTAACTTGGCCTGTAAAAAAGAGGCAAGTTAATCTAGCAGAGAGTCAAACTCACTACCCACAAGTGTGACTCAGCAGCTATGAGTTTGACTTGGGAGTAATCAGAGGTCAAACTCTGGGCCACATGTACTTGCTGAGTTTTTGACAGGTCAATAAATCTGACTTCGAATCCCATCAAAAAACTCAGTGTGCCCTATTTATACTAACCCAAACACTAAAAATAAACTCAGTGATCCCTACTTGTATCAGCCAAATTTCAAGTTTTTGCAGAGCTAAATTCAGACTCTTAACCTATGCCCTCATCAAGTGTTTCACTGAGCTGAGTATTTACACTAGTTTGATCTTCAACATGGTTCCAATAAAAGTAAAACAATATTAGCTTCAAGTCCCAATCACTCACCTTCAAGGCCTTCAACGAACCTCAACGCATCCATTCTACTCAATCCTTCACATTTTCCAAGCTTCTTCTATCATTTCCAATTCCCTCTCATTCGTTTTTATCAGTGTCCTAAAATGCTATAGAAAAGTTATTATATTTCTACACGAATTTGCCTATCATTTAAAGGATGGTAAGTCTTAAAGTTATTCACCCGTGCACAAGAGAGGAATTCCATGAAATACCCTGGCACTTATCCACTCCATCAAAGTTTACTTTCAAAAAAATTTCCCACTAACCATCCACAAAAAATCAACCCTCCACCTCTTTTTCACCCATCATGATCAAAGAAAGACTCCCCAGCCACGACGAGAAATCCCACCATGAATTATCATAAATTTTGAAGGTCACAATTAGAGAATCATATGAACTTGAGGAGATTATGTGGTTGTTATAGCAAAAATATAGTCATGTATCATCCCATATAAGTCCTACAAGCTCGAATTTGCAACACCAATCCAAGAAGATTGAAGACCACAACACTTCAAGAGGCTCAGAAAATAGGCCTTAGAAGTTATATGATTTATCATAGGCTACTAAAATATTTCCTATAGGATGTTATAGGATTCTTAATCATAAATAATCAACAACACTAGGTCACCTATAACAATAATTCTCTTACAACCTGAACCAGAGAAATTTCCATCAACAATAAAATCTACAAAACACCTCCAATAGAAATGAAGGGGATACTGAAGCTTCCAGATTAAATCATCAAAAAATTTAGGACCATCAAGATGAGTTTCATTAGTCACATTTACAACTTCATCAAAACCTGAAAAATCACACGTAGGGTAAGGCTTAAGTATCCAAACGATGTAAAACCTATCTTACAAACTCATCTTAGCTTAAAAATTATTATAGGTGTATGGAGGAAGAGGTTTTGTGCACCCCAATAACATGTAATTAGTCTCAACCAACTTTAGTCACTCAACCAACTTTAGTAGTAAACTTCATTCATCTCATACATCAACCAAACATGTTGAGTAAAATGGGAACGAGGAGATGATAACTTAAGGAAGTGGTCAAGGTGCCTACTCGTCACAAAGTATGGTGTGGAGAGGTGGCACATGGTGTCCAACTAACATAGCAGGTTGAGCCCATCAACTCTACCACTAAACACATAATTCAAACCCTCAAACCTCATTTTGCATAAAAAATCATGTTTTAAAGTGAAGGGCTTCCCACCACTGCTACAGGAAGATGACATAGGCGATATATCTCTTTCATATAATGCTACATGAATATACTAGATCTACACAACAATGTTACCTGAATGTCATAGGATGCTACAGTAAGCTTGACTATTGACATAATTTCCATCAAACTGTAAGGAATAAAGGATCATCATCAGGAAAGGGGTAAGTACAAATATGCCTCACCAAAATCCTGTATAATAGCCTGAAAGATGAATTGCAATTCTTAGAAAAACATCGTGTACTTTCCATAGATTTATGTTTATTATGGAAGAAAGATGAATTGTTCTGTATTGATGTGATGAGCATAATAGGATGAACGAATAATGTATCTCAAGCTACATTTTTAACTTTTCTCTCTCCTCAGCGTTATAAAACAGACAGTCCATTTTTCTTCTGTCTCAATAAGCTATGTTGCATAGAAAATTCAGAGTCTTATAGTATAAAGACATCTTCTCCACTCAATTAATTTTTTTGTTAAACACCATGGGGAGAATCCATCAGCACCTTTGATGTCAACAAATATTTCTTACAAATCATCACTTCAGTCATTTTTTCAAAAAACACAGGGACATTGAATATGAAATTAACCCAAAATTTGCCTTGAAACTCCAACAACCAGAGGGACATGATTACATCAATATAGTTAGAGGCCTCATTATTTACTCAAATGAAGAAGTTATCAGTAGGGTCCCCATACTTCCCATGGGCATAAGATGGAGAAAAGAGGAAAGAACTAAGGCCATTACAACAAATACAAACTTATTTCTTGAATATGAACCCATAGAAGATAAAAATGAAGAAGGGAGAGTTTGAATTATCCTTGGGATGAAGTATCCTAAAAATATATCTCATGTGAAGGGAGACATAGTATTTTGTATGGATACCAATTGAGGTTTCTCTATAAACTAAAATTCTAAATGGAATTTCTTATGCAAGAAAGGATAAGCATCCCTCCTTTCCTTCTTTAGTAAATAAAGGAAATAAGCCTAAGGGTAAAATGAGGAAAGGACCAATACCTAGCACACCATGGGCTAATAAAATTAATATTCATGGATGCTTTAGAGTTTTTCCAAAACATTATTCTTTGGGTTGATTTTATAGATATTGATAGAGAGGCCTTCTTAGAGATTCAAGCCTAAGCTCAGCTAGAACTAGAAGGAGTAGCAACAAAAGGGGAGTCTAAAGAAGAGGAAGCTAAAATTGAAGAAGAAGAAGAATCAAAAGGAAAATCAGAAGAAGTGAAGAAGTGAAGAAGGAAGAAGAAAATACAAAGACACAAAATGAGGTAGAAACAATGAAAAAAGTTCCTAAAGAGGAGCTAGCCAATCTTGAGTAACAAAAATAGGACTAAATATCGAAGAGGCCACATGAACATCATCGAGGCCACCAAAGAAAAGGACATGGAGGAGAAAGAAAGCACTATGGAGGGGAACATAGAGGAGGAAATTATTTCTATGCTAGTAAGCTTAAGTACCCCAAACAAACCTCAAGTAAGGAACTAAAGAAAGGCCTCACATACTTTAAGACCATAAAGAGAAACAAGATCATATAAGGGAAGCCTCAACCTCCTTCTCCAACACCCATCACTATTGAGGAATTAGTCAATTGTCAAAAGGAGGAATATAAGAAAGAAAACAGACAATAAGTTTAAATAACCTCCAAGAAAATCAAGTGAAACAAACCACATATCTAACAAATAAGGCTACGTATCAAGGAAACCAATATTTCAGGAAAATCCATTAAGCTATAGGAAGGACTTGTATAGCCAGAGGAAAAAACTATGCAGCTAAAGGAAGAGACAAAACACCTACAAAATGGGACTATGGGGCTACAGGTATAGGATCCCAAATTATAGGAGCTAGACCGCTAGCCATATCATGGATATTACTATGCCTATACTGAGGCATGAAAGATACTCCCGACTTACTTTGTAGTCCAACTATTCTTTGAATTAGAAAAGGAAAGGGTTAGGACTCATAGATGGATTCAAATTTCCAAATAAAAAAGGGTTAAATATTTGGGTATTATAGAGGAGAAAATGAAGGAGATTGGGTAAGAGATTGTTGAACTTATGTTCAAGGAAACCAATATAATGGACCACATGCAAAAGGATAATAAAAATTTGAAGGCCTAACTACATGAAACAGAGGAAAAACTTTCCAATATGGCTAGTTTGTCCATGGAAGCCACACACTCTATACATCCATTAAAGACATACTCTTTATTCGTCAAATACTAATGATGCCAATTTTAGACTAGAGTATTAGCCCAACAAGGATCCCCTCCTTTCCAAAACATCAAAACATTCATTGATTTTTTCCTTAGGTGTAACATTTAAGATAGGAATAAGATGGCAGATTTTTATATGGATAATTTAATACTGCCTGCTATGAATGTGTGGGACCCCAACTCTCAGCTAGATGATGTGAAATTTATTTATTTATCCTCCTGGATGACCTATGAAGAGACCATGGAAGAATAAATTAAAAAAAAACATGGAAAAAGAGATATAACAACCTTTGTGAATCATGGAATAACTACAAGGCCCTCGCATTATCACTATTAACCAAATGATTATAGTAGAAGATTGAACAATGACAATTGTCTACAAAATAAAAGGAGTAGGAAAAACTTCATTTTGAAGATACCTTTAGATTGTTGGGAGATGAGAGCTTGCAAGCATGCCAAAGAAGGTGGCATACCTTGTGACACAGTTTGTGAATAAAGGAATATCATTCACCAAAGAGGTTGAGGAGTGTTTTGGATAGAAGAAATATTAACAAAAGAAAGATTAACAAGCCAAAATAGATGTAAATCATTACAAAATATGTCTCGTTTGATTTAATATTCCACCACAAGGCCTAGAGTAGTAATTTCAGAGAATCAAGAGTATTCGTTCAAGTGCTTGTCTTAGGAAGTGGGTCACTGCCACTTTATAGTCTTTCTCTTGGATAGAAGGGGCCCCAAGGAGACATTAGTTGTCAAAAGGAAATAGTTGTAGCTGGTTACTATGGGATTTTTTTTGGCTCCTTAGTCATAATTGCATGCTTGTCTTGCTCAAATGAAAACCCTCTATATTCTGGTGCACATTGTTGTATGGTAATAATTGATAGTCAACAGAGTTGGTGATATCTTTGATTCTGTAGTACTTAGTAGCAGTTGGTGGTATATAACTTGGTAGTAATCAATGGTCAATGATACTCATTTGTGCTTGATGGGTACTCGATACATTTTTGTATGCCAAAGAAATTATTTACCAGTTAGGTTGAGCCTATAAGTTAAATCATAGTTATATGATGTACCTTTCTCTACTGATGTAGATCATAGTTCTAAAGAAGACTTTGCAAATATGATAGATGGTTATGGAAAGGATATTGGACTAAATAATGTTGGATAAATGTAATCCTTCTATAGTTCGACGTGGCATTGCTCCAAGGTAATAACTGATAATCAACAGAGTATCAGACATCAGTGATATGTCACTTGGTAGTACTTGATGGTTGTGATATTTAGTTGTGCTTGATGGGTGCTAGATACTTTTTCATATGTCAAAGAATTTATTTTCCAATGAGATTAGGCCTTCTATGTTAAATCAGAATGATGTGATGTATTATTCTCTACTGATTTAGGTCTTAGTGCCAAAGAATATTTTTCATAAGTGGGAAATGATTATGGAAAGAAATAGTGGAACAATGAACAATGGTCAACATGAATGGATTTATTAAATAGGTTTGTAAGAATATTGAAATGTCAGGTGCACTTTTAGAGTGTTTGGTATATCAGCTTTTTAGAGATTTTGTGGATGTGTGTTTTCACAAATTTCCAACTGCTTTTTCTCCACAAAAGGTAGTTAACTATGTGTTTGTGTTGTGTCAAGGTATAACACTCTTATAGGTACTGTACATAATATGGAATAATAAAAATGAGGAAATGCAATAAATGGTTAAATATAGTGATAAGTAGGTTGTATAAATAAAAAACACCAAAAGAAATTGTTAAGAGATATTCATATGCAGAACCCAAAACTTTTTTTTGCACAGTCATATGGTTCCTCAAAAAATGATTAAATGGGGGTTTTTGCTAGATATCCACTCTCTTTAATTTTGTCATCATTTAGATTTCTTGCATGATAAAATTATGTCATCTTTCATATTTCTTGCATGATAAACTTATTAGGGCATATAAATGCTGAGGACAGACAGAAATAAAACCTACCTAAATTTTAAATAGGAAGTTGCATTTTCAGGATGATAAACTAGAAAATAAACACATCCCACACTCTCACATGCAGCAAGCATTGATATTTGTGTGATACCCGTTCTCTACTTTAATAAATCCAAAGTGTCATGACTGGAAGTGGAATATAAATTTATACAAGTGTAAAACGAAGTGGAATATAAATGTATACAAGTGTAATAAATCTATAAAAGAGGCGTATATCATGAAATGTAATGTTAGGGTCTATTATTACTCTTTACCATGGGATAAACCAATTACAGGGTATCTTCATGGATGTACCTCTTCGATTTCCTGCATTCTTCAACGGAATTAGCATGGATATTATTATCCTAAGCTTATTATCCCTCAACCGACAGTGGCTATGAAGAGATCTTGGTTCAGAAATCTTCCTTGAGCCAAAAAATAGATTCAGTGTGCCAGGCATCATAGTACCCGAACTTCTGCAAGTCATCTCTGCAGAGCAATGCCAATATTAGTGAGAAGGCAGAACTAGTGGATATCATTTTTGTGGCCATAGTTGTGTCATAGCAGGCAACCGTGCAAATTTATATTACCTTAAATTAGCTGCTCTCTAAATCGAAGCACATGAACTTAACGGGTGTCGCTACCGATTGCCTAGAGTATTTTCAGACTGCCTGGAGTATTTGCATACTTCCATACAAAAAAATATTCAACAGAATTAGCACCGAACAAGCGAAGTGGGAAAATAAATTTGAATAGGTTGATTAAGATTTTAGAGTAGTCACCAAATTAAATTTCCAAGTGTTTTCCCTAAACATCATAAGATCGACGTTTTCGCTCCTAAAAGGTGTGATACTGGCACTTGGCCCTTAACGTCACAATACCCACGGTATCCCTAAACATTGAAAGAGTGATGATCGTCTCCTAAACATTGCAAGACTGGCATATGTCTCCTAAACTTCAATATTTTGATGGTTTCACCCTCAATGTCGCAAGACCGATAGTATCCCTAAATGTCACAAGACTGATGTATGTCTCCTAAACGTCGCAAGACCGACGGTTTGTCCTGAAACGTCGGAATTCCGACGATTTTTCCTGAAACGTTAGTATTTAGACGATTGTCCTAAACTTCCTTGTTCCAACGATACTCCAAAAACGTCGCTAGAGTGATGCTTGTTGGCAGGATTAAAAAAAATGAGAAAAATTGGGGAAATTTCTGACAATACGTCAAAAGTGTCAAAACTAAAGTGTCGAAATTTTGACCATATCTACTAGTGCATGGATTTTTAACCACGATTATTATGGAATCCTGAAGGGAAAGGATGTTATCGACCACTTTGTTATAGGATTTTCCTTGATATTCAAAAATGGAATCATTATGCTTGATCCATATTCCCCAACAAACCACCTGAGGGAGAATTTTTCAATTTTCTTTTGGTGTTCTATCTAACTTGAATTTTCGGTATTCCTCTATAGAGGTCCCTTTCCATTTGAATGTGGGCCCTTCTATTTTCTGGATTTCAACCAAAATTCTTCTAGATAAAATGAAATGAATGAAAATGTGAGGTATTGAATTAACTTTCTCAGGGAAAAGAGAGAATCAACTCGGACAATGGAAGTATTTTTTTTTAAGAACGTCCGAAGTGGAAGCCTTTATTTTTAATAATAACCACATGCAAAGCTTTTATTTGGGATGGGGGGGGTATATTTTTTGAAGTTTCTTTTCCCACCAAGGAGGATGATTTGCATTTAGATGTTGGGAAATGGTTAGATACCCAAATATTTGGCTATAGAACCTTGAGGGAGATAATGGCTAGACCAATAGGTCTTCAGATGGAGATAAGGAGATGAGACTTTGCTCCAAATAATTAGTATAATGTTTCCATTCCAATTCCATCTCTCCCTCTAAATGTAGAGCTTATGCCCTTTTCCAAGTTTTTTTTCCAATGTAACCCAACCCACTTGATACTTGATGTAGATAGAAGAAACCTTGCTCATATAAGGAATGGATGTGTAGATAAAAAAGGATATGAGAGTCCCTACTCCCAATCCTAGTATATTTTTTTATTCCATATCTAATTTCCCATTTAAGTCCATTTATAATGATATCCATCGAGTTTATGATAGCCCTCCATACAATAAACCCATACAAAGCTAATTTCATGGGTGTTCTAAGCCATTCCAAAATAGAGGAGGGAAAGATGTATTTATTTTCCATGGCCTTGTTAGTGTCCAAATGTTTAGTGATCAAATCTAATCTTTCAGGTTTAAACAACGTACACTTTGAAATGCGAAATATAAACTGAAAATGGGAAATCTAGCCAAAAATACCCCAAAAAACAAGAAAAACAACCCAAAAATGAAAAGTGTGTATTTCAGAACGAGGTTTTATTTTTTTCAGGTTTAATATGCAACATTTTTTAAAAATGGTAGTAAAGAAAATTTTCATGTGCCAAATAAATGCAACAAACACACAATTGTTGGTGCTAGAATACCAGTTTTATTTTCCGAGTAAAATTTCAACATATTTTTATTAATGACGTTAAATATAAAATAATGAGGTTTTAAACACATTAAAATTCTAAATTTTTTTATACATGTCATTTACCATATAATATCATGACACTAACAATCCCTAAAATTTTAATTGTTTTCAACCATAATGTTAAAGATAAAATATATTTCACAATTTTTCACCCATAGAATTAAAAAATATTAACTTTTCAACACATTTCAACCATGATATTATGAAAAAATTATATGACTAAAATAACCCAATGAAAGATAAATTATTTCTCCAATTTATTTTTGCATTGTGAATATTTTAGATAAATGAATTGATCATAATTAAAACATATAATCCAAAAACATAAAAATGACTCATAACTTCATGAAAGATCATAGGGAAGTTAAAATATCACTTTCATTTCTCAATGCAAACATCATTTATATCATTTGTCTTACACAAGTATTCAAAATCATTGATACTTTCTTGCACACCATCAGAATTCACATCTTCAGATGAATGACAGGATGCATATGAAGATGTTCCATATTCTTCTCTTTCATAAACTAGTGCCCCATCTGAGTCAACATGTATGCCCACCACTTGAGGTTTCAAATTTCTTCTAGATCTATGAATAGTTTTAACAGACTTTCGTCTCAACATTGTTTCTTATGGTAGCAACCTCTTAAGAGTATCTATCATCCTAGAGTGAAGAGTTCCTCTTTTTTCTAAATTGAAGTCATAAACAAGTATGTCAACTTCCTCCAATTTTGAGAGGTTTGTACAGTGATGATTTATATTTGTACCCTTTATTTTTCTCTTTCCACCAATTTTTTAATAAACTACCATATTTAGCTTGTACACACAATTTAATGAGTGTGTGTTTGTGGCATACCAATGTACTTCAACACTTGTAACATATTCATTTTCTGTAATCACGTTTAACCTTGGCAACCAGAATGGATAGCCATGTGGATCTTCATGTGCTAAGACTGCGATCATGCAACCCTCCTTAATATCTTGTACTAAACCCCTGTAAAGTCTTCCATGGCTTCACATTTTGCATGATATCTTCTGGAACCAATATACATTTCTCTTTCCTCTAACTACGTAGAATCAATAATACCGTGTGATTGTTTTTGTTCAAGAATGTTTTCTTCCTCATGTTCATTTCACACATTTTATGGCCAAATAAATGGAGTCTTCAAAAGAATATCTTCATTTGCTGGTTTTAAAAGGATGTCACTTTGATCATTCAAAAAGGACTCCCACCAAACTGAATCAACAAAATCAAAGTACTCATATGTATATATAATGGTTTTTTCAATTTCTTCCAAGCATTCAGAATAATCTATATCTCTCTTTTGCCTTCGTGCATTACAAACTTCACCAACTGATTGTAATAAAAACATATTTGACGCAAATATTGGATGATCTGGAATGAACTTCAAAAATTCCAAACCTGATGATGCTTCCCATTCTGCAGTAGTTTAATACTTATTTCCCCATATAAGTGTTTTTCCATAAATATATTTGATACGAAATTGATGTTAGAAGCTAATGTCATTAAGTTGTTCAATGTATTTCTCTTCACCATGTGATGTGAGAATAAACCTTCACATGTCAACAGTTTATTCTAACACATGAAAAATATGATCTACCATATATGATTTCATAATACATTCAATATGGAAAGCTCCCAACATTATTCCTCCTAAATGTTACTGAAAAATGACTAAACATCTGATCAATATGGTCGTGAGTGTGCCCAACAAGAAGGAACCAACTTTTACCTTATGAAAAATTCTCAATTCAAGAAGCATGTTTAGATATCCAAACACAATCTAATTTTTCTTTTCACGACAAGTGTTGTCTAATTGTAGATACAAAATTTCAGGAATATTACCACCCCAATGAGAAAGCACAACATTATTATGGTTAATGTCAATTTTCCATCATTATGAATATTTGGGGTTGTGAAGTAAACTCTTGGCAACATTTTCACATTAAAGACCAGAAAACCGACCAGGTGAAACTGGATAAAATTTTCCTCCTACAAATTTTTGGGTGTGAAAAAAAAATGTGGTTGAATTGTTTTCGTCTGGTCCATGCCATCAATTAGCAAACCCAAATATTTATTTGGATTATCATAACGCTTATTTCGATGCCTGTAAAACTTTTTCCTTTCACTTATTTTTTGTTCGCGGTGCTCTTGAAGGGCTTTAACAATGGAATTTACACATAACATAAAATATATGTATTAATAAATACATTTTCATATTTGATCACTATACAATTTAAAATAATAATGTTATGAATTCTTACCTCTTTTTTCTCCTTGAAATTTATCCCTCTTTCATTTTAGAGAAGCACATATACTACAAATCCCCATCCTTGTCTTCTTAGGAATACCAACATTGTTGAATCCTCTCCTCCATATCTGCACTAAATATTGATATGCAATAAAATGACCATTTCCTTCAACACCTTCTGCATATTCCTTGTATAAGTTGTAGATTTCTGGTCTTGACAAATTATCTAGAATATGTATTGCATCTCTATTTGGCAAACACTCTCTGTGTTTTGAATAGAAACCTTGCAGCCATGACACTGCAGTGTTTTCTAGTGGCCCAAACTCTCGTTTATGATGAAGTTCTGAATAATATGTAGGGTCCTTTTCCAAATTATCTTGGATGCTTGATAGACGAAAATTTCCAATCGAATGAATCATTTTGAAATCCTTTCTATAACGCAATAAAGACCCAATATGATAATCATAACCTGCCAGTGTAGATTGCATGCACCCCACTAAATATGAATTTTGAATGCTTTTATTCATTGACAAATAGTTATTCCTTTTCTCCAAAGAAAATTTGAAATCCATATGTTTCAAGCAATCCTTTTTGCAACAGTCACTTGAAATGAGCTCACTGATAGAAATTATTTTCGTGAGATATACTACTCTACCCGTTTTATAATTATAACATCTTGGATTGATACGAAAACGTCTACTCCTACTCCTAGAAATAATATTTTCTAGTGACATCTCTATCATTTCATTATTCTCTGAACAAGAATTTCCATGATCATTAGGAGGAATACTATTCTTACTATGATCAATTTCAATTCATCATTCTCTAGTTTTTGGAAATTCTTCATCTTGCCATTTATCATTGTTGCCCTCATAGTCCATAGGATTATGAATAAGTGGACAATTTTACTCTCTATTCATTTGAAAATCTTCATCCTGCCCTTTGTCACTATTTCTCTTGTTATATTCATCAATATGAATAGATTTGTTACATGATGAAGATGTTGATACTTTATAAAACGAAACTTCAGTATCAGAGGAATCCATAACATTCAAACAATAGATGTTGAATGATGCAAATGATTTCTCTCCCAATGATAATATATAGCTAAAACAATGAAATTTTCCCTCCAAAATTTTTCTCCAAAATGTTTCACCGAAAATGTTTTCTTGAAGTATGTCCCTCCAAATTTTATTTATATGATTTATTTGAAAATTAGTCACTAAAATATTCTCTCAATATGGACCATAATTTTGAATTAAATTCCCTACACATTTTTATTTTAATAATTTTTTTCAAACTAAAATATTTTTAATTAAATTATATAACATTTTCTGCATTATAATTTTTATTTTTTTAATATTTATCATAGTTTTTATTCCACATTTACCTCGCCAAAAGAAATTTCGTTATTTTCTCTTTATAATAAATTTCATTGTCACTATTCCTCAAATCACATCAATTTTTCTCGAGGTTTTTTTAAAAGCTTGGAATTATTTTCTACAGCAATAGCATTGTCAATGGGAGATTCTCACCTTTGAAAGGTTAGTTCTCCTTATATTATTCTGAAAATTAATAAATTGTTAAAATTAATGAGAGTCAAGTTCAAATATCACTTAGTAAATATTATAAACCCTTATAAATTTACCATCTTTTACCATTAAATTTTTTTGGTAGGCACATTCAGTTCACGATAGAAAACCAAATAATTTTTTTATCCAAAATTTAAAAAACAATTAACATGGACATTGTGGGTGGGCCCACCTGGGTAGCACATGGTCATTCTAGAGCAAGTGGGCGTGCCCACTCGGGCCAGTGCACTTGTGATGAGGGTGGACACACCTGTTAGTGACCTATAAATATAGGATTCATAATTTTGACTTGACTGATGTTAATATTGTAAATATGTACATACTTTTCCTTCTGCAAGTTGTATTCCCATATTGAAAAAAATAAAAAAATAAAAAAAGAGGGTAAAAAGTCCTAAAAGAAAGATCAAAGGACTTAGAAATAATAATATACCCCAAAAGAAAAAAAATGAATAAAACATGAAAGTGTGAAAGTCTAAATGCCACTATTTTTACCTTTTGCAGTTGATTATGGCAGAGTGTTAATAAATGCCATAATCTGTGATGAGTTGAACAATTTAATCTTGACTCGTCATTTTTCAATTTCAAATGTTGTAGATAGAAAATAAACAATCGTCATATAGTTTAATCATGACAATTCATTAGTTAGGTAGAGAAATAAAGAATCCAATAATTTAATCTGGATTCTTGGATGCAATAAGTGTAGAGTTAGATAGTTTACTGCTTTCAAAAAGAATAAAATGTTGTAAGGTTTCTAATTCAAATGCACTTGATTAAAAGAGAAGGAAAAAACGTTAGAAGATAATGACTGGGTAGGTAGAAGAAGGTGAGAGACATCAATGTAAATATATTTCACCAGGCAACAAATAACTAATTTCCCCTCCCCATAGCAATTTGACATTCTAAACTATCACTCAAAGAGGCTCAAGGAATTTCCTTGACTTTTGTTGGGACCAGACTCAAGGCTCAATGACTGATTAGTTGAAAATGTTAAGTTTCTATATTAATCCCAGAAATTTTCATCATTTACCTTTTCATGCACTCATCACCATTTAAACTTCATAAGTGAGAACTCTTTTCTTACTTAAATATTACATAAAGGCCCATTTGATTGACTTCCTACATATCATTAAGTATAAAAACCTCAAAATGACATTTTATCCTAAGTTGAAGTGATTAAGTTATGATAATAAAGCTTTTCTTTAAAAATTCACTTTTCTTAGTTATATTTATGTATTTTGAGTTTCCATTATCCCCTTTGTCATATTAACTTTAATTATTTATTAATTCCATAGAAAATAACCCTGACCTATTAATATAATTCCCTTTATTAAATAGCCCCAAAAACCCATTATTATAATTTTAGGAAAAGTTTATTATCCCCACATGTTTTAATAAAAACCCACAATAAACCCCCTTTGGCTAAAAATATCATTATTCAAATATCCCGCTCCTTTATAGTTTTGGATAGTTCAAATAGTCTAAAAACTATATAATATAATAAAAATACAAAGAAAATATTTAAACATATTTTATATGTTTAAAACAAAAATCCCAAAGTTAATCTAAGCTAAACTTCACAAAACCTATCCTTCTATTAATATTTCCCCTTTCCTGATTACCCCTAACCCAAGGTTAAACCTTTACTTTTTCATACTATGCAAAGCCTGATGTTTCGTATAAATCTTAAACCTTGGTTAAAACCTTTTAAACCCCTATCATCCACTTTATTCAATGAAAAAAACCCTTTTTTATATACATAAACCTTGTTAAATCCCTCCTCACCCTTGGGTTTAATATCAACCATCCGATCTTCTCGACCCTTTGATCTTACAATTTACAATGAGTGCGTTAAGTCATCCTCAATGCCCACTTCCTTCCCTATCGCATTGAATCCCAACCGTTCGATCATCGTCCCATTTAAATCTAACGATCCACGCTCAACACGATTTCTTTAATTCATATCCCATCATTCCCCCATCGCATTGAATAAATCGCCGTTCGATCTTCAATATATTTTTAATCCGACGGTCAAAATCGAACCCGATAACTCATTGCCCCAGCCCCACCATTTCCCATCGCATTAATTTATGACCATAGATCTATACCTTACCAAATCAATGGCTTACGTTAAAATCCCCGACCCCACTTCTTTTACCCCTCACCTTTGAATTAAATCTCCATCGTTCACATCGCGGAGTCAGTTCCGACGATGCAGATCCAATATCGCGTAACAAAAGTAATCGACCCAAGTTTTGAAAAAGTCATGCGATAAAAGTTGTTTCCCAATACTGCCCGATACTACGTGTCCCCTTTTCATTCGATCACATTCCAAAAGGTAAATACAGCTTACCACTCCAAAGTAACGCAAAAACCACCGATTCCAAATTAAAACCACTCCTGCCATTAGTATCATACCTGCAATAAATGTAATGAATTGTGATAAGACATAAGGTTTTACCTTAGTGTTTTTATTATTTTCATAGCATTTGCGCATATTACCATATATAACCCTTTGATACCATTACAGAGCCTCCTGACGCCATTACTGAGCTTTTTCTGAACCTGTAAGTCATTTTCTTGCTGAAATTCAATTCAGAAGACTACTCACACCTTCTACCAAGCAAATTCGACCGAATTGAAGACTGTTACAGACCAAGAACCCCTTGCGACCGCAACCATACCTGTCAAAGGTATTTTTCATCAATCCAACCTACAAAAAGTTCTCAATTCAAAGGAATAATAGACCAATTAGACTGCCATTGCTTAAAAAAGCTGAATTATCCATTTGAGAAGTCCCTAAACTTTCAAAATACAAGGGAAACCCTCTCATATTTTTCCTAGAATCCTCCATTTCAGATTTAAAAGGTTCTTAACCATTCCAAATCAATTTTAACTGATAAAATTGATCTGAGAGCCTCAAAAATTCCTTCTCTAGCCTTCTGAATATAGTAAACCATTTCTATCATCCTAAAGCCCTTCTCAGGCTCTGATTTTTGTCAAAGAACATTTCAATTGTCTCTTATTTCTCAAAAAATAATTTGGAAAACTATGTAATATTTCTCTGTTCATTCAAAATGACCAAGAAACAAGTCACTACAAAATCTGGAGATGCTAAATCTCAAAGAAATACCTCTAGCAAGTTGCCACATCCTGAACCTTCCAAAATCAATAAGCCTACTCCTGCTCTCACTGCAGAAACAACTGAAGTAGTCAAACCAGTTCAACCACCCATAACCACTGAAGAAAGTAGCTCATTGATTGATGTGAATTATAGAATATTTGACCCATCAGTAGAATTCAACTTGCTAGAAGTCCATAATTGGTGTTTTGAAAAGTTTGTGAAGAAAGTTAAAGAGGATGTATCCATTTGGGACTCTAACTTGCCAAAGTACATACTACCTATCACTCATCAGGCTCCAGATTTCATCATATTATGTCAGTTGCATTATTTTCCAGATCAGAGGTGTATGGTTAATAAAGATAGGGAATTCTTGTTTTATATCAATGCTGATTCCATTAATGCCATGCTGCAAATGAGCCATGACCCCAGAGCAATTTCACTGTCAATTCAGGATTTGACCCAGCTCCACTTGGATTTAGATTTTCCTACCAAATCAAATATCTTTTAGACCTTTTGGCCAACTCATGTTGATATCCCCAAAGTAAATCTACCCTATGATACCTTTGATTTCCCTGAGGGTACAAGACAGATTATCTCTATGCTATCATTTATTCTAGGATATGATAATGATGAATTTACTGATGCTTCCATTTTGGGTTTCCTATCTACATTGTCTCTTGGCCAACCTCCATCAATAGTCTTCGATTTTTCTAAGCTCATTGCAGAAAACATGCACTATCAATTGACAAAATTACCAGAGGATGGGGTATTTAGATATACATCATATCTATTACATATTTTCTTATACTATCAGGCAGAAAAATTCCCTATTGAGTTACAGAAATTGGATGTAGAAGGGAAATTACTTTTAGTAGTGTTCTAAACATCTCTTTTAAGGAAATACAATAGTGAATACACATATACAGATTTCAATGATTTGTTTATAATACCAGCTATGAACTTGTTGAATAAGGTAGAAAATCCAAGAATAAATGAAGAAACCAAAAGGATTTTACAGTTGTCTGAGAACTGTAAAGCAGGGAATTGGTATTTATATAAGAAACATACAGAGATAAGAGTATATGGTGCACTCTTAGCTCCATAAAAATTACCAAAATTTGTTACTACTAGAATCTTTTCCTTGGAATACTTAAGACAGATATTAAATGCAGACGCAGTAAATTTCATGGCTTCCAAGAAGAAGACCCAATTCAAACTCAAGAATCAGATTGGTCCATTTATAGTTAACAACAGGGAAGCTATGAAAGAGATAGGTATCAAATTAAAAGAGTACAAGTTCCAATAAAGCTTCATGTGGAACTATGACCCTCAGGGTTTTTTGAGCACTATCCGGGTAAAGTGCAAGTTGAATCCTTTCCTACATGAGTCAAAGCCACAGATTGAGAAATTTTCCAATCAGATTGAATGGGAGCCAAATACTTTGATTGATGATGATGCACAAGGAATGAAGAATGTTGATACATAGGGAACATAGGTGAATAATGCATAGGTGACTACAATTGATAAAGAAGCAAAGGTATCTCATAAAAGAAACAGAGAAGAGGTAAACTATATTGCAGAAACCATCATAGATAAGAAATTTAAAACCTCTTATAGCAAGAGAATCAAATTGACTACTAAAGAAAAGGATAAAACAATAGAAATTGATGATAATAATGGTTAGGAAACTGATGATGAGGCAATAGTGATAGTAACTGAAACGCTCAGAGAACTTCAAAAGAGCCAAATTGAAACACAGGATAAAGATGCAGTGAAGGTTCAAAAACAAACTGATGTAGAAATTCCTTCTTCCTCAAAGGAAACTGATAACAGAGATTCATACATTCAGATAAAATTCGGGAAAATCAGGGAAAGGAATGAATAAATAAAAAATGAAGTCTATTCCAAATTTCTCAAAGAGAAACCAAGAAATAAGGATAGCCTTCTCACTGCATTTGACTATTCTTCCAACAAAATGATAATGTCATTCTTGAAGCCTATAGTGGCTGATCCCAAGACAGTTGTAGATTATTCAAAGACAAATTTGGATGTAGATGCTGAGGAAATTCATGAACTTGATCAAATTGAGTTCCATAGAAGCAATACAGAAATGTTATATTCAAAAATAGTCAACAAAACAATGAGTGCTAGCATGCTACAGAAAACTGTGACAAATCTGCAAACAAAAATTAAACTGGACAAAGCATCTCTGCATGCCAAGGAGTTGAGAATCAAAGTTTTAGAGGATTTGGTAATTGAAGTTGGAGTAGATCTAGCTAATGTTGAAATTGCAAAGTCTTTGATAAAACAGAAAAATGAATATATTGCTGCCCTAAGAAGGCAACTCAAATTACCTCAGAGTGAACATCCCCAAGCCAAACAGATCCTTCAGCAAAAGATAGAGAACGATGAATTAAGTCAGTTGGTTTTAAAGATGATTGCTCAACTTAAAGAAATGGAAAACCAGACTGAAGCTTTAATGAAGGAAAATGAAGCTTTGAAAAAGGCTAAGGAAGTCATTCCCACAGTCATTCCAGTAGTGACTACTATTGTACCGTCCACCTTAGCAAAACATCTAGCACCTAAAGGAAAATTGACAACTGCAGTGTCAATTTCATCAAAAAAAATTTCTGCTGCTACATCTTCTAACACACAGGGACAGAAATAGGAGCCACAGATTTAGTAAAAGCTATGGAGGAAATGAATTGAAGAATGATGAGATTAAAAATTTGAAAAAAGCAAATCAAAACTTGGAATCTGCCTATAAAGATGTTGTGATAACTTCCAAGGGTCATGAGCAAAGAGTCAAATCTTTAGAAGAAAGGGTGATAATCCTCCAAAAGGAAGTGAATCTCACTGATCAAGTTGCCTACATTAAAAATTATTTATGGACCAATATCATTGAATGAATTCACTCACAATGGCCTTCCATTCAGATCATTTATGAGCAGAAAGAGTTGCTACAGGCTGCAATTGCAGAAATTGATAAAAAAAAGAAAGAACTTGGAAATAAGCCACCACAAGTAGTCCAGCTCATAGCATTTTTGAATAGCAAGAACAAGGAAGAATTAGAAGAGTTGAAAATTGATGACAGAACAGAGGCCATCCTGCAAATCAGAAAATTCCTCACCAAAAGAAACATTATGAATAATCTGGAAGAAAAGTGTGATACTATGAACATATCAATTGCTAAATTCAAGCCCAAATATGACCTGCTGCAAGAATCAGGACTTCCAGATATCCATGGATTTAATGAGAAATTAATGGTTCAAAAAGACTATGACCAGAAAATCAGAGCTTATGCTAAAGAGCAGGTGAATAAACCTTTACCACAAGGATCTCCAAGTGGTAAATTAGTTTTGCAATATTTTGATAATTTGTTTTTCTGCAGAATGAAATCAAGCATATATTCATTATGAAACCAAATTTTTCAAAATATACTAAAGCAGATGAAAGTTATAGAAAGATGAAGAATATGAAGATTTTTACTACTGAGCAGTGGCAAGAATTCACAAATCTGATGTGAATTTGGAAAACCAGTGCAGAAAATTATACATGAAAGAAAAACTTTACTATTACCTCAAGATGAAAAATCAGTGGTTAAAGAGTATCAGTGGTCAAAGTGTATCAGTGAAAACAAAAGTTACTGCTGATTATTTTTAATTTACAGCAGTAAATAGTGAAGAAACATAGTAAAAGAGTATCAAAGCAGAACGTGAAAGAGAAGGGGTATACTACAAGTCATCTTCCACAATATATTGTCCCAACTTCCAGCAATACTTCTAGCAAGACAAACAATCAGTTTGATTAGATAAATTGTTCTATTTTTCTTGTAAAAGAGGACATCTTGCCCATCTGTTTTGTAGCTATCCCTCTTCTTATTTAATAATTCCTATTTTATCTTGAGATATTCTCTCAAACTTTTGAGATATTTTGTAAACAATTTACTTGTATAAATACTTCATTCTTCAAAGTATTTTAGTGTGGAATAAAATTTATCAAGACTACTATAGTCATTTTGCTGGATATATTGAAGTTTGTGTGAGTCAATCAGTAGAGCAGCGGACTGGAATTAAGATTAAAGACATCATAACTCAGGATTCTTGTGTTGACCAGATAATTCTAGTATTTTCCTGTTTTCACTGTTTTATCTTTCAAAGGTTTCCATACATTCATTTTAATGTTTTATGTCTTTAATGATTAACCAGGAAAGCTTAAATAGGATTAGTGTTAAAAAATTTCCCTGTTTTTTACTAGTTGTTCATTATTATGTTTTCTACTTGATAACCGGACTATAGAATTATTAAATTCTCTTAGTCCCTATATGATCCCCTCCTATCATCTTCATTTCTGTAACCTAAGGAATCTTAATTGCCCTTTTGTTCAGATTTCAACCATTTCATCAAAAAACCTATATCAAAACCCTTTGAAGGTCATCTACCCTACCCTTAGTATATTTTCTCTTTAGACCTTATTTCCTAGCTCTGCTTGCCTAGAAAGTTGACTCCATAGCCCAATGGTCTGGTAGATCCCCCTGTGGTTTACCTTGAAACACCTTTTATTCCCACCAAACTTTCAAAACAAATCCATTGTCCAATTATACCTAGCCTCTAATATTATAACATAAAATCAAGTTAGATCTTGAGGAGAGATCCCTCTCCGAATTTTGGGAAGGCTAGATCCTGAATTTCAAAAGAGATTCTTGGTTAACCCTGGTTTACTTTAACTATAAACCAAAATCCCACAACCTAAGAATTACTAGGGTGATAACAACACCCATAGGAAGATGTCTTTCTGAACTCGAGGGTGGCCTTAGGCACCCTTGGGCTCAGGCAGACGACGCCCCGTGGGCACATCCACCCGCAGCACGGTACCCGATAGTGGTCGTGTTGCTGGCAGACGCGCCATGGGAGTAGTGTTCGTCTGAGCCTAGGGGATGTCTTTGGTGCCCTTGGGTTCGGGCGTACACTTCCCCATGTGTTCAGTGCTTCGGGCAGACGCTCCCACAAGGTTACCTCCGCCTGAGCCTGGGGGCTGCCTTTAGCGCCCTCAGGTTCAGGCGGATGCCACCCCATGGGCACATCCACCCACAGCATGGTGCCACACAGCGGCTTTGTTGCAAGTAGAAATGCCCATAGGGCAATGTTGAATTCAGCCCAAGAGCGCCCAAGGCAGCCCCCAGGCTCGAGTGGATGTCACCCCATGGGTGAGTTCGCCCGCCACATGGTCACCGTGAGCGTCATGCTACGGGCGAATCTGCCCATGGGGCGATGTTCACCCAAGCCTAAGGGTGCCCAAGGTATGCCCTTAGGCTCAGGAAGACATGCCCATTGGGCGGCATCCGCCTGACCACGAAGGCACCTAAGGCAATCTGTCAAACTTGGGTAGACGCCACTCTGTGGGTGCGTTCGCTGGTAGCACGATGCTCGTGCTATGGTCGGACGCACCCATGGAGAGGCGTCTGCCCGAGCCCGAGGGCTCCCAAGGTAGGGGTTTATTCTGAGAATCAAACCCAATTCTCAGAATCGGCCCGTTGGGCATATAAAAAATAATTTAATTTTTTTCTAGTGGGATCAGTGAGAAAATGTAAAAAAAAATTAAATAAAATAAAACATGTTTTAAATGTAGGGGGGTCAATTCTATTCTCAGAATTGGCCCCCAAATTATAAAAAAAAAAAAAAAAAATTTAGGGGGGTTTGGGAGATGACATGTAAAAAAAATTAATAATGTTTTACAGTTTCTGCTGGGGAAAAAATGTAAAAAAAATATAATTTATTTTAAAAGAACTAGTTTTATATTTTGTTTACGTAAGTTATTTTTTTTTGTGATATACTAATTTATATTTAGATATATATGTTTGCATGAAAATAGTATCAAGGTTTTTGTCAATATTTTTGGACCAAAGTCAACATTTGCATCATCTAAAGCTACATGTGGGCTTTCAAAAATCATTGCTCAACAAACTGCACCTCATCTCATTACTAAAAATGTAGGAGTGCATCCAGAAAATAAAAGAAGTTGGTTTCATACTGGAAGAAATCAACAGAAGTGAATCGTTCAAAATATGCATGGTTTTCGAAAGATATAGAAGATGAAACTCTGCAATTATATATATATATATATATATATATATATATATATATATATATATATATATATATATATATATATATATTCTAGTAATAATTTTGATATTGAAAGTTATGACCTAGTGGGAAACGTACTAGACCTATATATTCTTTCAAATACTAAAAAGTTTTATACTTTCAAAACCACCCAAGTCACATGATAAAATTAGATATCATTTTACATTTTCGACGTATAACACGGGGGAATATTCTTCAAATATATGCAAAAAAATCATACAAAATATTGCAGAGAAGATTGTAAGTATTTTTATTTACACTTATATGTTTTGTGTTATTCAAACTGTATCATTGTATTTTTAATAACTTAGTTAATATTGACATATTTTTTTTTACAAGACTTTGTTGAGGGAATTTAAATTATGTTAGGGGGTATCTCTTATATAGAGTGAGATATTATGAATGTTGTCTCCATTTTCCATGAACACGAAGAAGAAGATATGGGAAAGAAGAAAAAAAAATACTTCATGATGCTACAAGATTATATCAAAGGGATCAATCTAGTAAAGGTAGCCATGTTAATTTTCAAAATGAGGAAGTTGAAGCTGAAGATGAAGAATGTGTTGCCATACCTGAGGATCAGATTAGAACTGATGTTAGAAAGGTTAAGAGCCATAAAAAAAAAAAACAAAAAAATCCAAGAATGTCTCCCTTCTATTTGATGATGAGGAGCTTATTTGGGTTCAAGAAAATATCGTAAACAATAGGAGGAAGAAACAAAAAATTTCTCATTCTGAAAAAATCATGCACAAAAATGAAGGGCCTAGTTAAAACTCGAAAGGAAGCAGGGAAATCATTACACCAAGAGCTGATTTAGAGGATGGTGTTATTAAAACAAAAACAAAAAATCCATTCGACATCATTTGGCAAAGACAAATTTATTTGAGGGCAGATGGTCATTTCAAATTAATGTCATCCAAGTCTTCAAGCCAAAAGAAGGATAGTTCAAATATCAAATTAGAAAGCCACACCACTTTCTTTTTCACAATTTGAAAACATTGATAAGGTACAACCCTTTTTCACATGTGGTTGATTATGCTCTTCTTGTTGATCCAAGTCAAGTTCCTAACCAAGAATAATTTGACATGTCAAAATTTTTTGAGTACAAATATTATGTACTTTGGGGCAACCATTATGTAGAAGCTTAAAGGAAATTCATGGAGGAATATCATAATAACCCACGTTTTGAAATAATGAAATGTATCACTTATGTTGGTTTAATAGATACATAAGAAAAGTTATTGGCATGGAATCATAATTCAGATAATGAGTATAGGATTTCTATGAATTTCATCCAAAGGGTCAAATTTATTCATAGTGAATTTTAAGAAAAATGTGGTGGTGATAAGACAAAGGTTGATCATGTATTCTGGAAGGAATGTTGTATGGAAATCGGTTATAAAATCAAAGAAAAAATAAGTTCAAAAGGTGGAAAATTAAATTATGAAATATTCAGAGGTATGGATAACATTTTCCAGGTGGAATTTATAACTGGAGAGATATGGGAATTAATTGACCATATTTTTGAGTTGTGGGATAACATTGGCATAAAAATTCAGAAGGTCAAAAAGTATAAACCATTGATATGTACCAACAGTGAATCAGGTCCTGAAATGAATCTCCTTACAGAAAATATGACTATCACACCTTGGAGATTAATGCAAGGAGTTGTTATGGCCTAAATCTACCTTAGGCTGAGAAAGGCAGAATCTAGGGTAACATCAAACCACGCTTAACCTGGTAGCTAGCCTTACCAGGAAATTCATGGAGGAATATCATAATAACCCGCGTTTTGAAACAATGAAATGTATCACTTATGTTGGTTTAATAGATACATAAGAAAAGTTATTGGCATGGAATCATAATTCAAAATATGAGTATAGGATTTCTATGAATTTCATCCAAAGGGTCAGATTTATTCATAATGAATTTTAAGAAAAATGTGGTGGTGATAAGACAAAGGTTGATCATGTATTCTGGAAGGAATGTTGTATGGAAATCGGTTATCAAATCAAAGAAAAAATAAGTTCAAAAGGTGGAAAATTAAATTATGAAATATTCAGAGGTATGGATAACATTTTCCAGGTGGAATTTATAACTGGAGAGATATGGGAATTGATTGACCATATTTTTGAGTTGTGGGATAACGTTGGCATAAAAATTCAGAAGGTCAAAAAGTATAAACCATTGATATGTACCAACAGTGAATCAGGTCCTGAAATGAATCTCCTTACAGAAAATATGACTATCACACCTTGGAGATTAATGCAAGGAGTTGTTATTGCCTAAATCTACCTCAGGCTGAGAAAGGCAGAATCTAGGGTAACATCAAACCATGCTTAACTTAGTAGCTAGCCTTACCAGGTCGGGAGAGGGCTCTCTCCTTGTCAATATCAGCAAAAAAAATGATCAATGAGGCTTGATATGAATTGATGTGAAGACTAATTTTAGGCTAGGTATGTGTGCAAAAGATTTTGATTGATTTAATTGATGTTTTTCTGGCTCAAATGGAAAGGCAGATTTGGGTCTAGGGAATGAGGCTCAGTTTTGCAGATATCTCAATGGGGAAAGGTAGGCAATTGATTTTACACTTCAATTTGAATGAAATGGAGAGATTTAGACAGGTGAGGAGTTGAAGAGGGGAAGAAAGTCTCAAGGATCCTCTTCAAACAGCTGAAAACATAAATAACTAAACAAACCCTAGGTAGAGCACTGCAATTTCAATGGATTCTACCTTTATCCTTGTTTTTTTTTTATAAGAAGAAATAAGAGAGTGAATGGAATACATAAAACACCAGTAAACTTACATTTACAAATAGAAACACAATATCAAAACAATATGCCACATGAATCCCATAGAGTGCTGCAAACCCTGGTCTATTCCTTTGCCAAACTGCAGAGATGAATGTACAATAATGCTCAAAGCATTCCCAAAAATCCAACCATTCTAATGACTGAGGAAACATAAGATATAAGAAACCAACAACTCATCCTAGCCTCTAGGGGTTGAACTCATAATATTAGGAGTTGTTCCAACAAAATCTAAACTGAGAACTAAAAAGTAGGCAGTGGAACAATTGCCTCTAAAAACTAGGAAACTGATTCATTCAATTGCAAGCTACCTTTTGATGGATGAATACCTATATGAGTGAAAATTTAGAAAAATTAAATAAAAATACATCATGTCACATTAAATTACATCATTATTTTGACAACTAGAAGGAAAAAAGTCAAACTGTGAAAAAACTAGGCGAAAAACAGAGTTTTTGACCAAAAATGAGCAAAATCGTCCAATGTGTCGCCCCTGATTTCCCTATGCGTATCGCCTGTTTGCAGCTGATTTTGGAGGCCTTCCTGGTGTCCAAATTTTCTCCAAGTGGGCTTATTGGAAATTTTTGCCTGTCTACTTTCTATCACAAGTGGAACTTATGAATTTGGTCTCCATTTGCCCCTCCAAAACTGAGTTCTCCCAAGACTGCTTCCTGTGTGTCAAAAAAGGGGCAGAAAGGTCATTTTTGGGGTGTTTTTGACCTTTTTGGAAGCCCAAAACCTGTCAAAATTTCTTGGCCATTTGTGAGCATGCGTATTTTTTCATGAAAAATCTAAAAATGCTAGTTTTTCCTCAAAAGGAGGTCCCCATAAAAAATGAGTGCCAGGTAGCGCGGCGCATAGGGCAGAAAAGTCTGTTTTTTGAGGCAAAATTTCCAAAATTACAAAAAGTGGCCCAAATTTTTTGAAATTTGAGCTAAGTGTCCTCCATTAAGTGTTATGCTGGGCCAAGGAAGCTTCGGCCAAGATCTGAAGTTTATAATGCTCTTTTCGCCTCTTCGATGCCTTCTTCAACTTAGCCTTCAAGTTCCTAATTCTTGCTTTGCACACCTTGTTTCTCGCCAGGTAGTGGTATGCCATGTTCCTCAACATATTTTCCTCATTTTTGGCCTTCTCCAGCATCCTTTCCCAAGTGCAAGTTTTTTTCTCTCAAGTCAAGATTCCTGGTCATGTTCAATCTCTTTCTTATACCCATGATCACTGTCTCTTTCCATTGTTTTCCTTTGGTTTTGAAAAATGTGGTTATACATGGATGGTTTTGTGGATAACAGTGTGAAAATATGATGGAGGAATGAAATGGGTAGAGTGTATGGAAGAGAGTGTAAAAATTTATGTGTGAACAGATTTTAGGGATGTGAGTATGGTTTGGGGATTTTGTAGTTAGGATTTGGGAAAATGTGAATTGGGGATAGGGGTGAATGATTTTGTAGGAGTATGGAAATTAAGGAATGAGTAGATGAAACTGAAAATAAATGGAGGAGTCAAATAGTAAGGGAGTGATGGAATAGACTTCGTAGCAAAAACATAAATTCAAACCCTTGGCAATTCTTTTTGAGCTAAATTGCAAAGAGGTAGGGTTTGAGATTTTACACACTAAACCACCATAAACATTTTAAGACACACTTTCATTGGCATTTGACGAGTTGCTGGCTTAATTTGGACTGGAGGAAACCAAGAAAATTGAGAATTTGGATGAAATCGTGGTGAAAATGGCTTGCAGCTCTATGCGTCACGCCTTCTGTATGCATCACGCCAGTGTAGTTTTTACACTGTGGAGGCCAGCCCAATGCGTCGCGCCACTTGTATGTGCCACGCCTCTCACCCAATGCGTCGCACCCACAAACTTGCACAATTTTTCTCCCTTTGTTCAACACAGCCTTCTCTTGCTCAATATTTCTTCTTTGAATGCAAATGAGCTCTTTGAATCATGAAAAATGACTTATATACAAAAGACTTTAATTTTCACTTCATAAAACCCACTTTTGTAATGTTTACATTTGACACTTTCTTTTCAAACTCTGTTTTAGGTAGTTTGGCTTTATTTTGCCTTTGATTAACTGAATGACTTGATTTTTGTTTGCCTTACAGGGGATGGAGTTGCTGAAGCTTGGTAAGGTGACCAGGGTTGCCACTGAAGTTATTACATAGGAAAAAGTGAAATTACATTAAATTTTATAGATGAAAACATAGAATACTCTATTTTTCCTCAAAATAGGGTTTTGAGGAAAAATAAATCTCTGAGCATGTGATGATGAAATTTATTGGTACTGGAACTTTATTCAACCTCCTCATGCACCTGCTGACTGTTATTGGACATTTTGAAGACCCTTTTGATGAAACCCTAAACCTAATGAAAATGAAACTCTAGAAATGACTCTTGCAAGACAAAAAGTGATTGCAGATGATCTTGATGAATGGAAATAGGCCAGCAAGTAAAGGGAAATGAGGGAAAATGTACAATGAGCCACTACCATCCGGTGATCCATGCTCCTAATGGAATGCAGTTGACTAAGTGAGACACCTAATATGCAATACAACAAGAGAATTTGATCACTGACGGAGGGATGAAGATACTGACACTAACAAGAGTGAAGGATGAAAAACTTTTCAAAAAAATATTATCTCGTGTAAGGTCGGGAGAATTATCAATGGAGGAAATTTCTGAGGAATTTCTAAAGTAAGTTTGTTACTTTTACTTATTTATGGATTATAAGTTTCTGTTAAATATAATATATTTTTGTTGGTAGTATTTGTTATACATTTCACTATAATAACATTATGTACTTTATGTATTCAGTCACAAGCTTTATATGACAATACAAGAACAAAATGGCTAAATTGTTGAATGAAGCTAGTTGGCATGATCTTATACGCAACTACCGAGATTCAAGTTCTACATTAGTGCTAAAATATTTTTATCTTGCATTTTAAAAGGTATGTTCATTCATACATTCATTTCTATTCATATGTATACTACTTTTATTTCATAAACTATATAAGTATTTGTTTATTTTATTAAATATGGAGAAGGATTGAAATGGAGCATCGGATAGTTTCAGAAGCTTTATTGAAAAAAATAAAATGGAAAGGATGAGAAAACAACGTCTTAGTGATGTTGAACTTGATCCCAGTCTTAATCATTTCATTTGGAATGGGCTCCACACTATCCAATATCAAATAATATCAGGTGATTGTGCAGACATTGCAAAACTCATACCTAAAAGGGATTATTTCCTAGTTATTGCAGATATTCCTCATGGTTTCAATATCCCAAAAATTGAATATCACAGTTACCCTTATCCTTATCAAGCATTTAGTAAAGTGGTTGTGGGATTTCTAGAAGTCACAACATCACCATTTTGGAAATTTTTGACATTTCATTCAGGCACACAATTGGGGTTGTTATTATCAAGCTTCAAGGGAAAAGCAAAGTCAAAGATGCAGCTTACATGGTAAGACATTGAAACTGTATGTTTGATTAATGTTAAAAAAATCATTTATGTACAAGTTAATTGAAATTTTACTATTTCATGTTACAAGAAAAAGTCAAATTTTATTTTTGGCAGAAATCAACCAATTATAAGTGACTGTGAGTTCATTCATGTTGAAAGTTGGACAGAGGATGATAGCTATAAGCATAGTCTTTTCAATAAAGTAGATGGAAAGAGTCATAGCCAAGTACTAGTCTATGATGTTGTTGTAAAAAAACTAACATATGAAGATAAAGACGCAAAAGGAGAGATATTTAACATATATCAAAAACTATAGTCATTGATTAACTATATTTTAGTTTTATGTTCAAATGAAGGAGATTGGGGTTTGGATTTATTTTTAGGCTAAGGTAAGTTTTATTATATAAAAATGAATTTCACTATTTTATTTTTTATAATTTTTTGTGTTTATACTAATTTACTAAAATTTTTCTTTTGTACTTGATGATTAGGTACAACGCTACCATGTTGCTTACAAAAAGTAAGAAATTGCATTTCCATTGAGAAAGACCTAGTACAGTGCAAATTTATTCAACAAAGAATTAATCCTCTTCAATTTCTTCTAGATGCAATGCAAGAATTTGGTTTGAGAAAAGGGGATTTTAATGAATCTCGTGTGGCAAAAAAAACAAAGGAACCTCAACCACCATTAGATGGAATGATTGGAAAGGCATACTTTGGGACATTCGCAGACATCAAAGATCCATCAGAAGAGGAAAATGGTGAAAATGAAGCCAATCATGAAAATATTGTGGAAGAGGACAATAATGAAACTCTTGAAGATGAAGAGTTTGGGTTACATGATATTATTGATTAAGTTTTAGTTAAGCTTCCAAATGAAGCTCATTTTTTGTAACTATTATTAAGTTATACTTGTAATGTTTTGACTTTGACATTTTGTGAGAATAAATATGTATTCAATTGTTGTTATTATATGTTTAGTATTTTTATAATGTGATTTTCACTTCATTTTTATGTGAATCATTTATGTTTTGAAAAAAACTGTAATTATTATAAACTTTTGACACAAAATTCACAAAAAATGCTATTTTTCATACTTTTTTCATTAATTTTTTCCTATAAAAATGGTTTATTTGACATGTCACTTTTATCAAAAAAGAATCAAAATGTGTATTTTTTCAGTTATATCTATATTCAAAATGTTCTTTTTCATGTAAATGGTTAAAAATTATTGCTTTTTTAGTGACAATTATTTCATGTGCAATCAAATATTATTTAACAATATATAATTAGATAGAAGATTGAAACTTTAAAATTTTGACCTTTTTTGTTTATTTGACATTTCAAAAAATCAAATATCTCACTACCAAAAAAAATTAAAATAAAAACGCAAAAAAAAACCTGAAAAACACTTAAAAAAATATTTAAGTGAAGAGGAAGAAGATGAGTACCTCAAAAATTGTTAAATTTGTAAAATAATTATTATCATTTAATATATTAGAAAGTTTTGAGTAAAAAATAAGTCTTCTAAAAAAGGGGGATGATGCTCGCATCAGCACTTTTCAAAATCAACATAAAAATCACTAACATTTTAAAAATAATGTTTATACTTGGTACATAAGAAAATTTAATGTGTTAATAACATGATAAAAAAATTAAGAGCAGTCTGAATTATCACTTTGCAAAATCGGACTATTTTTTGCTACCTACAAAAGGTGGGTACTCATTTCCATTCCCGTTTCAAAGTTTACATTGTTTTTACTTAGTAGCGGTCCTATGTCAAAATTTCATGTTTCAAGTCAATTTTCAAATAAAAAATTGTTCACTAAATGTGTCTACGTCTAAAATTTTGCTCCCTTCACTCCATTCATGGTCATCATCATTTCAGAGATAAATTTCATCCATTTTCATCTAGGGTTTGAGGTCATCCATCACACCTTCTTCTAGGTCCGAGTCTAGGTCTCGTTTGTTTCGCCACCACAAGAGTCAATTATGTCATGAAAGAGGGCCAACTAAACCTCATTTTCACCATACAACTCATTTTCATAGGGAATTAGAAAATATAGGAAAAGAAATGAAGGCATTCTATCTTTCCTCAAATAAATTGTATTTCTTGATTAAAGCTTTTCAAAAGAGAAATTTCTTCAAAAATAAAATATGTGATTTCACTAGAAGGCGAAAGGTGATTTTATGATGTAATAAAAGGGAAAAAGGAGACTTCATCATCTCATTTTATCCTTTGATTTTCGATAGAGCTCATATATTATCACCATCATACTCCACAGCTGCCAAGAGTTGAAGAAAACTAAGCAAATTTGTGCCAAATTGCTCCTGCTACGCTTCTAGAGGTGATGCGCAAGTGTTGCGCTACATTTTTTCCATACGCTACATTTTTTGTATCCGAGCTTAAAATTACTTATCCAAGCTTCAAAAACACTACATTAGGGTTCATACACATCCTAAAAAGTAAGTGGCAACCATTCCTACCTCACTCAAGTCAAAACTCATCAGCAAATAAGTGGTTTCCTTCATTAGGTTATCTCCACTACGTTTTCAGTGTTTTTCATCTTTTGTTTGTTTCAGCTGATAAAACCATACTATAATCATCTACAAACTTCATAAAACATTCATACACCATACCCTAACATCTCCTATCACTCACAGCCCTCATCTCCATCAATTTCATTAAAACTGTAATTTTCACTACATTTTGGTAGAAAACTAGGAAATTCATGTGTTTTAACCTTCTGGGCACCTTCCTCATGCCCATTTCCAAAAATTCCACTTGCAGCCTATTGCCAACTCATCGCCCTACCTCCTCAATTTTTTATGGATTTTCCATCATCTTCCTTCCACCCCATTTATATCCCTAAAATCACCCTACCATTATCCCCTGTTTTCATAATTCTACACCTCCCCTACCCATTCCATTATGCTAGGGTTTTATCTTGTTGAAAAACACCATGGAGCAAGAAAAGAAGATTCATAAGGGAGGCCAACATTACAGGTTTTAACCATCTAGCTTGCAATAAATCAATACCTCTCCTTTTCCCAAGAGATGTTTTGAAAACAGTGGTTGTTTGAGGTTTTGTGAGAGGATCAAGGAGGTAGGTTACCATCCTCAATTGACAAGCCTTTTTGCTAGTAGATTCAGGAAATACAAGGTTTTCATAGCAAGTATTGATTTTACCATATTATCAGATGTCATTTCTTCATAAACAGGTATCCTGAACCATGGAAAATCTAGTTCAAAGGGATGGAATTGGACATTGAAAACTAAAAAATGTTCCTGAAACCTCATTGCAAATATGCTCCTCAACATATCTTCCTTTTTAGGGATTTACTTGATAAATACGCCCCTTTGATGAAGTTAATTATGAAATATTTTACATGTTAAGGGAGATTTTCAAGGTTGTACCAGTACCATGTCAGGTTATTGATGCCCTTCACTGCTACTTAGCCACTAAATTTTCCCAATTATTTCTTCAGAATTTTGGTTAAGATGACTGAAAAGGTACAGAGAAATGGTAGAGATCATCATCCTAGTTTGTTCCACCATGGCTTGGTCTAGCATATTGTTTTGCATCATGTTTCAACAATCAATATGTCTTGGGAAAATTTCATGGAGAAGGTTGCATCAACGGCTACTACTAGCCCATCCATCATCCATAGCACACCATCAGCACCAACACAACAAAAATAGGTTGGCTCTTCAAGTAGGCAAGCAGAGATATCAAAGGCGCCTAGGGTTGAGATCACTTAAACCTATGAGAAAGGAAAGAGGATGGTTTTTTCTCACAATACCATCAAAGGATTAATTGCACCTGATACCACATCCGAACAAAGACAAACAATAGAGTATCCACCTAGTAAGGATAGTGAACCATTCATGCATGAGGATGAGTCACCATTGTAGCAACATGAAGAAAAAGTGCCCATGGAGGTTGACATGGTAGAGCAGGTAAATTAAAAGAAAAATGAGGATATCATAATGGAAGATATGCAGATATAGTAGAGTTAAGGGACTGCTTCTCAAATGCAAACTTCTTAATTACCTTCCTACAGCAAGAGAATATGTAGTTGAAGGTAAAACAATGCCTTTGAAGCAAACCAAAGGCTAGTATTGAGGCATACAAGGGTAAAGGAAAAGAAGTGGTGGATGTTGACTAGTTGGAAGACACGGAGGTTGAAGAAAAGCCTAGGAGGCCAAGAACAAGAGGGTTACCTAAGTAAAAAAGAGAAAGAAAGGGATTCATCTCCACCATCATCTCAGTTAACTTTTATTGAGTTGATAGTTGCTGAAATTGAACAAGATAAAGAGTTGTGGCTTGATAGGGTAAACATTCATCTTGAGAATTTGTTGAAGAAGGCCAAAAGAGATAACAACCTCTAGAGGCATATGGCGAGGCATTATTTCACAAGGAATCAAATTGCCAAGGTGAGGGTGAAAATTTTGAGAAATAAGTTTAAGGAAACCCTAATGAACCTTAACGTAACATTCCCAATTATCCTCAAGCTAATTGGAATATTAAATTTTTCTTTACTTTTCTGTTCATGAATAAATGTATAAAGGAGGACATAAAAACTACTAAAAACAACAAAATAAATCAATGCCCCATGTGAACAAATTTAAATCTGGGCTATCTTAATAAAACACCCTTATGTGTGAAAGGGATTAAGACATTTGACTAGGTCAATAGGACCAAATCAATAGCGCTGTCTAGATGCAGTGAACCTCCTAGATGCATAGTGCAGTTTTAGATCGAGGCTACACATGTGAAAGAAGCTAAATCATTGAGATGGTTTAGGGCTTTACAAGATCTCAATCCTATAAAAGGAAGAGGAGGACAAAAAGAGAGGGGTTTTTGATGACCATATTATTTCTAAATAATTTTTCTGTTTAGACATTTATCATTCTCTTGGATGTTTAGTAGAGAATAGCGTTTTTTAGCACAAGGATCTCCTATTTAGGAATCCTTCTCTTTCCTTGAGGAGCTCTTGGAAGATACTTGTATTTCTTGAACACTATAAAGCTTAAGGCCAAGCTTAGTCTTCCAACTACAACATAGATATTGTTGATGGATTGGTTTTCTTTGTAAGCTGTAGCAAGTGGAGGCTAGATCTATTCAGATCTAGGCCAATCTAGTGCCTCTTTTCAGTGGGAGAGTCTTCTATCCCCTTAACAAGAGTGTATTGGATCATTGCAGCTTCAGATCCATACCTTAGCATCAGGACAAACTGTCCATCAATTCCACAACATATTTTATCTTCCAGAACTATGTTATCTGCAAGAAGAAAGTTGTAGGGTTTTATGGCACATATTGGGGGAGAGATCTCTAGTGTTGGGAATATTCCATTCACTGTGGTGATTTGTGGATTATAGATCTAATCCATGTCATATTCATATCTGATCTGAATACTATTTCATTTGCTTCATAATTTCTGAATCATCCTGCAGATCTGTTGCATTATATCTCATATCTACTCCATGTACTTCATTTTTTGCTGAAATCCCCAAGGGGCATTTGTAGAGGAGTCATTCTAGTGTATAGATCTGATATAAATCTAGCTTTTTGTACACAAATCTGCTCTAGATTTGAAGTGTAATATACAGCTATTTCAGCCAATAAAAATAATGTTTTCAAGCTTGTTCAGTCATATTCTATGGTTGCAGCACCTCAATCTTGAGGATTTCTTCATGTCAAGCCTTCTATTTTCATTTCTATAACTCATGGGCTTTATTATAACTCTGAAATGTTGATGTAAATGTCATTATTGAGCCTCCATATTGGCCTCTTATTGTTGTTCAGTTAAAACTATGTTATTTCATTGCACTATTGTTCATATGTTGCTGCAGTCCCATTCTTGGGCATTTTTTAGCCATACTAGGTGTGGGAGAATTGTTTACCTCACCTAGACTTTAAACAAATACTTCTAGGTGAGGTAAAAAAATCTCTCGCACAATCAGATCTGAAACGTTGTAGCATGCCTAAATTCCTATCAAGAGAAGAAGCAGAAGGAGAGACACCAAAAGAGGAGATACTTGGTGATTATCTCCAAGAATATGAATCTCAGTCTAAAAGATTCAAAGAGCACCTAAGCTTCCAATATTTTTGTCAACTCAAAGAAGAAATAAGATCCAGCATATACAAGAGAAGAAGAGGGTGCATGAAACCCATTTTGGGTAGGACTTTTCTACCTACATTTGATGGATCACCTGAGAGCTCAGCCAAGTCTTGGGTAAAGAAGCTTGACACATATTTCCAGCTGCATCAAGTTTATGAAGAAGAAGCCATAAGAGTAGCAGTGTTGCACCTCCAAGGTAAGGCTTATGCCTAGTGGTTATTTGAATCTTCTTCATTAAGAAATGTAAACATCTCTACTTATGCAAAGTTCACTAGGAGGATAGTCAAAAGATTTTATGTTGAGCCATATGAAACTTCTTTGGGTAAGCAAACTAAGCCCAAGAGTTTAGAACCTTTTCATGAGATGGAAAGATCCATGAAGACAACTCCATTTCAGAACATTGTTGAAGGGGTTAAAGATCTTCTATATGATTTTTCAAGGGCAAAGGCCCCACTTTAGCAAGAGCATTCTTCTCAAGAGGAAGACATGAGTGTTCCTTTTTCAAGGAGGGAGTAAGAGAAAGGATCTCTTAGTGATGAGGAATGCCCCATTGATGAGAAGAAGAAAGAAGAAGATTTGGAATATCTTCCAGCACTGTGACAGTAGGAGGAGATCTATTTTTATTGGGAGATGGAGATGAAACCATTTCTTTCACCAAGAGGGCTCTTGTATCTTTGCAAGAAGGCCCCAAGGATTTTATACATGAAGAGGATGAGAAGCATGTATCTATGATGATAGACAATGAGACAAAACAATGGAGGGAATGTGTTCCAACATTTCATTCAGTTTTGGGAACACACACTATGATATATCAGTCCTTGATGATCAAGACTCTTGACACCAAGGAGATTATGGGTGTTCATGAGTTAGCTACATCTAAAGGGATCACCTTATACTGTGAGATCTTGCAGAAGGTAGGTGAAGAAGAGAAGATGAAGGATCACAACGTTGATATTATGGGAGGTGATCCTCTATTACATAAAGAAGAAGATGGGGAAGTTTCTCCACTCAAAGGCACTCTTACATCTATAAGAGTGATGCCCCATTACCATCTGACTTCCACATAAAAATTAGAGATGGATTTGCGCAGTGGAAGCAGTCATAAAATGTTCCCATCTTTTGTTCACAGGGGAATGAGCCATGAGACATCATTATCTGGTGGTATACCACTTGGGAGACCACCTGATTTAGATTTGGTGAAAGATGTTTCATGCATTGATGCTCCTTTCATAGATCCAAGGAAGGGAGGAGCACTAGAAGACCATTCTACAACACTAAGAGTATGGGGAAGGCTCAAGGAGAGGGAAAGTATTTTTGCCTTAACACAATTATCCATTCTCTCATCTCATATTTCACTAAGAAAATTTTCTGCAAGAAAGAAGGATGACACCATCATGGAACAAGGAAGGAAATCCTTGAACCAAGAGACAAACTTGCTTGGAGAACCCTCTTCCATATCTGATGAGAGATGGTGGTCACACATGCATGTTTGGGCAAACCCAAGGAGGTTTTGGATAGATGATATCCTCCCATGGGAGACTAACTTCCAAGAACTTACATTTCCTACTGAGCATTGCATATGCAAGGAGGGCAGCAAGGAAGGGATGGAAACCTTCCACCTTATACCTTTGGCATGGGGGATGTCAAGGAGGAGAAAAATGGGAGGCTTGGCTTTCCAACATACACCTTTGACATGGGTAATGTCAAGGAGAATAACAACAACATGGTAGACACTTCATATGACACATTATCAGTGTTGTCATTGTTGGTCACATTAGATCCATATTAGAAATCCCAACTGCTAATGGAATATTCCAAGGATATTCACACTTTAATGATTCTATATGACTTGCTACATGATGGAAGTTATTCAATCCTAGATGGAGTCATCTATAACCATGGTAGTATATTCTTGTCTAGAGCCTCCAAGCTCAAGGAGAAGTTACTACAAAGGGCTTATGAAGAGTTCTATTTCAGCCACACATACTCTATGAAGCTCAACAACATCATCTTGAGGAGCTACTATTGGGAAGGATTTGAAAAAGAACTATATCAGCATTGTCAAAGATGCATGAACCATGTGGAGAAGGAGCAGTAACATGACTCTATAAGAGAGTTAAATCATCCTTCTCTTTCTCTCCTTGAGGAAGAGGATAGATCCATGCACCACTCCATTGATATGAGGAGGATTGTTGGTGAAGAACATGCTCTTGTTACATATGTCTTATATTCTGATTTCATGCATTCCTCTACCATGTTTTTCTAGGCCAGGACTCCAGGGAGGAGCATTATATCTTGTAAGCCTCATGGCCAATATTGGACCACAAACATTTCTGAATTTGGCCACTCCCTTGGAAGGAAAAGGGAGATTTTCCAACATGATGGGTGCTTCCCTAAGGCACCAAATATATCTCACACTTTCAACTATGGTGAGATTGTATGGGCAGAAATTAAGTGGTGGGAAAACCACTTACCACATATTGATTTGATGCAGGCAGGGGATGCTTTGTGCTGGTTCCACATGTGGGACTATGACCCACCTCCATGTGCACAAATTTCTATTGGTTTGTACATTGTTTTGATCCCATATATTGATGATGTACTTGTACTTTTTATGGGGATGTATGGAGGAAGGAGGGAAGGCATGCATGCGCCCTATGGGATGACTACACTCCTTGTACTTTATGTCTTATATTTCAGGGAGGACATTGGGCAAACCATGCTTGTTTCATCTGATTTATTGTTTTCTTATGGGATGAGTTGTTTGCATCTCATGAGAACCTTGGTGGAGCACGTCATGGATGGATGGATTGGTGATCACTTAGCTCATGGGAGAAGCTTATCATTTGATTGTGTCACCAATGGAGGAGGAAAGAAGTTGTAGCACTCACCTTGTTAGTTGCTTGAGGACAAGAAAAATTTTAGAGGGAAGGACTATAATATTCCCAATTAGCCTCAAGCTAATTGGAATATTAAATTTTTCTTTACTTTTATGTTCATGAATAAATGTATAAAGGAGGAACATAAAAACTCCTAAAAAAGAAAAATAAATCAATGCCCCATGTGAACAAAGTTAAATCTGGGCTATCTTAATAAAACACCCTTATGTGTGAAAGGGATTAAGACATTTGACTGGGTCAACAAGACCAAATCAACACTGTTATCTAGATGCAGTGAAACTCCTAGATGCACAGTGCAGTTTTAGATGGAGGCTACACGTGTGAAAGAAGCTAAATCATTGAGATGGTTTAGGGTTTTGCAAGATCTCAATCTTATAAAAGTAAGAGGAGGACAAGAAGAGAGGGGTTGTCGATGACCATACTATTTCTAAAGAATTTTCCTCTTTAGATATTTCTCATTATCTTGGCTTTTTAGCAGAAAATAGTGTTTTTTAGCACAAGGATCTCCTATTTAAGAATCCTTCTCTTTCCTTGAGGAGCTCTTGGAAGAGACTTGTATTTCTTGTCCACTATCAGGCTTAAGTCCAAGCTTCTTCTTCCAACTACAACATAGATCCTATTGAGGGTTTGGTTTTCATTGTAACCTGTAGCAAGTGGAGGCTAGATCTATTTATATCTAGGCCAATATAGTGCCTCTTTTCAGTGCAAGAGTCTTCTATCCCCTTGACAAGAGTGTATTGGATCATTAGAGCCTCAGATCCATACCTTAGAATCAAGCCAGACTATCCATCAAGTATACAGTGCAGTTTATCTTCTAGGACTGTGTTATCTGCAAGAAGAAATTTGTGGGTTGTTTTGGCACATATTGGGGGAGAGATCTCTAATGTTGGGAATCTGCCCTTCACTGTGGTGATCCATGGACTACAGATCTAATCCATGTCATATTCAAATTTGATCTAAATACTATTGTATTTTCTTCAGAATTTATAAACCATTCTGTAGATTTTTTGCATTAGATCTCATATCTACTCCATGTACTTCACTTTTTGTTGAAATCCCCAAGGGGAATTTGTAGAGGAGCCTTTCTAGTGTACAGATCTGATATAGATCTAAATTTTTGTACAAAGATCTGCTCTAGATCTGAAGTGTAATATACTACTATTTCAGCCAATAAAAATAATGTTTTCAAGCTTGTTCAGTCATATTCTATGGTTGCAACACCTCAATCTTGAGGATTTCTTCATGTAAAGCCTTCTATTTTCAACTCTATAATTCATAGGCTTCAATATAACTCTGAAATGCTGATGTAAATGTAATTATTGAGCCTTCATATTGGCCTCTTACTTTTGTTCAATTAAAATTGTGTTATTTTACTGCAGTATTGTTCATATGTTGTTGCAGTCCCATTCTTGGGCATTTTTCAGCCATACTAGGTGTGGGAGACTTGTTTACCTCACCTAGAATGATTTTTTTCTAATCTCCTCTTGGATTTAGATGTAATATTTTCATATCTAAGGGATCCAAGGGTTGATTTCAACTTCTGTAGCATCTATTTCTAAAAAATGTGTTTTTCAGACATTCATTGTTGACAGTCCCAATTTGGGGATATTACACTTAAGGAGAAGGAAAATTTGGATCTACTTGGTAAGGTATCATTAGTTGTTTAGCCTATTGTCCCAGGACATCAGAGAACAAATTTTGGAGGATTTTGAGCATTTTTTTCATTTTTGGTGAATTTTTGAAAGTATGAAAATTTGGCTTTAGCAAAAACGTCGAGCAGGAGTGCGACACTTTTTCTCAAGGCATATAAATTGAGAAATTTTTACATGGTTGGATTGATTCTCACTTATAAATCATAGTTATGACCTCAATTTTTCATGTTACCCTCCCATTTTGAAGAAAAATAAAAAAAAACACCACTTTTTTCATGCTTTTGCCACCTATTTTGCTTTTGCGTGGCACTTTTGGAGTGAGGTTGGGAGAATGAGTTTTTGAAGGCCTTCCAGGGGGTATTTTCTTAGTTTTGAGGGTGAAATGGAAAGTAGACACACAAGGCTACCTAGCCGAACTCTCAGAATTTCAAATGGGTGCCTAAACGTTAGTCAAAATCAGGGCGCGACACTTCTACTGGTAGGCGTGACGATTCTGCTGGGAGGCACAACGCTTCTATAATTAGATTCTTTGGACAGTTTTCAAGCCATAAAAACTCCAAAAGTAGAGGTTTAGCTATCTTATGATGTTTCTTTTGTATAAAATGTTTTTTTTTCCTCTCATTGTCTAGGAATCATGTAATTAATCGAGACATACACTCCTAATTATTAGCTAAATTTGGGGGGGTTGTTTCTAAATTCCCTAGAAACTAGGAAATGACTCATAGGGTTCATTTATGAAGACTTTTGGATCATATTTAGACCTAATGAGGCAGAATATTCTTTCTTTTCTATGCGTAATCCAAACTCAAGCCTTTTTAGAGGTTGGATAGTTATTATTTGCAGTGGAGCTATTGTACAAACGCTTTTTTAGTGAAATCAAAGAATGTTGCAACTATAGTCTTGGGACTCCAATGGTCTTATTTTGAGTATTAGTTCTTCTCCATTAATTCATAAAATTGAATTTTATTTTATATTTCCACCACATGTATGCTTTTGTATGTTAATATTATGAGTCTATGAACGTAAATCATCATTTTCTATGCTCTGTTTTATAATATTTTCATGGATGTGCCTACTCTTCTGAATAATGAATTCATTTAAATGCTAATTCTAACTCCTTCTCTTTGAAACCCTATACACAATGAAAAATCAAGTATGCTCCCTAGTTTACCTACCTGGACTGATCCTTTCTTCTTCAACTTAACCTTTGAAATCGGACCTAAGCCCTTGACCTAGTTCCTTGACTGTCATTCCTATCCAACAAAAAATTCAAACAAAAAAAACCCTAATCTACAGAGCATCATAACTAGCCTAAGATCATTATATATCTAGTCATATTATTGGCTGAAAATTGACATTGATAAATCCCTATCTAGTTTTTGTAGAGCTAGCTACCCGACGTAAAGGTTGGTTTGTGGTTACCTTCCTTCAATTCCATTCTCAGCCTTGGGAAACGGAGGGTGTGATAACATTTTTGGTGTCGTTTCTAGGGAGAAAAGGTAAATATTTTGAGAAATAAAGACAAAGTTTAGCTCTAATTGTTGATGGTGAACAATGGTCAAGCACAAGAAGGTTGTGCATCATTCACCTAGCAACTCCAATGTCGAAGAATTTAAAAGTTTAGAGTTTTCATGGCGAATCCATAGTTAAAAAACCGGTAGCTCGAAGAAGTTTTTGGTGACTTAACTTGTTTTCAAGATGTATTCAACTGCAAGAAGGAATTCCAGGTATGCTCCTATGGGTCGATCTCATATCCATGGCTTTCCAAATCATATGCCTCGTGTTTATTGGTTATCTTATCTTCTCATGTTCAAATATGAAAAGAGATATGATGTTGCCTCACACTTGATCAAGTTTCATATGCATGTACGTAGACTTAAAGTTAATTTTCTTGAGCATTTCTTAGTGAAGATAATTGTGGTTACTATGTAAGATAGAGCAAGAACATGATATGAATGGTTGAGACTAGCTAGTATATGTTGTTTAAAGGATTTTCATTCAATTTTATTTGAAAATTATAAAGAGTATTATCCATTTTTGTTGTTGGTACATAATTGTTGTGATGATTTTGAGGGTTTCATTTAGTATCTTGAAACTATTGATGAGGATATAGAACTTATGGATGATGAGGATATGTTAGAGGCACTTTATGAATTCTCTTCTTAGGCTAGTTTTCATGATGATCAAGAGGATTTACAACATGTAGAAAAATTACAACCATAAATAGTTTCTCTTTTAGCTGAAGATGAAATTAATCAAGAATTTGATGTAGACATCCATGTCCTTTCTCCATAGATAACTAAAAATTTGCAGCCAGTTTCTTATTTTTTGTGTGATCAAGGTGCAAGTACTAAACCAAATCATGTAGACAGTCTTCCACAGTTGCAAGAGGATCACGTGTCAGAGATTTTTTTCCACTATAAAAAGCATGATGAGAGTCTTCAAAAAGAATTATCTAATGAGACTACAGTGGAATTGTTTGATCCACAAAAGAAAAATCCTGATATACATGATATGGCTATTATACATGAAGGTTTTCATGAGGATGTGCTTACAAAGAATGACTAACAACATTTTGATATATAATTTGTTGTCCCAAAATGTCTCGCTGCAGATTTGAATGATCAAAAGTATTTATTTGTGCATAATGACATGATTTCTCCTATTGAAACCTTTCATGAACATTCAGAGACTTGTTTTGGAAATGATATGAAGGAATATTGAGTTAACCAGTCTGCACCCATTCATTTTGATAATGATCATGAAATTCTAGGTGAAAATTTTAAAGGCCTTTTGAATGATTTTGAAGACCCTGTTGCTATTCTTTTGCAGCCATCTAGGAAGATGAATCTTCTTGTATTTATGGATCATGAGAACATCTTCAGTGGACACTTTGAGTTTCCCATCTTTTATTTCTTTTTCCTACTTAAGGAAAGTGTGAGCAGGATTCAAGTAATTAGCCATTTTCTTGATTTGTTACACTGGAGGGATCACATTGTATGATTGTATATAATTTTTAGTAGGTGGGAAGCTATCATCAGGATTTGAAGCCTGAGGAGAAGGCCATAAGATCTCTATGGTCTTCTACCATAAGTAACTTCAGTCACTAGTCAAGTTTTTAAGTCAAAGTTAGTTTTTGTTTCAGTTAGTCATTTGAGTGTCTAGTGTTTTAGTTCTAACTCCATAGCCCAATGCATGAGGATACTTGATCTAAGGTGTTCTTAAGACCTCTTGAAGGAGCTTCCATCCCCAGCTGGGGCATATTTTAGTGTCCAAATGGTCAGTGATCAAACGTACTCTTTCAGGTTTACTTAGTAGTGGTTCTAGGTAAAAATTTCATGTTTCAAGTCAATTTTCAAATACAATTTTTTTCACTGAATGTGTCTAGGTATAAAATGCTTCTCCCTTCACTCCATTCATGGTCATCATAATTTTAGAAGCCAATCTCATCCATTATCATCTAGGGTATGAGATCATTCATCACACCTTCATCTAGGTCAGTGTCTAGGTCTCCTTTGTTTTGTCCACCATAAGAATCAATTATGTCATGAAATAGGGCAAACAAAACCTCATTTTCACCATACAATTCATTTTCATAGGGAGTTAGAAAATATAGGAAAACAAATGAATTCCTTTTTTCTTTCCTCAAATAAATTGTATTTCTTGATTAAATCTTCTCAAAAGAGAAATTTCTTCAAAAAAAAGGTTTGTGATTTCACTAGAAGACAAAAAGTGATTTTATGATGTTCTAAAAGGGAAAAAATAGACCTATTCAACTCATTTTATCCTTTTCTATTCGATATATATCCTCTCTTCTCACCATAATACTCCACAACTACCAAGAGTTGAAGAAAAATAAGCAACTTTGTGCCCAATTTCTCCTGCTACACTTGTGGAGGCGATGCGGAACGTTTTTGGCATGCACTATGTTTTTTTGTATTTCAACTTCAAATCACTTCTCCAAGCTTAAAAACCACTACATAAGGGTTCTTACACCTCCTAAAAAGTAATTTGACACCATTCCTACCTCTCTCAAGTCACAATTCATCAAAAAATGAGTAGTTTCCTTCATTAGGTTATCTCCACTACGTTTTTGATGTTTTTCATATTTTGTTTGTTTCAAATAATAAAACCCTACTATAATCATTTAAAACCTTCATAAAAAATTAATAAACATAACCTAACATATTCTATCACTCAAAACCCTCATTTCCATCAATTTCATTAAAACCCTAATTTTCACTACATTTTGGTAGAAAACCGGGAAATTCATGTTTTTTAACCTTTTGGTCACCTTCCTCACACCCATTTCCAAAAATTTAACTTGCAGCCTATTTCCAAATCATCACCCTACCTCCTCAATTTATTAAGTATTTTTCCCCAGCTTCCTTCAACCCCATTTCTGTCCCTAAAATCACCCTACCACTATCCCCTATTTTCCTAATTCTACACCTCCCTTATCCATTCCATCTAGATAGGTTTGTATATTGTTAGAAAACACCATGGAGGGACAAAAGAAGATTCATAAGGGAGGATACCATTCTAGTTTTTAACCATCTAGCTTGCAATAAATCAATGACTCTCCTTTTTCCGAGAGATGTTTTGAAAACAATGTTTTTTTGAGGTTTTGTGAGAGGATCAAGGAGATAGGTTGTCATCCTCAAATCGACAAGCCTTTTTGCTACTAGCTTCTGGAAATACAGGGTTTTCATAGCAGGAATTGAGTTTACCATATTAGTAGATTTCATTGCTTCAACAACAGGTATCCTGAACCATGGAGAAATTTGTTTCAAAGGGATGGAATTGGACATTGAAAACTACAAAATTTTCCTGAAACCTCATTGCAAAGATGCCCCTCATCAAATCTTCCCTTTTAGGAATTTACTTGTTAAATATGCCCCTTTGATGAAGTTAATTATGAAATATTTTACATGTGAAGGGATATTTTCAAGGTTGTCCCACTACCATGTCAGGTTTATTAATGCACTTCACTGCTACTCAACCACTCAATTTGCCCAATTATTTGTTCAGAAGTTTCGTCAAGACGAATAAAAAGGTACACAGAAAAGGTAGAGATCATCATCCTAGTTTGTTCCACCATGTCTTGTTCAAGCTTATTATTTGCATCATCTTTAAGCAATCAATGTCTTGGGAAACTTTCATGGAGAAAGTTGCATCAACACCTACTACTATCCCATCCATCATCCATAGCACACCATCAGCACTATCACAACAAAAAGAGGTTGTCTCTTCATCTAGGCAAGTCGAGATCTCAAAGTCGCCTAGGGTTGAGATCACTCAAACCTATGAGAAAGGCAAGAGGATATTTTTTTCTCCCAAGACCATCAAAGGAGTAATTGCATCTGATACTACAGCTGAAAAAATACAAATAGTAGAGAATCCACCTAGTCATGATAGTGAGCCATTCATGCATGAGGATGAGTCACCATTGCTGCAGCATGGAGAACAAGTGTCCATGGAGGTTCACATAGTAGAGAAGGTAAAGAACAATAAAACTGAGGAGATCATAAGAAAAAAAGATGAAGAGATATAAGAGTTGAGGGATATCGTCTCAAAGGAAAAATTCTTGATTACCTTCCTACAACAACATAATATGCAGTTGAAGGGAAAAAAAAACTCCTCCTAAGCAAACCAAAGGCTAGTATTGAGGAAAACAAGGGTCAAGGAAAGGAAGTGGCAGATGTTGATCAGCTAGAAGACACAGAGGTTGAGGCAAAGCCAAGGAGGCAAAGAAAAATAGGGTTAAATAAGAAAAAGAGCAAGAAAGAGAACCATCTCCACCATCAGCTCAGTTAACTTTTGACGAGTTGATAACTGCTGAAATGGAACAAGATAAAGAGTTGGGGCTTGATAGGGAAAACATTCATCTTGAGAAGTTGTTGAAGCAGGAAAAAAGAAATAACAACCTCTTCAGGCAATGGTGAGGCATTATTTTACAAGGAATAAAATCACCAAGCTGAGGGTGAAAATTTTGAGAAGGAAGCTTAAGGAGAAGGAAAATTTAGATCTTCTTGCTGAGACCTCCTTAGCTATTTACCCTGTTAGCCACTGATAAATTTTGTTATACCAAAAAGTGGCTAATTTTGTTCTTCAAAAACTCTAAGAGATAGTTCCCCTTTGAGAACCTATCATCCTTGAAGTTTTTATGAGGATAACTAATTCTTTAGTTAATATTCACTGTTGTTTCCCTTATAAACCTAAAAAATATGATGTTTACTAAGAGAAGAAACTATTCAAGAGGCCTCATTTTCCCTCATTTTCACTTCTCCATTTTCCTTCTTCACTTCATCCATAACCCTTCCATTTATCTCTTATTCCTTCGAATTTCCTTTTTTAACCTTGTAAAATCCCTTTACAATGTTTGAAATCCCTTTTTTACTCTTATCAGAACCCCCAAAATCCTCTGAAAATCCTTAAAAAATCTTAAAAAACAGCCTTTTGCATTAAGGCTTTAAGCCCCTTTTGTTTTAGCCCTATCCCCTTTTTTCCACATAAAGACCAGCACCAAGACCAAGCGTTAAGGCCTAATCATGCAATCGCAATCGGGCATTCCTTTTTGTCTTGTTACCTTTGCCATTTAAAAGCTCTGATTGCGATTAAGTCTTTTTCTTATTAAAACCCGACTTTCCCTTTGATTTTTTATAAAACTGACAGTTCATTGTTTGGTGAATGTCAGCCGTTGATCTATACCAATCAACGACCATCGGCATATCGCATCACAGTTTTTCATTGGACGTATTTTAAATAGTTTATTGCCCCTCTGCAATTGGCGATCTAATGATCAATTCCCAACCATTGATCTGCTATACCATGCCCAGATCCGATGGCCCCCATCGCTCCGTTCCAAAGCCCACATTTTTGCCTTTGGCCTTCACAGTTAATTCCTAACCATCAATCTAATTTTAAGATCGACGACTCTGATTCAGTCGCATCACAAAAATCCTTTGTGCCATTCCTCTCTCCTCACCGATTGCAAATCTTGCAATTCAATCTGGACTGTCGAAAGCACAAGAACTGATGGCCCAGATTAATCAAAAGTCCGCCCATATTTCTCCATGTTTGTCCCTTAGATTAACTCTCAACCATCGATCTGACTCCCAGATCCAACGGTCGGTATGTAATCACATCACAAATTTTTATGCGCGCCTTCCTCCCTCCTCCGTCGATTAGCGATCCTGCGATCACATCTGAGCCGTTCATTTCACTGATATAACGGTCCAGATCAAAACCACTTTGACCCTACCCCCCTTCTTCCACCCGTGCAACTCATCTTATCGCACTCTCATCTCCACCGTTGGATCTGCCCGCCTTTCATCCGATGGCCAAGACTCCATATTGCGTAATTTTGAGTCTGAAAGTTAACTCCTAAAAATTACACGATATGGGCAGTTTCTAAAGGACACGTGTTGGCTAGGGACCCATATCACGTTATTTTTGGGGAAATTTTGAAAACCGCCTTTTATTAGTGCTACACCAGTGGTTTTTATGGATGAAACCACCATTCCCATTTCCATTACATTTCCCTATAATAAATCTCTGCCATTGATCTCTGAGATCTAACGGTCCCAGTTTAATCTCGTCATTTAGACCATCGCCCTCCACCATTCTTCCAAAGGACTTTATAAATGAATCTCCACCATTGATCTCTATTGGCTAATGCAATCCGATGGACCATAATCATTCGGGAACCCCAAATTTCATTTAACCCCATTTCCCTTCCGCCTAAGGTTTTTACCCATTTCCTTTGTAAATTCCTCCATTTCATTATGAAGTCACCCCCTCTGCGTTATATAATCCCGATTGATCTTGACCGTTGATCTTTGCAGATCAATGGCTTAGACTAAATCTCCACCATCGTTTATCCAACCACCTCCCCATCTGACCCCAGCGAGCAATCCTCGCCGTTGGTGGCTTTCATCCAACGGTCACGATCTAACCTAAACCCAAGAAGCACTTTAAACCTATCCCCGCAGGATTTTCTTAATTTTTCTTTGCCTGTGAAGGTTTTAATGGTTTTTCCATAGTTTTAAAAGAAAATCAAAGGTCGGGGATGATGATCCCTCAGGCCATTCTTCATAAGGAGGATCATTCCACAGGGTTTCACATCGTGATTTACCGGTGCCTCATGAACACTTGCGACATTATAAAACCCTCTGTAACGCCTGCGTAGCAAAAAAACACAACAAACATTAATCAAACAAAGAGTATCAGTGTTAAAGGATCTAGTCACAGCAGAGATGAAGAATCAAATATCGTTAACACAGTTTTGAGGGATTAAAGCCTAAAATCGACTATATAAAGCCTAATCCACTCAATTAAAAGACAATATGAGGAACAAAAGATAGAGATCGAGCCAAATTAGGCCTAAAACATAGATTAAAGCAAATTAATAGTGTTTTAAGGAAGAACAATAATATCTATCAGTCCAAGAAGCCTGCACTACCACATCAAAGGCTAATTGAATCCCCCAGCTACCAAAGAGCCACCTACAACCTCAAAGATATCAAAGAAGGCCTACTTATTTTCGAAACATAAGATATTTGCATAAAGACACCTGAACAGTTATTAGCAAAGAAAGAATAAATTCTAAAACTGTCAGTGAAGTTATTGTAAAGGATAAATAGGCCTCGAAGTCAATATTTTTACCCATTTAAGCCTTATAAGACATAAACAGAGTAAATGATACAGAGTTGTAATTTGATGAATTCCTGCCTCATACCTTGCATGGTTTTCGAGGCTAGGAATTGCATTTAGTGTAGAATTTATTACACTTCAATCCTAAAACTCTTCCACCTCCTCATTTCTTCTATAAATCCTTCTGAAGAAGATGAGATACAGGTTGGTTGATTGTTCACTAGTTGTAATACTGAAACTCTTTGAAATAATACATAGTCTATCTAAAGTTAAGGAAGAAATTGAAGTCTTGGAAGCTTACTAATGATGTTGCATGCTTGTTCCTGAGAAGGCTCTATCATTGGATCCATGAGCTTGGTTTTTGGTGAAGTATTCTGAACTGTTTAATTTTTTCTCCTATTTTCATTTTGTTCCATAAATTCTTGCTACAGTAGGATGAAATTTTTAGGCTAAGAAATGACTCCTAGAAGCACCTTAGACCTGTTCATCCTTCACTGTTTTATGTTTTCTTCTGCTGAGGTATTTTAGAGTCTTCAATCTATATCTTTAGTCTTTATGCTTGTTTATTTCTATAATAGTTCAAATAGTGGGTTTCAGCATGATTTATGGTTTTCCCTGCTTGTCTACTATCACTTGAAATATGTTATTGAATTCTCCCTTTGAAGTACCATTTTCTTAATTTAGCCAAGTAGGTCTATTTTGATCATGCCCTTTGTCCTTGCTTGAAATTTTTTTTTAAAGGTCTTTATAGTTGTGATCATAGATGTGTTAGGTGTTCCCTCTTCTATGACTACAATTATCACTGAATATTTTATGTTTTCTAAGTCATTTGAAATAAAATCTTTGAGGAAATAGGATGTGCTCCCAAATATTAGATGTCATTTTGAAAGTTCTCTTGAAATCATTATTTGCTTAAAGAATTGTTTGTAGAATTTATAGTTAGCCCTGCCTATCAAATACTTCTTTATTGTTCAGGTTATGTTTTCAAGTTCCCTTTGTTGAGAGTTCAATTTCTCTTTCCAAATCATTGATGTCCATCTCATTCACAAAACCAAAGGATCCTGTGGCCAAGTTAGATTTTCCCTCTGATATCCCATATCTATTGATGAGTTTGTCATAAACCCTCCTTGACTCCATTGCCCAATGAATCTAACATTTCCCCTTTCTCTCTATCTCTCTTAGACCTTTCATGTTCTGCTATGTCTTTCAACCAAACAAACAAACAAACACTTGCACTTAATAACTAGTCTAAAACCAGTATTCAAGGCACACAAGATAAAACTTTGCAAAAAACAGATAATTTGAGAGATCCCTCTCTGAGAGCAGGAGGACTAGATCCTGGAACTCTAAAGATTGGTTTTGATGTTGCCTTTTTTTTTTATTTACCAATCTATCAAAACATGAGACACCAACATACCCTATCATCCCAGGACATCATAGAACAAATTTTGTAGGATTTTGAGCACTTTTTTTCATTTTTGATGATTTTTTGAAAAGTTTGGAAATTTGGCTTTAGCAGAAGCGGCGTGAAGCATTGCAATGCTTTTTCTAAGGGAATATAAATGAAGAAATTTTTACAGGTTTGGATTGATTTTTACTTCTACATCACATTTATGACCTGAGTTTTTAATGTCACCCTCTCATTTTTAAGACATGTAAAACTCCTGAAAAGACTGAATAAATCAATACCCGTGTGAAAAAATATAAATTAGGGCCATGCAAATAAATCACTTGCAGGTGTGAAAGGGGTTTGAGCTGTGATACTGGGCCAACCTTGACCAAATCTACAACGCTATCTAGGTTCAATGTCTCTCATGAAGTGACAATGCAGTTCTAGAAGGAGGTCCCTCATGTGAAAGGAGCTAACTCATCAAGGTGGTTTAGGGTTTGCAAAGGCTTTCATATTATAAAAGGAAGGGGAAGGCAACAAGAGAAGGTTGTTGATTGATTATATTTATGAGTATCTTGTCTGCTTAGAAAAATACTATTCTCTTCTGTTTAGTAAAGAATTGTGCTGCTTAGCACTTGGAATTCCTATGCAGGGATTTCACCTCTTCCTATGAGGATTCTTGGAGGAGTATTTGCTGATTTGATCCACTATTAGGCTTAAGGCCAAGCTCTACTTCCAATTTCAGCGTAGATCCAGTGATTTTTTTTCTTCTTTTGCAAGCTGCAGCAAGTGGGATTCTAGATCTACAAAGATCTAGCTTGTTTTTGGAGCCTCTTCTCATGGAGTGTGTCTTTTAACCTCCTGGAAGAGTGCCTCCCCTATTTGTGCTTCATATTTGTATCTTGGTAGCTAGCCATCTATGTTATTCAGGCTACAGCACAATTTTCATTGAGGTACTGCGTTATTTTCATATGATATTCTTCAGGGTGTTTTGATCCCAATTTTGATGAGACGTCTCTGAAGTTGGGCTTTGCCTTTCACCTTGGTGATCCATGGATTAGCTTGCTAATACATGTTCTGTTTAGATATGATATATTGTAATGTAAATTCATATTCAGAAATTACTGCATCATTTTATATATTTTCAACTTAAAACTCAGATCTACTCTTGTCTATGCATGATTTGGTCAAAACCCCAAGGGGATCTTGTAAGTAAGACTATCTAGTTTCCAGATCTGAAATGGATCTGATGTTTTGTCCACAGATATATCCTAGATCTAAGTTTTAATATTCAGCTGCTGCATCTCATTAAATTAATGCTTTTGAGCCATTTCTGCAGTTATATACGTGTTGCAACCTTCTTTTCTGAAGATGTCTTGCTCTATTGTCTCATGTATTCTACTGTATATTGAAAGAGCTTCATTGTAATTATGATTTTATGTTGTATATTCCATAGTTGATCATATTTGATGGCCTCTTTCTCATATTGTCCAAGACTACATTATTTCTGAAGCATTTTATTGTCCATAGCTACAGCCCCTCTTGTAGGGTGTTTTTCAGCTAGACTAGATGGTGGGAGATCTGTTTACCACACCTAGTTTGATTTGTTTTTTCTCCCCTTTTGGATACAGACTCCAGATCTGCTGATATAAGGGATCCAAGGGTTGTAAACTCATTTTTTTACATCAATCTCCCAGGAGTGCGTTATTTCAGCAGGCTTGCTATGTTATTCCCGATGTGGAATATTACAGTGGTATCAGAGCTCCTTTCTTGGCACAATCTGTGCTTCCTTGGAGCATCACAACCATGTTGCATTCAGAAAAAGATGAACCTCTTACTGAGAGGGAGAAGAGGTATCAGAAAATAAGTCACAAGAAGTATGATTATACTACTGAAGATCAAGACAAGGGTAAAGCCCCTAAGACTACAAGTGACAAAAAAGGGGAAGAGTTTGAAAGAACTCTTTTGGTGGCCATGCAATATTTTTCCAAGGAGATAAAAGAGATTAGGATGGATAGAATGAGGGAATCTCCTGGGAGATTTTATCTGGGGGAAAGCTCTAACATGTCTCATCACTAGACTGGTCAATCAATGAACTAGCCACAAGCCCCACAAGCTTCAAAATGCTCCACTATGCCCACTTTATTAGCTGTGGAGAATCAAGGACCACAAGAACAAGCCTCCCTTGAAGATTAATTTGTGGAGTATGATTCTTAGATTCAGATATTCAAGGATAACTTGATTTTCCAAGATTTTTGTCACCTCAAGGACAGAAGAAGACCAAGGCAGCAATATAGAGACGGTGGGTTCTTTCATAATCAGGATAGACACCACTCTATGGGAAGATTATTTTTTCCCAAATTTGATGGATCATCCTCCAATTCTGCCAAGGCATGGGTAGAAAAATTGGATATTTACTTTCAGTTGAACAAAGTCCCTGAGGTTAAGGCCATCAAGATTGCAGTGCTGCACTTTGAAGGTGAAGCACACAATTGGTGGTTCCATGGGTTGTCTACATTGAGACACATCAATGTGACTACCTATTCTAAGTTTACTAGAAGACTGGTGGAGAGGTTTGACAGGAAGGATCCTGAAGCACCCTTCATAAGCCTTGTAAAGCTGAAGCAATCAGGAGATGCAGAGACTTATATCTCTGAGTTTCTGAGATTATCAGTCATGGTCCCTGACCTATCTGTAGCCAGGAGGGTCTACATGTTCATTGTTGGCCTAGAGGAACCTTTGCATGGGTTGGTTAAATCTACCAAGCCCATCACTTTGCATGATGCGATCGAGAGGGCTAGGGACCTCCAAGATGCCTTGCCAAAGGCAAAGGCAACTTTCCAGAGTAAGGCCCCTCACTTTTCTAAGGGGAAGGAAGGAAAATTTGCTCCTCCCAAGGAGAGATCTTTGAAGAAGCCTCTTGATATTTATCTCAGGAGGGAATTGAGGAAAAATAAACTATGTTTCACTTGCCAAGAGTCATGGGCACCAGACATAAATGTGCTGCGGGGAAAGCACACTACATAGAAGTCTTCTCAGATTTTGAGGAGGAAGATGAAGATGATGAACCCAAGAGGGGTCACAGCGTTAATGATGATGAGGAAGATCAAACACCATCCAGATATGGGAAGGGATCCTTTTCTCCAATAATTGGGACTCTTGCCTCTTTGAGAGGAGTGCCTAAGTACTTGACCCTAAGAGTACATGGTTCAGTATGAATCAGAGAGTATCTATCCTGATTGATAGTGGGGCAACGCACAACTTTATTGATGCTCATCTTGTGCAAAAGAGAGAAATCCCCACTGATAATTTTGAGGTATTTTCTGTTTTGGTCCAAGGAGATAGGACCATGCAATGCATGCAATATGTTCCATCACTCTCTGTCACTATGGGATCCTACACTCTAGTTGATCACTTCTTTGTAGTTGACATACCAGACACCAACACCATTTTTGGTGTCCAATGGTTGATTACCTTGGGGAAGGTTACCACTGATTGGAAATCTTTGCAGATGGAGTGGGTGGACTTGAAGAGTGGGAAACCACAAATGATCCAAGGCATGCACACTTATCCTTCACCTAGTACTTCCACACAAAAAACAGAGATGGATTTGCACAGTGGAAGAAGGGATCTCACAGTCCCTTCTCTCATGTTCATGAGGATGCTGCAAGGGACATTCTTATCTAATGGCAAGCCACCTGGAATGCCATCAAATTCAGATCTTGTGGGGAAGGCTCCACAAAGTGCTGCCCCAAATATAGATCAAGGAAGGATTGGAGCAATGAGAGACCAAGTCATAGTGTTGGAGGGTTTGGGACAGCCCAAGTATGAGGGAGATCTTCTTCCTGCATCACTATCTCCCTCTCTCTTTTTTGAATCTATGTTGTGAGAGGAGAATAATGGGAGGATCAGCCTTCCAACAAACAATTTTGGCATGGGTAATGTCAAACAGGAGATCAGCAACATGACAAGCACTTCCATGGATGTATCAGTAGAACTGTCATTGTTGAGCAGTGTGGATATTTATTGGAAATCTCAACTGCTTGTAGAATATTCCAAATATCTCCACACAGGTATGATATTAGATGGCATGCAGCAAGAAGAGGGCTACTTAGTCCAAGGGGGAATCACCTATTATCATGGTAAGGTCTTCTTATCTAGAGCTTCCAAGCTCAAGCAGAAGATCCTACAAGGAGCATATGAAGAATTTTTCCTCAGCCATATGTATTCAATGAGGATCTATACCCTGATCATGAAGAGTTTTGACTGGGAAAGCATGAGAGAGGAATTACATTAGAAATATCAAGAGTGCATTAGCTATGGAGGATTGGGGCAGCCAATGGAATCTTTGCAAGAGTCATCTCAGCCAACTCTTCCTTTTCTTGAAACGAGGAAAATGCTCATGCACAACTCCATGTGTATGAATGACTATGATGGTAAAAATAATGATCATGCCAAGCAAGTTGTATTCTTTGATTTCTCACATTATTTTACCATGTTTTTGCAGGCTATGACTCCTAAAGGGGGTGAGAGATCATGTGGATCTCATAGATTTTTGGGGGCCAATAGAAATTCTGAACTTGGCCACTCCCTTGTTGTGCAAAGGGAGATTCCTTTTCATGATGGGTGCTTCCCAAAGGCACCAAACTTATGTAACATCTTCAACCATGTTAAGGTGACTCATGCAGCAAATGTGTGGTGGGAATGCCACTTGCCACACCTATATATAATGAATACAAGAGGTGCACTATGCTGGCATCACATGTGGGATTTTGACTAACCTCCTCAAGTTCATATTTCAGTTTGCATATATGTAGTCTTGCTTCCATACTTGGATGATATAGTTGTATTGTTTATGGGATTGTATGAACAGAGGATGGGTAGTGTGTATGTACCACATGGTTTATAACTTCTACCTGTACTTCATGATACATGTTTTAGATTTAGCATCACTTCAACCATGTTTATTCCTATTGAGTTTTTCACTCCTGGTGGGATGGACTATACACATATTATGTTGACCTTGAGGGAACAATTCATGATGTATTGGATTTTTGAGCCCTTGGCTTATGATGAGGACTTGATCCTTGATGATGCCATCAACAGAGGAGGAGAAGTTCTACAACTCTTACACTATTAGTTTCTTGAGGACAAGAAACATTTTGGAGGGGAGGACTATAATATTCCTACTTAACCTAAGCTAAGAGGAATATTCATTTTTGTTTTACTTTATGTTGCATTAATAAATGAATAAAGGAGGACATGTAAAACTCTTGAAAAGACTGAATAAATCAATGCCCATGTGAGCAAAGATAAATCAGGGCCATGTAAATAAATCACTTGCAGGTGTGAAAGGGTTTGAGCTGTGAGACTGGGTCAACCTTGACCAAATCTACAACACTATCTAGGTTCAATGTATCTCATGAAGGGACAACACAGTTCTAGAAGGAGGCCCCTCATGTGGAAGGAGTTAACTCATCAAGGTGGTTTAGGGTTTGAAAAGCCTTTCAGCTTATAAAAGGAAGGGGAAGGTAGCAAGAGAAGGTTGTTGATTGATTATATTTCTGAGTATCTTGTCTGCTTAGACAAATACTATTCTCTGTTGTTTAGTAGAGAATTGTGCTGCTTAGCACTTGGAATTCCTATGCAAGGATTTCACCTCTTCCTTTGAGGATTCTTGGAGGAGTATTTGTTGATTTGATCCACTATCAGGCTTTATTCCAAGCTCTACTTCCAATTGTAGTGCAAATATAGTGAGGTTTTGTCTACTATTGCAATCTGCAGCAAGTGGGATTCTAGATATGTAGAGATATAGCTTGTTTTGGGAGCCTCTTCTCATGGAGTGTGTCTTTTAACCTCCTATAAGAGTGCCTCTCATGTTTGTGCTTCAGATATGTATCTTGGCAACTGGCCATCTATTTTATTCAAGCTACAGTGCAGTTTTCATTGAGGGACTGCGTTATTTTCATATGATATTCTTTAGGGCGTTTTGATCCCAATTTTGATGAGAGATCCTTGGTGTTGGGCTTTGCCTTTCACCGTGGTGATCCATGGATTAGCTTGTTGGTCCATGTTTTTTTTATATCTGATCTATTGTAATGTAAAGTCATATTCATAAATTATTGCTGCATTTTACAGATCTGCAACTTAAAACTCAGATATACTCTATTCTATGCATGATTTGGTCAAAACCCCAAGGGGATCTTGTAAATAAGACTATCTAGTTTCTAGATATGAAATGGATTTGATGTTTTGTCCATATATATTTCCTAGATCTGAGTTGTAATAGTCAACTGTTGCAGCTCCCTAAAATAATGTTGTTGAGCCATTTCTGCAGTTATATATGTGTTGCAGCCTTCTTTTTTGAAGATTTCTTACTTTATTGTCTCATGTATTCTACTGTATATTGAAAGAGCTTCATTTTAATTCTGATGTGCTACTTTATATTCCTTATTTGATCATATTTGATGGCCTCCTTCTCATACTGTCTAATACGGCATTATTTCTGAAGCAGTTTTTTGTGCATAGCTGCAGCCCCTCTTGTAGGGTGTTTTTCGGCTAGACTAGGTGGTGGGAGATCTTTTTACCACACCTAGTTTGATTTTTTTTTGCTCCCCTTTTGGATATAGACTTCAGATCTGCTGATCTAAGGGATCCAAGGGCTGTAAATGCATTTATATACATCAATATCCCATGAGTGCGTTATTTCAGCAGGCTTGTTGTGCTATTCCAAATTTGGAATATTACAACTTTCCTCTCCTTGATTCAAGTCACAACATATATGCCATATCCCAATTTTTTCAGTATATGAAAGGATAACATGTGTGGTGATTTTAATATATTCAGAGTATGGGTTTCATCTTTAGTGTTTCTCCACTGCAAGCAGGCCTAAACAGTATCTTGGTGAAGTCACTATAGGGGAACAAGCATTTCTTCGCTACCTGCGAGCCTGAAAAATACCTCGGCGAATTCACTTGCTTCACCTCTCTGCATAGGAATATTTTCTCTTCTTTTACCCTTTTTTTATTTATTTAATAGATTTTTTATTCGACACTTATTATTTCAATAAGCAAAAGAGGGATCCTCACTTATTGAGAGCAGAAGAGGCCCTCCCCTTCAAAGACGTATTAATATAACCTCTGATATTGGTTTTCTCAATACATATTTTCTCCTTATCCTTTCTCTACTAGATTGGATAAGCATGTTAAAAAACCAAGTATATTTAACACCAAGTTGAGGAGTTGGGATACTAGAATAGATGTAGATATAATAGGTTCCCTCAACGTTTTATCCTTGGATGTATTGTATTTTTCATCTATACTTGCCTCAACCTATGGCATATTCCCCAACAAATGAGGAGAACTAATAGATAGCCAATCATTTTGGCTTTCACATTTCCTCTTTATTTCACTACAAATCCCTTTTGAGCCATGCACTCTTTCACACAAGGTATTATTTACGTACAATGAAAAGGACTCAAAACAAGACAAGACATGACTAGACATGACAAACAAAATACATCCAACAAATGATGAAGAAAACAATTGTACATGAAACACAACTTAGAGTTTCTACTCAAAATAGAGTTTCAAATATCAACCATTAACGGGAAGAGGGTCAGTCCTCCCATCTAAATATTTCAACATGATGGTGTAAGGGCCTATCCAAAGAGATTTTAATTTCAAGTGTTTTCCTTTCTCCTTATGGTATTTTTCCCACTTCAATACTAAGTCACCCACATCGAAATTCTTCTTCCTTGCATATTTTTTGTTGAACTAGAGCTTAATACAATTTTGATGAATGGAAAATATATCCTTACCTTTGAGCCTTTCTTCCTCAAATTTAAGAAAATCGTATATTCTGATTTGAACCAGAAGGCATGGTATGCCTTGGAACTCCTAGGAGAGTTGCAAGGATGGGAGATATAGGTTAGGAGGAAAGATAACCTCTTTACCATAACAGGGAATTATGGTGAGATTTTAAGGGAAGGTTTAGGAGTTACAAATTCATCCACTAATGCATTTACCAAAGCATTGTGCTATTTCCTTTGCTAAGAGAAAACAATTTTCTTGATTATGCGAATGAAATTTTTATTTATTGATTATGCCAAACCATTTCCCTGTGGGTAATAATTTTATGCATGCTTTAATACAACACCTTTTTCTAATGTGAATTCATAAAGTTTCAACGAAGAAGAATAATCACATTATCAAATACAAGAGATGTTGGAATGCCAAACCAGGTTACAATGTTCTACTTTTGTCTTAGAGGAACTTCTTCTGTCCACCAAGTAAAATAATCTATCGTTGTCAAAATTTATTGGTGTTTCTTTAACGAATGTGGGAGTATTTCTCCAATAACATCTAGTCCCCACTAATGGAACAATTCCTCAACTGTTATTGGTAGAAATGGGGTGGTTGACTTCTGGTTTTGACCGACACATCTTTGACAATCTCGAAACTTATAGGAATAAGCATGAGCGTCCTTGAATAAGGTGGGCCAATAATAACCAGCCCTTATTACTTTATGTGAAAATGTATCGTCTACATAATGTCCACCAGTCAGTATTTCATGTATATCTCTTAATACCTTCTATGTATCTTGAGGCTCTAGGAATCTTAGCAAGACACCATTATCGTGCTTTCTAAAAATCACTCCATTAATGAGCTAATAAGATAGATATTTGAGGCATATTTCCCTCTTTTGTTTGTTTAATAAATGTTTGGTAAAGGTTTCATGCTCTAGGAATTGTCGTATGATGCCCGGTTGAGATTGTGAAAGTTGACACATGACCTTATCCCACTAGACTTCTTCCTCACATGGACCAAATTAGAAACCCAGGTATAATATCTCACCTTAAAAAATGATTTGAACATCTAGAGACTTCCTTAATTCCTTTTAGATTGGAGGTTCTAGCATTGGATGAACTTTCCTTAAATTTTACTAAAAAGGTTTCACCCCTTCTTTAATGGGAATGAAATTCTAGATAATACGAGTATCATAAGTCTTTAAATCATTATAATTCCATGCAATCACATCTTGGTATTATTTGAAGAGGCGGATGAATGATTTCTGTTCTTGTGGAGAAAAACATGTACTAAGTTTTACATATTTTAGATCATCTTGAGTTCCCAACTTGTTCAAAAGACAGCTTCGAGCTCTAAGTCTTAGTATTAATTGGTCCTTTGAATTAGAATTGTGGGTTATATAATTTTTCCATGGACACTACACATTTAGTAATAGTATTTCCTTTCATTTTATCAAATTCTTCCTGCAAAGCCTTGTTGTGATCATCTCCTTCGATAGTTGCATCTTGAAGCATGTTTTCATTGGCCATAAAATATAGTATATGTTGGTCTTCATTGAAAACATGGAAATTAGTTACATTATCAGGGACATATGGTTTATATATACTATCTTTATAAAAACCATTTTTTAAAGGCAACATTCTAGTGGTTGCATTAGCTAATGTCTATGTTTTGGAATTTCTAATTCTTGGGATAGAAATAAATATTAAAATATTTGAAATAATTAATAAGTCGTTGTTGACGGGAAAATATATCCGGCCAACAGCAGGGGATCTCCCCAGTAAAAGGTCCCAATTAGACCTTGAACCATTTGGAATAGGGATCTTGTCCGGGGTGTGGGTCTGGCTATTGGGGTTCCCATGTTTTGTCCAGATTGGCAAGAACAAAAGATGAGACAACATCAGAACCACTTTCAGACCTCAGTATCTAGCCCTCTTGGGTCCAGAGAGGGATCTCTCTATATAAGCAAGGTTTATGTCTTTTAAGCTCAAAATTTAAGATGTTAGGCTAGTTATTAAGGCTCGGGGTTTGTTGGTTTGATGTATGTTTGGTTGTTGGGAATCAAGAAAGAAAAGGTTCAATATAAGACAAGGATGAGAAAAGAGGATTTAGACAAAGGAGAGATATTCCAGGGAACATTCAAGACCATTGGGCAATGGAATCAAGAAAGGATTTACTTGCTCTTCAATGTGCAGGCTTTCAGTTGGGCTAGTCATCTAAAACATTGGATCTTAAAGATGATAGTGTGGTAAGGAATGGTAAGGGAGGAGGAAACAATAAAGATTTAGAACACAAAGTTAAAGACCTGAGATCAGAGAGAGACTTTGAACTCTCAATGCTTCGGCTTCCAGCTTGATGGATCTTAGAAAGGTTCAATAAATTGAAAAGGATCCTAGTGAGATAGAGACAGGGTTCTAGACCTCCCAGTGTTCCCAATTCATTCAATTAAATCCTAACAAGAACATCTAAGAACAAATTCATTTAGTTCATACATCAACTAGCAGGCAATAACATCCACTACGCTGGTTAAAATAACTGAAATCAACTCTTAGATAACACATTCAGTAGAAAACATCAAAGGAAAGGAGAGCAGAAACATAGGGTACCTAACAAGGGTAAATCCTATGCCAGATTTCTGATGCGAGCCAGTAGAAATGAAATGAAATGGAATGCAAGTTAAACACAAATACTAAGATAGAAAAACATCACTATTTCTTTAGATCAGGATCCAAAGAAATGTTCTTGTCATATTAAAAAGCAACACCAGTCAAGTACAACATTACCAATAGCTGGATACTTAGTCAGAAAACATCTTCCTCGGCCTATCTTACAACTTTACACAGATACTATGTCTCAAAAGAAACATCTTGCAATTCTGTGATAATTGATCAACAACCTTTACAATAAGTTTCTTCATGAATTTATAGCTCAAGTGGAGCAGAGGAGGTAGGTGAAACACTAAATGCAGCATTAAAACTCAGAAGAGAAGGAGAGCCGAAGCCTCGTTCTGTTTTAAATTCTGAGCATTTATCTCTGGTACTCTTTGGATGGAAGAGTTATCTTCGTCAAGCTACATTTTACTCCGGGTATGTCTCTGATGTACTTGTTGTAACACTCTAGTGAAATAAAAAAAAGGTAGAATAATGATGCTAAGGTCTACCATACTGTGAAACAAATGCTTCTGATAGCATAGGACTGTTGTTAGGGGGGGAAGTTTACTTGGACACAATGTAGACTGAAACAATAATGTGTACCATGTCCTTTCATCGAGAAAAACATTCTGCTGATGTAGAAAACCTGATATACATTAATTTATGTGCTTTTTACCCTCTGTGTGATCCATGATGCCTTCAATCAGGTACTTTGCCTTTAAACCACTGAGTTAAGGCTCAAATATCTTCATTTTCATGCCTTAAATTCTCTGCTGCTCCATTTTTGTTTTTGTCAGTGAAAATAACTCTTTTAATGGCTCTGGGGAGGTTTTATAGAGTTCAAACTCTGTTCTTTTAATGCAAGTCTTGTCATGGCTCCTTCCCAGGATTTCTTCATGATTTCAGCCTCTGAAAAAATGGTCCTTCCTACATTTTTTCCACTGTAATAAAGACTGTGTAATCATGGCGGCTTTCACCATCTGATAACCCTAAAAAACACGAAAAACTGTTAAGAAAACCACGCCCGGAGGTGGTGGATGTAATGGGGATGGCAAAAATGGCTGTGCAGACTGGTGAGATGGCAAAAAAGTGTAGGATCATGGTGGAACATGCAACTTAATAGTGGACCATGGTCTGGAGGATGTGGGTAGAGTGCAACAAAATTTGAATGCAAATAGTTGAAAATTGACCTTTGAATGAAATATAAAGGAGACGGATGGACATGTGGAAAAGACATGTGGAATGGTGACGTGGCGGGACGCGGTGGTGGGGGGGCTAACTTTAAATCAGGACCGTTTGATCTCAGGAGCAGATTGACGGCTGGGAACGCGTCTGAGGGCGATGGACAGTGGGCCAGGGGTACGGTTGCCTTGGTTTAACTCCCTGCAACTTCGCGGAGCGATCTCCGTTGGATGGCCTACCTCAGATCGGATGGCGCATAGCGATATCGCGCCGGGGAAAACGCCGAACGATAACGCACGATGGAGGGTGGTTTATGAATAGTGCGCGGAGCAACGTGTCATGCGATGAGTGGAATCGCTCCGAAACAAAAATTACCGCCCAACCTCCAAACGCGGTGAAATGGAAACCAGTGGTTTATGAATAGTGCGCATTGGGGGGAACACCAGGTGGAGGGAATACGGACCATCGATCTGCGGGAAAAAGGATGGCTGATATATGATCAGGCGGTGGATGGGAAAAGACGGGTGTGAAGAGATTTTCAACAACTGTCAGATCTGAACAGATCGACGGTGGAAAAATCACCCGATAACTAATTGAGATAAGTTCCTTCCGCCTTGGCGCCTGGTCTTGGCGTTGGGTCCGTGGAGAGAAATATTAAGGGGGCTGGCCTGAAGGGGGCTAAGACCCAATAGACATGAAAATATGATTATTTGGCCTATTTTTAGAGCATTTTCAGGCCTATGAACGGTAACGATAGGGGAAAGAAAGGGAAATTAGGCCAAACCAGGGGTGTGGGTAGGATGTAAAGGGAATTTTGGGGGAATTTAGGGGATAAAGGGGAAATTTGACTGAGGGAAAAGGAGGCTAAAATGGGGCATTCTGCAGGGATACAAGGGGCAAATGTAGGATTTTTGGAGCACATTTTTTTATAATCAGTGAGGCCCTTTAAAGTAGGAACCGCAGTGGGGGTTTATCAAAGGCAAAGGCACAGGAGGCTTCAAGGATGATGTGTTTTTAGAGGAAATTAATTCCTTGAAGGCTCATCAAAAAAATTAACCCCTTTCTTTCTTCTCAAGGAATTCATAGGGGGCTAACAGTGGCTCCACATGGGGATGGCTTCTTCTTGAAGGAGTCAAGAATTCAGAAAATGATCTTCGGTGTAGGCCAGATGCCTATTGCTTGAGCCACCTTTCTTCTTTGATTTTCAGCTGCCACAATTGTGAAGATCTAAATTAGCAGAAAATATCTCCCAAACAATCTACCTACCCATCCTACAATCCTAGCATTTTTTCTTTTAGGGTGCATTTGAACTAGCAGACCCTTTACATCATTTTTATTTTTTACAAACAAGAAAATAAACCTATTCTACTTCTACCCTTATTACTCCATGAGACCAGATTAAACTGTTGGTCTCACATGTTTCTCTACTCTGATCTCACACTGGGATTAAAACTCTGGCTCTGTGACTTTCTAGACTAAGAATAATTAAAATAGCCAACTAGATGAGACAATAACACAGATCAAGGTATAAAGACAATGTACATGGTACTGTGTAATTTTGTGTATACAATGCCAAAATATTGAAGGCCAGTTCAGATTTAGAAATGTGGTCTTATTTCTCAGGAATGTTGAATTTGTTGTCGTCTTTATCTTTCTGTTACATTATTGCCTGCCTTGGGCTAAGAGAGATGATGATTTCCTCATTGTCCAAAGCTATTGGGTACAGTCTGAACTCAAATGATTTTACTTATTTTACTTCTAATAGCACTGGATTGTATTGTTTAACCTAAAAATTCATGTGGTCTCATGTTTTAATAGCAAGTTCGAACCTCTCCTTTCTCTGTTTTTTGGGTACATTTTCTTTTTTGTCACACACACTGTATACACAGAACAATGAGTATCCCTGGAACAAGGCATAGTGTTTGAGCATCCTGCCATTGACAGGACCCCCAAATAGATTTGTACCATCTAACTCTTGTAGAAAAAAGGCATTTGGACCCACAGTGCTCTGGATGATGTAGGGACCTTGCCACAAACTGTCAAACTTGTCGTGCCTTCCTTTGTCCTCTCTCCTTGAGTCCCACTTCAGATATTTGTCTCCAATTTTGAAATAAGAAGCTTTGGTTATTTTGTCAAATAACTTCTTTATGTTCTCCTGAAATTTCATAGCTCTATTGTAGACCTCTTCCCTTGTTTGTTGGAGATGAATTGTTTGGTTTATTCTCCTCACCATGCTATCTTCTTCTGTTTTTATCTCCTGAACAAGTTTGATCACTGGTACCCCAAGGCTGGTAGGGAAAACTGCTTTTGTTACATAGACGAGCTGATATGGTGACACGCCAATGGATTTCTTTGTTTTTATCTTGTCAGCCCACAAAGCATGCACTAACTTGTTATGCCATGACCTTTTGTTCTCTTCCAGCAGCTTTTTGATGATGGTCACTAGGCTCTTGTTTGATGATTTAGCTAAGACATTACCTTGTAGGTAATAGGCAGTTGAATGAACGAGTGCTATTTGATACCTGTAACAAAAATCAACCATTTTCTTGGATCCAAAAGCAGCAGCATTGTCAGTGATTATTTTCCTTGGACAGCCAAACCGAGAGAGGATATAACCTTCTAGGAAACTAATGATGACTGAATCAGTGGCATTCCTAGTGGGTATGGCCTCTATCCACTTAGTGAAGTAGTCTGTGGCTGTTTAAATCCATTTTTGTTGTGCAGAAGAAGCAGGGTGAATTTCTCCTATGAAATCTAGGCCCCATTGCATAAAGGCCCTCAACAGTGATGGGTTGTAGAGGTAGGGGGAGGAGATTTCTTTTGCCTTCAAAAATCTGGCATTTGTGGTAGGAAATTATCATCTTATGGATATCATTGAAGAGTGTAGGCCAATAGTAGCCATCTCTGAGTATTTTGTTTGCAGTGGCTTTCCAGTTCAGGTAACCTCCACACTCTCTTGTGTGGAACTCTTGTTTAATCCTTTCTGCTTCAGACTCAGGAAAACATTTAAGCAATAGGCCATTTGTAATTTTCCAATATAAGCATTCATTCATTACACAGTAGCTTCTGGCTTTTAGTTTTAAGAATCTGGCCTTGGTATTTGATAGTTCAGGCGGGGCATTGAGGTGTGTAAGCACATACAGAATGTCAGAATACCAAGGAGAGCTCTGAAAATTTTCCTCAATAGTGGGATTAGGCAATCCCTGTTGCTCATCCAAGGCATCTACCATGTTAATGTCAAGGGATTGCAGATTTGATTCAACCATTAGTTGAGCAAAGCCCTGACCTTTAATCAGTTTGGTAGGTTTTATCTCAAGGTCATATTCTAATATCACAGCAATCCATTTGCCCCTTTTCCCATCTGGGTCTTGGGACAAGATGTCTTTAACCACTATGTTGGGTACATAGGCTATGGTGTGGGAATGCATTATGTACACCCTAAAGTCTTTCAAGGCCTTAACCAGAGCATAGGCATGTTTTTCCATTATGTTGTATTTCAAGGGTGCATCTCTGGGTGCTTTGTTGAAGAAAGAAATGGGTTGTTCCATTCCCTCTGGATTTTTCTGCAGCAGAACTGCAGCTACTGTATACTTGGAGGCAAATGAAAATATCAGGAAATCCTTTGAGAAATTTGGGCTTATTAGGATAGGAGCCTGGGTGAGTGTGAGTTTAACTGATTCAAAATATTTCATAGCTTCAACAGTCCATCTAACTCCTACACCTTTCCTTAACATGTTTGTCATTTTCCTAAGGTGTTCCGCTAAGTTGGGAATAAACCTCTTGAGGAAGTTAATTTTCCCAATGAATGACTGTAATTCTTTGATGTTTCTTGGGTGTGTGATTTGTAGTATTCCCTCAACTCTTTGTGGGTCTATCCGAATCCCCTTCTCAGATATGATGTGGCCAAGAAGTTTTCCTTCTTGTAACCCAAATACAGTCTTTTTAGGATTCAATGACAAATCGAACCTTCTACATTTTTCAAAAACCTTTCTCAGATTTTTCAGGTGTTCTTCTTCAGTCTTGGAGTAGAATGTTATGTCATCCAAATAGATGACAATGAAGTGCCCTATCTCATCGGAAAAATCTATATCCATCACTCGTTGGAAGGTTGCACCAGCGTTCATCAGTCCAAAGGGAATTTTAACATACATAAAGGTGCCCCATGGAGTGGTAAAGTTTGTCTTGAGTTGTTCTTCTGGGATTACTAAGACTTGGTTGTAACCTGAAAAACCATCTAGCAGGGATATCCTTTTTGAGCTTACTACCTTTTGAAGAATGTGTTCCATTTTTGGCAAAGGGTAATTGTCTTTGAGTGAGGCTCTATTAAGATTCCTGAAATCTATGCACAATCTGATCTCACCTGTTTTATTTCTCACCGCTACAAGGTTTGAGACCCAACCAGAAAACCTCACAGGCACAATTATACCTTCCTCATACATCTTCTTAATCTCCTTTTCTACTGCAGGCAATTGTTTTGGGTTTATGCTGCAATTTTTTTGTCTGAAGGGCTTCTGATTTTCTTTCAAGGGTATTTTATGTTGTATGATGTTTGTGTCATAGGCCCTTAATTCCTCATAACTCCAGGAAAACACATCAATGAATTCCTTGAAGAGGTCGATGTATTTCTTTTTCATGTTTGCAGGCAGGGACTTAGCTAATTTGATCATCTTGGGTTTATTTTCAGTGCCTATGTTGCATTCCTCGACATCAGAGTCCACATGTTCTATAGTGGGCCTTTTTGCTACATCATAAAAGTCAAAAAGGTCCTCTAAAGGGGCCAGACCTCGAGGTATGTTCTTATCTTTGGTCTGCAGCACCTCTACTTCTTCACTATCTGCGTTTTCATATTTTTCGTTTGGATTTACAATCTGTTCGTTTAAAGTGTTTATTTATACGTTATAGGGTGGTTCTTCCTCATCTGAGGACTCTTCACTTAGGAAGCTACTGTCATATTTGGAGTCTGAATCAGAAAATTCAAACTCATTTCTTCCTACCAGGAAATCTTCAATCTATTTATCGCCCTCAAAGACCTTCCAATATTTTTCATTGTCTGGCACTGCAGGTCTGAATTTGGTCTGAATGATGATCTGTTGGTCACTGGGAGGCTTATGATATGAACTAGCCATGCAGGCCAGTCCATTTTCAATTTTGTTCTGACCTCTAGGGACAAACACCAGATCATATTCTATAAAGGTTTTCAATAGATCCAAAGTGTCATTCCTGTATGCTCTCAGTCTAGGATGTTTTGCTGTGTATTCACCATTCACCTGTTTAACGATCAGCTCAGATTCCCCACCCACAGTTATCCTATGGGCTCCTAACTTTCTCAATAGGTTTAAGCCTAGGATAAGAGCCTCATACTCTGCTATATTGTTTGTACATTTGAAGTGCAGATTACAGGCATGGCTCTCTTCATAGTCACTCTTTGTGTTATGTATCCACACTCCTGCCCCAGTAGTTCTTTTTGTGCATGACCCATCGAAATTCATTTCCCATAGGGGTCCATTTTTCGTTTTATCATCATTTACCTCCCATCGTGGGTTTCACTGGTCTATTGTATTACGGGTTCTGCGTTGTGCTGTGGAGGATTTCGTTCCTCGTGTGGTATATGATTTTGTGAGGGGTGACTAACCAACTGATTACATTTGATTTTGCATTCACTCTGAGTTTTTGTTTCAGTGCACTGTTCAAATTTTTCTATCTCATTCTCCTTCGAGTCTAGAGTAGCCATTATGTTAAGGTCTGTAGTCTCAACCCCTCTGTTTGTATATATGTTTTCTGATTCCGGATCTCCCAAAGATTCATCATTGCAGAAGATAAAGGAATCTAGGTATGTGTGTACAGATTAAAGAGGAGAATTTTCAGGCTTTTCAGGGCTACTAACCAGGAATTTCATTTGTGCCTCCCTGTACAGTCTTCTAAGTTGGCTAAAGACTGGGATTGTGGCATATGCCCCATCCATCTGCATTGTTCCTTGCAGATTGGCTCCCCATGATCTTGATAATAACATGCCATACTTGGGTGGCACATCTGCCACAACAACATCCATGACCATACACTTGGCTGGAATCTGGGTAAGGCTTACACACAAATCTTTGATCAGGCCAAGACACTTTACTATACTAGAGTCAAATGAATATAGGTCTTTATAGGGGCGGGTTATCTCTAGGCCTAATCTTTCCATCACTACTTTAGGCATTAGGTTGTGTGATGCCCCAGAATCATGCATTGCATTGTGGAGGATCTTATCATGGATATTAAGACTGATATAAAAAGGGGGCACTACCCCTTCCTGAAACTTTCCTTCTATATTTGGACCAAATAGAAGGGCAGGTTGATCATCACTCAGATTTACAGTGTCACTGTTCTCACCTAAATTTAAAGCTTTCAAAATTTGGCCTTTATATACATCCTGAGTGGACAGCTCAGAGAGTGGTACAGAGATTTTAATTTTTGCAATCTCACTTTCTAGATTGAAAGTGGACTGACTCTTTGGAATGCTCGACTCTGTTTTGTTATCCACTGCCTTGGTGGCTGAATCAGTGTGTTGATTCTCATTATTTACAGTGTTGATGATAGTTTTATCAGGAGCACTAGCTGTATTGCTAGTGCTGCTAGTTGGTTTACCTTGTTTATCAGTGTTTTGGTTGTATTTTTCTTTGTTCTTTCCAGAACTCTCAGCTGCTGATTTGTTACTTTCAGCAGTCACTTTAGAAGTTTTCTTAGGCCTTTTGTTGATGGTAACCTCAAAGGATTTTGGTTTGGCAGTTTCTAGGCTCTTTTTGCTTCTAATTTCATATTGTTCTCTGACCTGCATCATGGAATTTTCAAATCCTAACCTGTAATCTTCAGATTCTAACCATTCCTCATCCCAATACGAGGGTGAGGGCTGATCTTCTTCTATGTAACAATTTTGGATTGAATTTTTTGTTTCAAACATGTTTATTGTGTTCCCCTCAGACTCTTCTATGATTCCCTCATCTTCATCAAGAAAGTTCTCTTGGAATGGGGGAATAACTTGTTGATCTGATTCTCTTTATCTGTTGGGAGTGGTGTTGTTTCTTCTAAAGTTCTGGTTCTGGTTATGATTTTGGTTTCTGTTTTGATTACTAACTGTGAAAACCATGTTTTCCATCATTTTTTGTAGCTTTTCCATGTTTTTGGATATGCGGTCATAATTGGGGTCAGATGTGGAAGCTACATTGTCATATCTATATGTTACCCTTTTCTTAGCTCTCAATATTGTTTTTTTTCTCAATCAGATTTTCCTCTACACTCACTACTCCTTTTTGCATGTCTTCCAATGTGTTGTAATCCCTCTCCTTAAGCTAGTAGGCCATGTCAGCATCAAGGCCTTTAGGGTATCTCACTAGGACCATACCTAGGGAATGTTTCATGTGTGGAGGAAGAGCATTATAAACGATGTTAAACCTTGTAGAGTAGTCATGGACACTCTCTCCTACGTTTCTTTTCAGGTTCTTGTATTCTACTAGTATTTGGAGAGGGTTAGCCTTAACTTCCCATTTGTTTATGAAAGTTTGATATAAAGCAGGAAGGTCTTGGATACTATTAGGAGGTAGGCTTTTGAACCATTTCTTCACATCACCTCCTAAGCTCTGGGCGAAGATTCTCATTTTGAATGTATCATCATCTATCTCCATGTAGTCAAAAGAATCTTCCATCCTATCTACATGGTTTTGGGTTGTGGTAGACTCCTTTGTGGGATCTTTGATTGATAATCATTGGGTAAGGGTACTATAGGTTGCGGTAAAACCAGAGGTGCATACCAGGCTGCCATGATGATGTTTTGATGAGGTAGAGGGTTGGCTTGAGCAACTGGTATATGGATGACAGGGATACTAGGACCTGCAGGAGACTAATGAGTATATCTAGGGTGGCAGAGCCCTAAGTTTTGAATGAAGTGAATATTAGGAGGTGTAGATGGAGGGGTTTTTCTATCCCCAAGGTGTCTACCACTTTGAGGTGGCAAACAGGGACGCTCAAGGTCTGGCTAGTCTAGGATGCTGAATGACCTAGTTCTTGATAAACTGTTTGGTAGGTCTAGGCCAAAAAATGGGTCTGATAGAGCTGTAAAGACTTCTGGTGTAGAGTTAGCTCTATGGATGTGGCTGGGAATAGTTGAGTGTTGAGGTGTAGGGGATCTCTTGAGGATGCTCTTAGGTTTTTCAACTATTTCAGGGGGTTTTGGGTTGGGATAAGCTCTTGTGTGAATGGTTCTTGAAGCTAGGATGTTGTTTTCCAACCAAGCAGCTTAACCCTACTTGTTACTTCTATTGTGGCTAATGTTGTAATGGGCTCTGGTCTCCCAGTGGAGTCTTATGTGCACCAAGATAATCAGCAGGCCTACTGAACACTAGTGGAGTCTTTGAATCGTTTAGAAATTATGGAGTCGCCAGGTGGAGGGTTTAGGATGCTTTTGGAGGGTACATTGTCCACCACAGTGCTTATGAGATGTCCCCTTTCAGGAAATATAACCTCAAACACAACAAACTCTAACCAGAGATTGAATGGGAGGGCATTTACCAGATATGTCACCTCCAAAGAGGGTGAGATCCGAAGGCTACCTGGCCCATTCCAAACTCTGTCTAAGAGTGTGGGAGAAATTCCACAAATGGTATAGAGGTTGATCTGTGAATAGGAGTGTTTAACTACCAACCTAACCAGAGATTCTGGGTTCGATCCCCAGTGGAGTCGCCATTATGTTGGGGTTCCCATGTTTTGTCCAGATTGGTAAGACCAAAAGATGAGACAACATCAAAACCACTTTTAGACCTCAGGATCGAGCCCTCCTGGGTCCAGAGAGGGATCTCTCTATATAAGCAAGGTTTATGTCTTTGAAGCTCAAAATTTAAGATGTTAGGCTAGTTATTAAGGCTCGGGGTTTGTTTGTTTGATGTATGTTTGGTTGTTGGGAATCAGGAAAGAAAAGGTTCAATATAAGACAAGGATGAGAAAAGAGGATTTAGGCAAAGGAGATATATTCCAGGGAACATTCAAGACCATTGGGAAATGGAGTCAGGAAAGGGCTTACTTTCTCTTCAATGTGTAGGATTTTAGTTGGGCTAGTCATCTAAAACATTGGATCTTAAAGATGATAGTGTGGTAAGGAATGGTAAGGGAGGAGGAAACAATAAAGATTTAGAACACAAAGTTAAAGACCTAAGATCAAAGAGAGACATTTAACTCTCAATTCTTCGGCCTCCAGCTTGAGGGATCTTAGAAAGGTTCAGTCAATTGAAAAGGATCCTAGTGAGATAGAGACAGGGTTCTAGACCTCCCAGTGTTCCCAATTCATTCAACTAAATCCTAACAAGAACATCTAAGAATAGATTCATTTAGTTCATACATCATCTAGTAGGCAATAACATCCACTACGCTTGTTAAACTAACTGAAATCAACTCTTAGATAACACATTCAGTAGAAAACATTAAAGGCAAGGAGAGCAGAAACATAGGGTACCTAACAAGGGTAAAGTCTATGACAGATTTCTGATGTGAGCCAATAGAAATGAAATGAAAGGGAATGCAAGTTAAACACAAATACTGAGATAGAAAAACATCACCTCTGCTTTAGATCAGGATCCAAAGAAATGTGCTTGTCATATTAAAAAGCAACACCAGTCAAGTACAACATTGCCAATATTTGGATACTTAGTCAGAAAACATCTTCCTCACCCTATCTTACAACTTTACACAGAGACTATGTCTCAAAAGAAACAACTTGTAATTCTCTGATAACTGATCAACAACCTTTACAATAATTTTCTTCATGAATTTATAGCTCAAGTGGAGCAGAGGAGGTAGGTGAAACACTAAATGCAGCATTAAAACTCATAAGAGAAGGAGAGCCGAAGCCTCGTTCTATTTTAAATTCTAAGCATTTATCTCTGGTACTCTTTGGATGGAAAAGTGATCTTCGTCAGGCTGCATTTTACTCTAGGTATTTCTCTGATGTACTTGCTGTAACACTCTAGTGAACTAAACAAAAAGGTAGAATAATGATGCTAAGCTATGCCATACTGTGAAACAAATGCTTTTGATAGCATAGGAATGTTGTTAGGTGGGGAAATTTACTTGGACACAATGTAGACTGAAACAATAATGTGTACGATGTCCTTTCATGGAGAAAAACATTCTTCTGATGTAGAAAACCTGATATACATTAATTTATGCGCTCTGTACCCTCTGTGTGATCCATGATGTCTTCAATCAGGTACTTTGCCTTTAAACCATTGAGTTAAGGCTTAAGTATCTTCATTTTGGTGCCTTAAACTCTCTGCTACTCCATTTCTGTCTCTGTCGGTGAAAACAACGCTTTTAATGGCTCTGGGGAGGTTTTATAGAGTTCAAACCCTATTCTTTTAATGCAAGTCCTGTCATGGCTCCTTCCCAGGCTTTCTTCATGATTTCAGCCTTTGAAAAAATGGTCCTTCCTGCATTTTTGCCGCTGTAATAAATACTGTGTAATCATGGCAGATTTCACAATCTAATAACCCTGCAAAACACGAAAAACTGTTAAGAAAACCACGCCCAGAGGTGGTGGATGTAACGAGGATGGCGAGAATGGCTGTGCAGATTGGTGAGATGGCGGAAAAGTGTACGATAATGGTGGAACATTCAACTTAATAGTGGACCATGGTTTGGAGGACGTGGGCGGAGCGCAGCAAAATTTGAACGCAAATAGTTTAAAATTGACCTTTGAACGAAATATAAAGGAGACAGATGGACATGTGGCGAAGATATGTGGAATGGTGATGTGGTGGGATGTGGTGGTGGCGAGGCTGACTTTAAATCAAGACCGTCCGATCTCAGGAGGAGATCGATGGCTATGAACGTGTCATAGGGCAATGGACAGTGGGCCAGGGGTAAGGTTTCCTTGGTTTAACTCCCATGCAACTTCGTGGAGCGATCGTCGTTGGATGGCCTGCCTCAAATCGGACGGCGCATAGTGATATCGTGCCAGGGCAAACGCCGAACGATAACGTGCGATGGAGGGCGGTTTATGAATAGTGTGTAGAGCCACGTGTCATGTGATGAGTGGAATCACTCCGAAACAAAAATTACCGCCCAACCTCCAAATGTGGTGCGATGGAAACCGGTGGTTTATGAACAGTGAGCATTGTGGGGACCACCAAGCAAAGGGAATATGGACCATTGATCTGCGGGAAAACGGATGGCTGATATATGATCAGGCGGCAGACGAGAAAAGACGGGTGGGAAGAGATTTTGCAACAACCGTCAGATCTGAATAGATCAATGACGGAAAAATCACCCGATAACCAATTGAGCTAAGCGCCTTCCGCCTTGGCGCCTGGTCTTGGCACTGGATCCGTGGAGAGAAATATTAAGGGGGCTGGCCTGAAGGGGGATAAGACCCAATAGACATGAAAATATGATTATTTGGCCTATTTTTAGAGCATTTTCAGGCCTATGAAGGGTAACGATAGGGGAAAGAAAGGGAAATTAGGCCAAACCAGGGGTGTGGGTAGGATATAAAGGGAATTTTGGGGGAATTTAGGGGATAAAGGGGAACTTTGACAGATAGAAAAGGAGGCTAAAATGGGGCATTCTGCAGGGATACAAGGGGAAAATGTACGCTTTTTGGAGCACAGTTTTTTACAATCAGTGAGGCCCTTTAAACTAGGAACCGCAGTGGGGGTTTATCAAAGGCAAAGGCACAGGAGGCTTCAAGGATGATTTGTTTTTAGAGGAAATGCATTCCTTGAAGGCTCATCAAAGAAATTAGCCCCTTGATTTCTTTTCAAGGAATTCATAGGGGCCTAACAGTGGCTCCACATGGGGATGGCTTCTTCTTGAAGGAGTCAAGAATTCAGAAAATGATCTTTGGTGTAGGTCGGATGCCTGCTGCTTGAGCGACATTTCTTCTTTTATTTTCAGTTGCCACAATTGTGAAGACCTCAATTAGCAAAAAATCTCTCCCAAACAATCTACCTACCCATCCTACAATCCTAGCATTTTTTCTTTTAGGGTGAATTTGAACTAGCAGACCCTTTACATCATTTTTATTTTTTACAAAGAGGAAAATAAACTGTTCTACTTCTACCCTTATTACTCCATGAGACCAGATTAGACTGTTGGTCTCACATGTTTCTCTACCTAATCTAACATCGGCTGGGATTAAACTGTCCAGCAGATCTCTTCTCTACATTCTACAACAAAAATTTAAAAACAAACAAACTAGGATTAGAGAGTCTAGTTTGTTGTGGATCCAAGGCATAAAGAGAGTTGCACATGCACAGAAATTTTGCAGAAGACTGAAAACAAAAATTTGAAGGCTTGAAGTCTGAGATTTGAAGCGTCCTTATTTCCTTTGTGACTCAATTTTTGAGCTTGTTATAGTCACTTTCTTCTCTTTTTTTTTTTATTTCAGCTCTGGTTTTGGGCTTGTTAGAGCTTATTCTTTTTCCTTCATTGTTGGTCCAGGTTTTGGGCATGTTTTAACCAGCTATATTTACTTCCCTTGGCTCAGGTTTTGATCGTATTAGAGCCAATCCCTTGCAATTCTGAGGTTCATGTTTTGAGCATGTCTGCACCTCTCCTTTCTTTCTTTCTTTTTGGTACATTTTATCTTTTTCCTTGAAAACATAACACAACAATGGTATTTACAATGGAAATGGAAACTAGTAATTGGAAATCAGCAGAAGTAGTGTTTGAGCATCCTGCCATTGATAGGACCCCGAAACAGCTCTGTACCATATAAATCTTGTAGAAAAAATGCATTTGGACCCACAGTGGCCTGGTTGATGTAGGGACCTTGCCACAAACTGTCAAACTTGTCGTGCTTTCCTTTGTCCTCTCTCCTTGAGTCCCACTTCAAAACTTTGTCTCCAATTTTGAAATTAGAAGCTTTGGTTCTTCTGTCAAATAACTTCTTTATGTTCTCCTGAATTTTCACAGCTCTGTTGTAGACCTCTTCCCTTGTTTGTTGGAGATGAATTGTCTGGTTTATTCTCCTCACCATGCTATCTTTTTCTGTCTGTATCTTTTGAACAAGTTTGATCACTAGTACCCCAAGGCTAGTAGGGAAAACTGCTTCTGTTCCATAGACGAGATGATATGGTGACATGCCAATGGATTTCTTTGTTGTAAGCCTGTCAGCCCACAAAGCATGCATTAACTTGTTATGCAATGACTTTTTGTTCTCTTCCAACAGCTTTTTTATGATGGTCACCAAGCTCTTGTTTGATGATTCAGCTAAGCCATTACCTTGCGGGTAATAGGCAGTTGAATGACCGAGTGCTATTTGATACTTGTGACAAAAATCAACCATTTTCTTTGATCCAAAAGCAGCAGCATTGTCAGTGATTATTTTCCTTGGACAGCCAAACCGAGAGAGGATATCACCTTCTAGGAAACTAATGATGACTGAATCAGTGGCATTCCTAGTGGGTATGGCCTCTATCCACTTAGTGAAGTATTCTGTGGCTTTTAAAATCCATTTTTGTTGTGGAGAAGAAGCGGGGTGAATTTCTCCTATGAAATCTAGGCCCCATTGCATAAAGGGACCCTCAACAGTGATGGGCTGTAGAGGTAGGGGGAGGAGCTTTCTTTTGCCTTCGAAAATATGGCATTGGTGGCAGGCAATTATCATCTTATGGATATCATTGAAGAGTGTAGGCCAATAGTAGCCATCTCTGAGTATTTTTTTTTGCAGTGGCTTTCCAGTTCATGTGACCTCCACACTCTCCTACATGGAACTCTTGTTTAATCCTTTCGTCTTCAGACTCAGGAAAACATTTAAGAAATAGGCCATTTTTACTTTTCCAGTATAAGCATTCATTCATTACGTAGTAGATTCTGGCTTTTAGTTTTAAGAATCTTGCCTTGGTCTTTAATAGTTCAGGCGGGGCATTGAGGTGCGTAAGCACATACAGAATGTCTGAATACCAAGGAGAGCTCTGAAACTTTTCCTCAATAGTGGAATCAGGCAATCCCTGCTGCTCATCCAAGGCATCTACCACGTTAACATCAAGGGCTTGTAGATTTGATTCAACCATTAGTTGAGCTAAGCCCTGACCTTTAATCAGTTTGGTGGGTTTTATCTCAAGGTCGTATTCTAAGATCACAGCAATCCATTTCCCCCTTTTCCCATCTGGGTCTTGGGACAAGATGTCTTTAACCACTATGTTGGGTACATAGGCTATGGTGTGGGAATGCAGTATGTACACCCTAAAGTCTTTCAATGCCTTAACCAGAGCATAGGCCTGTTTTTCCATTATGTTGTATTTCAAGGGTGCATCTCTGGTTGCTTTGCTAAAGAAATAAATAGGCTGTTCCATTCCCTCTGGATTTTTCTGCAGCAGAACTGCAGCTACTATATACTTGGAGGCAAATGAAAATATCAGGAAATCCTTTGAGAAATGTGGGTTGATTAGGACAGGAGCCCGGGTGAGTGTGAGTTTATCTGATTCAAATGATTTCTTAGCTTCAACAGTCCATCTAACTCCTACACCTTTCCTTAACATGTTTTTCATTTTCCTAAGGTGTTCCGCTAAGTTGGGAATAAACGTCCTGAGGAAGTTGATTTTCCCAATGAAGGACTGTAATTCTTTGATGTTTCTTGGGTGTGTAATTTGTAGTATTCCCTCAACTCTTTGTGGGTCTATCCTAACCCCCTTCTTAGATATGAAGTGGCCAAGAAGTGTTCCTTCTTGTAACCCAAATACAGTCCTTTTAGGATTCAATGACAGACCAAACCTTCTACATTTTTCAAAAACATTTCTCAGATGTTTCAGGTGTTCTTCTTCAGTCTTGGAGTAGACTGTTATGTCATCCAGATATATGACAATGAAGTGCCCTATCTCATCGAAAAAAGATATATCCATCGCTCGTTGGAAGGTTGCACCAGCGTTCATCAGTCCAAAGGGCATTTTAACATACATAAAGGTGCCCCATGGAGTGGTAAAGGCTATCTTGAGTTGGTATTCTGGGATTACTAAGATTTGGTTGTAACCTGAAAAACCATCTAGCAGGGAGATCCTTTTTGAACCTACTACCTTCTGAAGAATGTGTTCCATTTTTTGCAAAGGGTAATTATCTTTGAGTGAGGCTCTATTAAGATTCCTGAAATCTATGCACAATCTGATCTCACCTGTTTTCTTTCTCACCGCTACAAGGTTTGAGACCCAATCAGAAAACCTCACAGGCACAATTATACCTGCCTCATACATATTCTTAATCTCCTTTTATACTATAGGCAATTGTTTTGGGTTTATTCTGAGAAATTTTTGTCTGAAGGGCTTCTGATTTTCTTTCAAGGGTATTTTTTGCGCCTCTTCAATCACTATAATTTCCGTTGGTATGGATATGGACTAAGTGCCAAATGCAGATCTATAGTTTAACCTTTTTTGGTAGCTGTTACCATTTTGTGGAACACCGCTTCTTCCACGACCACAATGTTTTAGGGTTAACATTGCACTCAACTCCCGTTATAATGCAACGTACTTCAAACTAGGGTTTATTTGGCCAATGCAGGTGCCACCTGGAGTTCTCGACTCACCGGCTTTGAAGCTACTCATGCCCCTTTTCTTATTATCAGAAATAAAAATGTTCTCTAAATCTTCTTTGGGGATTAGGAAGAAAAGGTTTTTGAGCAACCCCTTCTCGTGACCCTGTATTGAAACTGGGAAGAAACACCTTGGCTTCTTGATCTCGCATCAGGGACCTTCGGCAAGAGAAGTAAGACACTCGTGAAATATTCCCATGAGCTAGCCAGTTAACCCTTTTGATGTTCTTGGAAGCCTGTTGATGCCACCCGTCATGCTCCTCCCCCAGACACCATTGGGAGGCTCCCTCGATGTGAATGCACAAAGCATGAGATTAATAGGTCGTAGGGTTGCCACTATCACCAAGTCACATATTTTATTGGCTCCATAGATCTGTGACTCAGCGAATCAAAGGGTCGCGCGACTTCATCTTTCACATGAGATACGATCATCAAACAAGTCGAAGGTCGCTACTATCACCAAGTTGCATCCTTTATTGGCTCCATAGATCTGTGACTCAGTGACTCAAAGGGGTCACGCGACTTTAACTCCACTTGGGCTCAGACTTCAAAGGGGTCGCAGGGTCACTAATACCGTCAAGTCGCACTTTGCACTTGCCTCACAGGTCTACGACTCAGTGAACTGGTTTGAACTGCGACCTCACGGTGAGGGAGATCGAACAAAAACTATTCACAGAAACCTATAGATACTTTTGAACTTGAGAAGTACGAGATTGCAGCAGTCGGCGTTGTATTTTCACGTTATGATTTGGGCTGAGGTACAGAGCTCGAGCATGTTTTCAAATCTCAGAACCTGTTGAACCACTCACTCCCTTAATTATGTTTTCCGCCAGTCATACAGTTCTTTCCGGAGTATCGCCCTCGAGGCTACTTAGTCATATAAGGAAATCGGATTTTATGCCTTTTATGGAGTTGGCTTCCAGTATGTAACGTGAAAAGCATCTAAATTCCTTTTCATTGTTTCCATCCTTACGGAATCGTTTGAAGCGCGTGGTCTTTTGTGATGGTTACCATGCAGATTTCGAGACAAACAAGTTGAAGACTCATCCTTGTAGAGCATTTTAGTGACGACGTGGTGGGCTTTCCTTAATGAAACGAATGCATTGTTAATGTATATTGATAGCAATTTTACCGGTCTCCATAAAACTAGCCGTGTCAAGATTTGTTCACGGATTATAATTTTAAACCTACTACCGAACTAGTGGCAAACTGACTCACCTCCTCCATCAAAGTTGTAACTCTGCTAACAATGTAGGTGATTTACCATCATACCTTTTACAACTCGGGTCTATTTTTGACTATCAGCGCACCATAGTTATTACAACGCTGCCACTGTAGTTTTTTATAATATTTTGCTCCATATTTAAACAGAGATTTTGACGACTATATATATATATATATATATATATATATATATATATATCTTATCCAAGTGTTTAACCATAGGTTGATACATATCTCATGGTTTTTAACGTAGAATAATAATGCATCATGTGAGAAAAGTGTAAACATACAATAAACCCTTTGCATTCAATACCCCAGGGCTTTCTCACGTCGTTGCGACTATAATTGCACTCGAAAAAGATTGCACAGGGCCGCTTCTGCCAGTGATACTGAAATTTTATTGGCTTCCACTCTCTCGTCTGCATGCAGCAACCTAATTATCACTCATGCATGGTAGCATGCATAAGAAGTCTCCGTCCATGAAATTTCGGCATGAAGAGCAAGGATTCACGCTATCCATCTCACTGCGAACAGATGTCAAGAGCTTTGATGGGGAATAAGACGCGTGGAAGATCATTATGGAGTTGATTATAGTGCATGAATCTGCGTTTTATGATTCAAAACGATTTTACAGCCATGCATATCGTAACCTCCTCCATCAAAGCCGTGACTCTGCACTATTTGCAATGTAGGTGATGGTTTGTCAAACTTTCCACAACTCCGGTCTCTTTTGACTATCATCGCACCGTAGTTATTATAATATCTCACTGCCATGTGTAAACACGACTTTGGACCATTGAATATATATATATCTGCTCCAAAAAATTTAGCATCGGTTGAAAACTCGCCATCGAAACATTTGCACTCATTTTTAATGTTTTTTATAGGATTTCTGATCCACCATCTCATATTGTTTTGAAACCATATTGTTTTTTATCATTTTTTCGCGCCTTGGTTTAATTATATAATGCTTAAAGCCGCAACCTTGGTCCACATATTTTCACCCACCATGTAGCTCGGGGTTAAATATATATTGCTTCCCAAAGGTGTGGTTTATATTTGAAAATCTGTCGTTGGCTTGCCAACACCAACATGTGTGCTTTCGCACTGCTGCCCAACACGACAACACCTTGAATGAGGTTGTCATTCTCTATGGAAATCTTCTGATTCCACTTTGTTCACCCGGGCTATACTTCAAGCTAGAATTGTCGAAGTGGTGAAATGTGTTCCTTTGTGTGTACACATCGACATTGAGATGGTATTGTGATGGATCTCCAAAACTTCCTTTAAGGTAAGATACCTGCTATCTCGGAATATAAATACTTCATCCGGCCCCTACGTAAGCTTAGATCATAACAAATGCTTCTGGTTTATGTGATATGGCATCCGGTACGGACATTTCCAAATGGAGCGTTTCTAAGTATCTGGTGTACACTATTGAAGAAAGCTTTTTGCATCAGTGACATAAAAGGTTCTTTCTCTGATCAACATGTATCACACCATCCTCCTTTTAACAGTACTGGTCACTTGCTCCTCCTCTTCCCTTGTTTCACAAATTTGGCCTTGTTGTTGAGCTCAATTTTATTCCCCTCGATGTCATGACAAGATTGAGGAGTTTTTCGCCCATAGGGTTGACCTGTGTGGAACATTACAACATCACAATTACTCTTTGATAATGGTGTCCCTAGATAAAACATATGAGACTAACGATCTTAAGAGAAGTATTCAAACAAGGTGCTTGATGACCAATGGCTAGGGGGGGCTGCTAATGTACATCCTCAATGCACATAAAGGTTTCTATTCGAGCGTATGCTGGATGATCCCTCCCACATATGGCGTGATTGCAGCAACAACATCTGATCATGAAGGTGAGAAAGCTCATGAGGGGTTGGAGATAGGTCGCTGGGATGTCACTGACTGTAGGTCGGGTGAAAGACTTTAACGACTAAGCGAGCAGAGGGGGACCCGAAATTTCGAATATACCAAAAATTTTGTGTGTTGTTGTAGTGGCTACAACAAATGGCGAACCACTGGTAGAATACAGCATCTCTGTAAATATCACAACAAAAGTCTGAGCCAAGATAGTGATGCAAGGGAATATTGAACAAGTTCTGCGGGGACCCTTTGAATTACTTTGGCCTTTACAGGTATGCCCAATCCTTGTGCCTCAGCTAGGTCTCATTAATCAGGACACAATAAAGCGGAAGCTCGCGGATGCTGGTAGGTTGTTGATGATGTGAAGAGCAAGGCAGCGGGTTTATTATTCTCAAGATTTTTAAAGTAAGTTTCCGGTGTTGCTCCACTACCAGCAGGCCTGAACAGTACCTCGGCGAAGTCACTTCAAGAAATCACAAGCGTTGCACCGCTGCCAGCGAGCCTGGTCAGTACCCCAGCAGATTCGTTGCATTACCTCTCTGCGCAGGAAGCCTTTCTCGATCCTTTACCCTTATTTGTTTCATGTTCTTGAAGAAATTATTTTCATGTGCTCGTGGCACTTATTTTTCATGGGCAGATGAGGGATCTCGACTTATTTTACGAGCAAGAGAAGTTGTTTCTTGTTTTATAGAAATTGAAAGATATCCTGAATTGGATTTTCCCTTGTGCCAAACCTTCACATCCCATTCACCACGATAGGTGATGCGTGCAAAACAGATCATTAATATGTCCAAGACTATGCTGGGTACAAGGCTTAGGTTACAGGTATAGGCCATTCAAACTCATTAGGTCTCCCACAAGCAACCAGCTCGTATCTCCCTGGCTAAATAAGTTTAGACTCATAGGCATCTTGTTGAGAATGTGATTTTGATGACTTGTCCTAAGAGAAAGCTACCTCTTGAGATAGCCATCGCAACCTCACGCGAACAATGGGGTTACTATTTCAGCAATCAGGGCAGAACCAGTCTGCAAGGTGGCAGGGTTTCAATGAGGGCTCATGTAGTGATAGGCGATATGTGGAATATTTTCAAAGCTATATCAACAATCTGCGGAAATGATGTGAGGAAGAAAGTGTACGACGCAATGTAATATGCAAGGCTCAAGGTGCAGTGCAACTCCATGTCCAAGAATGATCAACCAGTTGTAGGTGGAGGGCAAGGCAAAGCACATGCAGTGATTATATGAACATTACACAGCAATAGGGAAACTGAAAGAGCGTGCATGCAAAAAATAAATGGAACTTTTTAATGCATAAAACTACAGAACGCAAGAAAATACAGCAAGCATAATTCTAAACCATGAAGTAAAAACTTAGCAAGTAAACCTAATTAATAACTTGACAAACAAAACTTTATTAGCAAATCCTATCTAGCCTAGTCCTAATTTAACCAATGATGTGGTCGGGTTAAGTAAAATCAGCTTTCTAGTGCAGCCACTGCATTAGTTCCCATCCTACAACAACAATGCTTAGGATCAGAGCTAGCATCCAAAAAAGTGCAGTAACAACAAAACTTACTTGATTAGCAAGTGCAACGGCAAGAAGATCATGGATACTTACCAAAGAACATGCCAAAATATATTGCACAAACTGAACTCCACTCTCATCTTGATACATAACAATATGTTCTTGAAACTCAACATTTATAAATGACACACATACATTCATGCACAATCCTAGGTCTGATGGGTGCTGGGTAAGCCATTGCCTATTTTCAGGCACATCTGTCGGATAGGATCCATCGAACCAAATGGAAAACTCATCATGGTGTTGAGGATGATCAATTTTATGGAATGGAAACAATAAGCATGTGCTAGGAAAGTCATAGATGCTTGTGCATCTAAGTGCAGAAACCCTAGTTTTGAAAACCCTAGTTCAGGGTTGCTCCTGGGTTTGGTCAAGGGTATGAGAATCAAACCCAGGACCTTCGAGCGGGGGGTTGCCCAAATTTGATGGTTTGGCAAGATCAACAGGCGAATGGATGTGAACATGGATTTTGGTGTGTTGCAAAATTTCAGTGGGCTTTGTATCGATTCGGTCAAATGTTTACACACTAACAGATTGATAAATCGATGTATCCGATTCTCTAGATTTGCCAGGGTGGGGTGAATTCGACATGGTTATGCTGGGAGGAGCATGGTACTTGGGGATCGTCATTTCAGAAATGGTTGGTAGAAGCTGAAGTGCTTCAATTTTCTGATGGGTACTTGAATCTTCCCAAAGCGACTCATTGAATTCTGGTGTCTCCATGTGGTCAGCAAAGAGATGCGAGTGATAGTCCTCAACGGTATGATTGAATATGTTTTCAGATAAGCAGGGATCGCTGTAACCATTGATTTGATTAAGCTGGGTACCTGGCATGTTGGGCTCACCGAGAGTTATTGACTGGGATGGATCAATAAAGAGGACATCTTGAGGTTGCCCAGACAGGAAATCGCTCCTATGCCTGTCTAAAGATTCCAAGTGAGAAGATCAGATCTAAAAGATTCATCGATTTTGAATTGCGATTGTGAAACACCATCTCTGTGCTTATGATTTTTGCCAATACCAGTATAAAGAAATTTTGAATGTCTTGAAGAAATTACTGGTGTGGCGGGATCGTGAAATAAATCGAGGAATAATGAACAAACAGATTGAGTCGTAGGGGCATTAACCATACAAGGCTTTCCAACACGTGTGTTAGGTCCCTATATCACTAGTATAGTCCCTTATTATTGTTAGTGTAACCCCCTTATTGTTATTATTGAACCCTTGTAACCCCCATTTTGTTATTATTGTGCCCTTAAATTATTATTGTTAGGTCGGCTAGGATTACATTGTAGCCCACTAGGATTACATTATGGCCCCATGGACTCCTATATATAGAAAGGAGGTTTTGTAAATTGAATCATCCAAGAATTGTTCATTTATGTAATGTATTGGAGGTTTCCCCCTCGAAGTGGCTCATTTCTAAGGCGTTGATATCTCTTTTCTTCTATTTTTGGAGCCTGCCAAATCATTGTTTTCTCTGAATGACACGGATATTTTATGGAACGCTGCTTCTTCCATGACCACAATGGTTTAGGGTTAACATTGCACTCAGATCCTGTTATAATGCAACGTACTTCAAACTGGGGTTTATTTGGCCAACGCAGGTGCCACCTGGAGTTCTCGACTCACCAGATTTGAAGCTACTGGTGCCCTTGTTCTTATTATCAGAAATAAAACTGTTCTCTAAATCTTCCTTGGGGATTAGGGAGACAAGGTTTTCGTGCAGCCCCTTCTCGTGACCTTGTATTGAAACTAGGCAGCAACACCTTGGCTTCTTGATCTCGCATCAGGAACCTTCGGCAGGAGAAGTAAGACACTCATGAAATCTTCCCACGAGCTAGCTAGTTGACCCTTTTGATGTTCTTGGAAGCCTGTTGATGCCACCCATCATGCTCCTCCCCCAGACACCATTGGGAGGCTCCCTCGATGTGCACGCACAAAGCATGAGATTTATAGGTCGCAAGGTCGCCACTATCACCAAGTCGCATCTTTTATTGGCTTCATAGATCTACGACTCAGTGCTCAAATGGTCGCACGACTTCATATTTCACATGAGATACGATCGTCAAACGAGTCGCAGGTCGCTACTATCACCAATTCGCATCCTTTATTGGCTCCATAGATCTGCGACTCAGTGACTCAAAGGGGTCATGCGACTTTAACTCCACTTGGGCTGAGACTTCAAAGGGGTCACAGGGTCGCTAATACCATCAAGTCACACTTTGCACTTGCCTCATAGGTCTGCGACTCAGCGACCTGGGTTGAACTGCGACGTCACGGTGAGGGAGATCGAACAAAAAATACTCACAGAAACCTGTCAATACTTCTAAACTCAAGAAGTGCGAGCTTGTAGCAGTCGGCATTTTATTTTCACGTTATGATTTGGGCTGAGGTGCAGAGCTCGGGCGTATTTTCAAATCTCAGAACCTGTTGAACCACTCACTCCCTTAATTATTTTTTCCACCAGTCATATAGTTCTTTCCGGAGTATCGCCCTCGAGGCTACTTAGTCATATAAGGAAATCGGATTTTATGCCTTTTATGGAGTTGGCTTCCAGTATGTAACGCGCAAACCATCCGAATTCCTTTTCATTGTTTCCATCCTTACGAAATCATTTGAAGCACGTGGTCTTTTGTGATGGTTACCATGTAGATTTCGAGACAAATAAGTTGAAGACTCATCCTTGCAGAGCATTTTAGTGATGACGTGGTGGGCTTTACTTAATGAAATAGATGCGTTGTCAGTGTATATCGATAGCAATTTTACCGGTCTCCGTAAAACCAGCCGTGTCAAGATTTGTTGACGGATTATATTTTTGAACCTACTACTGAACCGGTGGCAAACTGACTCACCTCCTCCATCAAAGTCGTAACTCTGCGCCATTAACAACGTAGGTGATTGACCATCATACCTTTTACAACTCAGTCTGTTTTTTACTATCAGCGCACCATAGTTATTACAACGCTGCCGATGTAGGTTTGTTATAATATTTTTCTCCATATTTAAACACATCTTTTGACGACTATATATATATCTTCTCTAATAATTTAACCATAGGTTGATACATATCTCATGGTTTTGAACGCAGAATAACAATGCATCGTGTGAGAAAAGTGTAAACATATAATAAAACCTTTGTAGTCAATACCCCATGGCTTTCTCACGTCATTGTGACTGTAATTGCGTTTGAAAACGCTTGCACAGGGCCGCTTTTGCCGGTGATACTGAAATTTTATTGGCTTCCGCTCTCTTGTTTACACGCAGCAACCTAATTATCACTAGTGCATGGTAGCATGCATGGGCAGTCTGCGCCCATGAAATTTTAGCATGAAGAGCAAGGATTCACACTATCTAGCTCACTGCGAACAAATGTCAAGAGCTTTGATGGGGAATAAGACGCGTGGAAGATCATTATGGAGTTGATTATAGTGCATGAATCTACGTTTTCTGATTCAAAACGATTTTACAACCATGCATATCGTAACCTCCTCCATCAAAGCCGTGACTCTGCATTGTTTGCAATGTAGGTGATGGTTTGTCAAACTTTCCACAACTCCGGTCTCTTTTGACTATCATCGCACCGTAGTTATTATAATATTTCACTGCCATGTGTAAACACGACTTTGGACCACTGAATATATATATATCTTCTCCAAAACTTTTAGCATAGGTTGAAAACTGGCCATCGAAACATTTGCACTCATTTTTAACATTTTTTATATGATTTCTGATCCACCATCTCATATGGTTTTGAAACCATATTGTTTTTTATCATTTTTCGCGCCTTGGTTTAATTATATAATGCTTAAAGCTGCAACCTTGGTCCACATATTTGCGCCCACCATGTAGCTCGGGGTTAAATAGATATTTCTTCCCAAAGGTGTGGTTGATATTTGAAACTCTGTCGTTGGATTGCCAACACCAACATGTGTGCTTTCGCACTGCTGCCCAGCATGAAAACACCTTGAATGAGGTTGTCATTCTCTATGGAAATATTCTGAGTCCACTTTGTTCATCCAGGCTATACTTCAAGCTAGACTTGTCAAAGTGGTGAAATGTGTTCCTTTGTGTGTACACATCGACATTGAGATGGTATTGTGCAGGATCTCCAAAACTTCCTTTAAGGTGAGATACCTGCCATCTCAGAATATAAATACTTCATCCGACCCTACATAAGCTCAGATCATAGCAAATGCTTCTGGTTTATGTGAGATGGAATCCGGTACGGACATTTCCAAATGGAGCGTTTCTAAGTATCTGGTGTACACTAGTGAAGAAATATTTTTGCATTAGTGACATAAAAGGTTCTTTCTTTGATCAACACGTATCACACCATCCTCCTTTTAACAGTATTGGTCACTTTCTCCTCCTCCTCCCTTGTTTCGCAACTTTGGCCTTGTTGTTGAGCTCAATTTTATTTCCCTCGATGTCATGACAAGATTGAGGAGTTTGTCGCCCATGGGATTGACCTGTGTGGAAAATTACAACATCACAATTACTCTTTGATAATGGTGTCCCTAGATAAAACATATGAGACTAACGATCTTAAGAGAAGTATTCAAACAAGGTGCTTAATGACCAATGGCTAGGGGGGGGCTACTAATGTACATCCTCAATGAATAGAAAGGTTTCTATTCGAGTGTATGCTGGATGATCCCTCCCACATATGGCATGATTGCAGCAATAACATTTGATCATGAAGGTGGGAAATCTCATGAGGGGTTGGGGATAGGTCGCTGGGATGTCACTGACTACAGGTTGGGTGAAAGAATTTAACGACTAAGCGAGCAGAGGGGGACCCGAAATTTCGAATATACCCAAAATTTTGGGTGTTGTTGTAGCGGCTACAACAGTCGCCATACCTCTTGTTTGTAGTTTTTTAAACTTCGTGAAACATAGTGAATAGTATTTCTTACATGATAAGTGACCACTTTTGAGTCACAAATTACCTTGAGCAGCTCTACCTTCAGGTCGATGGCTTTCTTTAATCCAAGAACGAGTGCTTCATATTCAACAATATTATTTTTACACTCGAACTCTAAATGACGTGATAGGATTTACTTCTTGTTATGTGGGTTTATCAGAATGAAACTAGCTCCAAAGCCATCCTAGGTTTTTGAACCACCAAAGTACAAATTCTAAATATTATCATCTAGTAAATTGGTTCCTACATTATTATTACAATGTACATCTATGTTACAAGATTCATTAGCATCAATTGGAGTACTAGGAAAAAGATCCAACTGTGTACCTGATGGAACAAGTGATGGTTGTGCTTGATAACACCCATGATCATTTTCTAAGAAATAATTTCCAAAAATCATGTCTGTAAAGTTGATAGGCTCATTATGACACTCAAGTGGTTTCATGATGTATTTCGTGTAGGTTTCAATTTTCGCTCGAATATAGTAGTTTATTCCCTTACATGGAAGCCATAAGTGTGACCAATCTGTTCTAAAATACCATTGTAATTTACTAGACCAGTCTCAACTCAAGAGTAAGCCATAGGCTTCATGGATGTCCATAATCATAAATTTTATGCATTGGTGTACCTAGTGATCTGATGATAAGTGGATAATAACATCCATGAGTTAACCAATGGCCTAGACAAGTGATCTATCTAGTTGAATTATTTTTTCATTAGTTTTATCCCTTTTAGCATTAATTTTCTTAGAAATAGATAATGGAATTCCATTCATAGATGTACCCAAATCAAACAAACAATAAGGGACATTGTAATTAAAATTTTTGAATGTTAATAGAAATGGGGGGTAGAGAGTGTTAGTATCTAAAGTTATAACATTAACCATAGATTCAAGAGTTCCAAGAGACTTACCAGGCACATTTGGAGAGGTGGAAGCTTTGTCACTTAATGAATATTGTGACAAGGATTGGACAACAAGATCTCAATGGCTTGCTATATTTGTGAGCTCAAATATAGAAATGTTGCCACATTCTCTTTTCAAGTGCTCAGTGATATTATAATCAATAGTTTCATTTGTAGCAAGAAGTGTTGAAATTTATGAATCTATGTCTTTGTTTGAAACTTCCGTAGTGAAAGACTTATTTTTACTACTAGTGGAAGTATTCTTAGAAGAAGCAACATTTCTAGACCTTTTTTTTTCATTTTGAGTATGATTGGTTGGTGGTGATATCCTTCCTAAAAATTGGTTCTTTAACTCTTGTCTCATCACTTCCTATTTAGAAATGTGCCCTTTAATCCTCAAATTATAATGAACAGTTTGTTTCTTAGGAGGGGCTTCACTTTGAGGTGGTTTTGGATCCCGCCAACATACATGGGATCTCCTTGATATGAGGTCCCCATTAGATGTCACATCGTTTGGTGTAGGAGTCCCATCCAGAACTATGGCCTAGCTGCCACTAAATTTGATACTTTCCTTGTCTTAAAAAATTAGCATGAGAGAGTAGTGAACATGTACTCTTGAATTAGCAAGAGAGTGTGCCTTGTGGAATGTTCTATTGTAGATGTATCAAAGTTATTTCACTGCATGGGAGAAAAGTGAGCCTATAAAATAAAATTAATAGTACTAATATAGCAGAGACACACGCATATCAACAAGTAATAATAATTTTACATTAAGTGAAATAGTTCACATAGATGCAACAATAATTAAAATCATCACAACACATTTTAACCAAGTTGAGCACCAAAGTCACTGAAATAGTTCAAATACCTTAGTACATAAGAAATCCAACATAAACCAAAAACATTAGAAGAGAAGTCTTAAAACATATATGATCCATGCATGAAAAAATGTTGGTCAAATGGCTTCAATTATTAAGAAAAATTTCCGAGACATAAGTATAATGAACATCACTAGCTCCAATGGTGAAGCATTAGAACCACTACTTGCTCCTGAAAACTACTAAATCTATCTTTCTAAAGACTTGTGGGAGAAGCCAAGGTTAAAAGTCTTTTTCTTGAGTAATGAGACTTCTTTTATAACTTGAGGCATGACCTTTTATATCCTCATGACTCTTTAGTTTCTCATATTACTTTTCAACTTTTAATGGCATTTGGACTTCTATATCAATATTGGAGTTCGAAAGGACCCTTCGAATTACATATGACACTTGCGATTACATGTATTTGGACTTATTCACATGGATCTTTTGTCCATACATAAATCTTGGATTTTTACTTCTTTGTCTTTACCATAATTACATAATTAAGTGAAAATTTTCATATCATCATGTGGTGTGACCTTGAAAAGTCACTAAACATTGAGGACTTGGAATCATGGTGACTGGTGCAATAGACTTTTGATAGGTGACAATGTTTCCACTTGTATCTTCAATCATGCATGTAGCTTCCATGTTTTTGATGTCTTCACCCTCCAAAGGGTATTTGATCATGTGGAATCTTTTGAGCTTCTTCATTCGTCAGGATTCCAAGGTTCTTCATTTTGTCACATCACATGTTCATCATTCTTGAATGCTTCCTTTGACTTCCCTCTTTGCCCAATCTCTTCATGCATCTTTCCCATGTTGTTCTGGAATACCTACAATTGAAACCACTCATGGAAAGAAAAATTCATTCTGAAAAATCTCTTATTTTAACATGCCTCAAAGAAAATTTTATGTTCATGACTTAAAAATGCACTCAAGAAGAAAAAAGGAAACTTTTGGGCAAAAGGCACACTGCCGAAGGGGGAAGGACTAAGTGCCTCGATGCCTCAGGATGTGTTGATATGCTCAACTAGAGAGAGGAAGCTCAAGGTAGGGCATAGGGTGTAGGTGTTGGAACAAGGTCTCCTAAAGCTGCAAAGTTGGTCCATTTTTGTATATTTTTGTAATATTTAGTCTAACGTAGGGGTTTTGGGGTGGGTCAAAGCCCCTAATGAATTGTAATGGGTCAAGGGTAGACCAAGAGTTCGCAAACCATGGTTTACGAACCATTGGATGCGTAGGCTAAATCAGTATAAATAGATAAAACTTTTTGAGTCATAGGTAAGAAAGAATAGAGATTGATGATAGTTATGAATTGTTAGATATGTTTGGGTTGCTAGGGTAAGGACTCCTGCTGGCTGTGTGCGCGGAGATCCTCAGTTCTACTGTGTGCAGACCCTGCTGGCTGTGTGCGTAGGCGGTGTTGGATTGTATTGGGTTTTGAAGGCTAATATATGCGAATCTGGTTAGAGTACCTCTGTGTTATCTGAGTTATGTATTAGTGTTGATGCGAACTGTTGAATATGTTACACTTACTGTTGGTTATCCATTTTTGCTGCAGATCTATATTTATTTACTATGATCTATTCTTCATGTGTTTATTATATCACTTATGATAATGTTGATATGAGAATGCTGAGTAGATATATGAATGATAGTAGCTTTGTTAACTGTGGACTATATTGATTAATGAACCTACGAATAGATCCGTTTATAGCTACGAAGAGTATCCTTGTTCCTGTTATATGAATCTATGACATGTTGATCACTATGATTATAGTTTCTATACTGATATATTGGTACTATGAACGTGGATGCGAAGGTAATTAGTAGGTATGAGCTTTGTGATATCATTCTATAACCATATCTATTAAATACGAAGCTGATAAGCTGGGAACACATCTCTGTTTGATTTACCTGCTCTCTCTCAGGGTGCGGAAACCTGGTTCCAACACCCTCCCATACTGCTTCAGGTGAGACTTTGGCCTACGCAAGCAGGTCACTGCCAAAAGGGCCATTAGTATAGGTGTTTGTTGGCAATCCTTAACCTCCGAACCTGGGTCAAGACCCCTTGAGCCAACAAATGGTTCCGTTGCCAAGACCGGGAGAATTTTGAGAGAGAGATCGATTAATTCCAAGAGACTATTACAAACCTAAGAAGAAAGAAATTGAAGAGTGGTTTGACAAAAACAAATTCAGGAATTTGCGGTAAAAGAGAATTGCAGCACCAGGTTCTTCAAGGATCTCCGGGGTAACCTTACCATTGCTGATTAAGATATTACTATCTGAAAAGAGCATTCTGTGTAGCCACACCAAGTGAATGAGCTCCAATCAAAGTGATGGAACAACGCACAGTGGTAAGTATTACAAAACTAATCAAGAAGGAGATCGATCTGTCTGCAGTCTAGTAATAAATTCTGCTGCGCAGAGTTCTCCGTCTACGCCATCGTTGAACCCTGATAGGGGTAAAAACTCATCACCTCCACCACCAGAAGACGATATGGCCTTCCACATGAATCTAACCACCTTCAAAGGCATAGGAGATGAAGATATGGATCGGTTCTGGTTTGTCACAGGATCGGTATGGACTGTGCAAAATGTAGCTAATGATGCGGCGAAAAGAGCGTAACTATCCCTTGCCTTCAAAGGAAAGGCCTTAGACTGGTATATGGGATACATAGAAAAACATGTGAATGAAACCATTGAAGAAATTAAAAATTCCTTGAAACAACAGTTCAAGAAGCCCAGGTCCTACTCTCATATAGTAAATGATATGAAGGATATTAAGCAAGGATTGTCTGAATCCATATGGGAGGCTGACCAATGGTTGAAGAAGGAAATTAGAGAAGGAGGATTTATGTACGATGACAGGCAGAACACAGAGTGGTTCATTTCTATGCTGCTGCCCCACCTACACATGCCAATGGGACATCAAGCCATTGAACCGCAGGAAAAGGCCTTGGAAATTGCGATCAAGCTAGAAGTTGCGCCAAGATATGATACCCAGTTAGGAGTATAGAATATACAAGTCCAGCTAGAAGAAATGCATATGGAGATCTAAAATCTATAGAAGGAGCAAGGGATGGAGGCTAGCCCTAAAATATGGTGCATACGGTGCAGGGTGAATGGACACACCAAGGATAAATGTCCTCTGCTAACAGACTACATACAGGCTAGGGGACCCAGTCTGTTGTGACCTAGGGAAGTTGTAGGAACAAGTGGACCGATGCTTTGGTGTGACGATTGTCACATTGTTGGGCTGCATGATACCAACCACTGGCCCTGCCTTGCCACATATGTGCCAAAAATAAAGCAACAATGGTGTAGGTTCTGTAGATCTGTAGGCCATGATGAATAGAACTGTCAGACGTATGATATGATGATAGATAGAGGAAATATATATAAGGTACAGTCATACCCATCCTCACCAAGATCCCCCTCGAGAATAGGTGGCTCCCCAGCTAGGGTCAGGGGAGGGGGCTGAGGTGGAAGCACAGGTAGAGGGAGAGGACAACAATTTTGCTATAATTGTGGAGAAATAGGGCACTTTGCAAGGGACTGCGTGAACCCTGCGAGACAATCTTGCAGATACTATAAACAGCTAGATCATGCGATTGAATATTTCTTGATTCTGATGGCCAAGATGGAGGAGAAGCAGCAGACACCTATGCAGAATATACAAAGGGTCAAGACGGAACCTCGAGATGAAGGACCAAGTGTTAATGTTATAACATGCAGTAGCATGGCCACCGGAGGAGCTGCAGAGAAGGCTGAGGCGAAGCCTCTCATTCATAAAGTGGTTGTTAAACAAGAAGGTTTGCACATACAGAAAAAAAAAGGAAACCTTTGTCGCAGCTCGCTAAGATTTTGCTAAGGCTGAGGCACCTACTCCTCATGCCCATGCGAACCCCAAAGCAAATGATGAGGTCAAACCATTCCTGCAGCCATGTATGAAGCTGTTGCGCAAAAAAAGGGCCGTAGAAGACCTCCAAGCCTTGATAGATAGCTACATAGAAAATACAACCCTAGCTATGGAAGTTAAGGATGTGCACAAATTATATAAGAATAAGAGACGCACTGGAAGAAAGATGCGGTTAACCGTGCAGATTGGTGACTATGAGATGGATCAGGTTATTCTGGACCTAGGCTCAAATGCGAATGTACTACCTAATCAAACTTGGTAGTGAATGGGATAACCTAAGTTAGAATGGTACACTATCCAGTTGTGCATGGCTAATCAGCAGAAGATCATACCTTTAGAAAGATTATCAAAGATCATGGTAGACATAGCAGGGGTCAAATTTCAGGCTGATTTTAAGGTCATTCAAATTGTAGAAGATGCGGACCCCTATCCTGTGCTCATAGGATTGGACTGGGCTATAGATATGGGCGATATTATCAACTTAAAAAATAGAATCACAGTGTTTGAAAATGAGGGAACATGGGTGATAGTACCACTAGATCCCGCAGAAAGAGAAAGGTACACAGAGCTAGTGCAGGAGGCAGAAGAGGTGGATCACATCTATAAGTTAACTGTGAGGGACAAAGACTAGATCAAACCTATGGCCGATGATGTGCTTTGCTGGGAAAGAGATAGCGAATGCTTCTCTGACTCCAACGTAGAAATGGAAAATTGGCAAAATGGGCAGCATGATGTCTCTGCTCTACGCTGCCTGCGAATCACCAGGGACTTCCGTTGCATATCCTCCAAGGTAAGAGAACTACCTTGCTTTAATGGTTCTGGTAGTATTAGAGAATTTTTGTAGAAATTTGAGGCTGAGGTTCCAAGGGAACGAAGGCTATCGGCCCTTAAACTAGCTTAGCGCACAACGCCTGCAAGATGGTGGGAGACACATGCGGAGGCATTCCAGAAATGGGAGGAATGTCGGGATATGATGATCCTACGATTTGAGCCTCTGGCCAATGTGTGCATCAAGATATTCCATGGCCCAGGGGATCTACGTGAACATTGGTTTTCCTGGATGGAGAAATGGTGTGTTCATACTACAGATGAATTGGTTCACTTGTTTATTCATGCCTTGGGACCAATTCCCACCGCATGGTACCTAGATGTGGAGCTATATCAACGAACCTGCAAGTGGGAAACCTTAAAGGATGAATTCTTGGGGACATTTGGGTTAACAAGAGGATAGGAGACATTTGATGAAGCTCTGTAGGATATCGATACCTTTTGTGTTTGGTGAATCTAGCCCCTATGCAACATATGAGATACCCACATGGGAAATGCAGATGCAGGATATTTTCAATTGTCGCAATACAACTACAGAAGAATGCGATGAGGATCCACCCAATATCTCTATCCCAGAACCAAAGGGGGAATGCCCAGTTGTGGGACCTCCATTGCAGAATGTGGATGTGACGGAGCCTTTGAAACTATGGGAAGTCAACATCGGCACAGCAGAGTAGCCTAAGTTGGCTAAAATTTGGGACTACTGGGATGATGAAACTATATGAAAAGTTGATGAATTGCTCAAAGATTATCAAGACTCATTCCTAACCATGTTTTCGGATCTCAAAAGGATCATAGGAGACCTAGGGGTTATGCGCATCCCGCTAAACCCAGATGCGCGCCCTATAAAACAGCAACCTTATCAGTTGAACCCCTAGTATAAGCAGAAGGTTATGCAAGAAATTGATAAAAGGCTCGCCGCATGTATTATCGAGCCGGTCGAGTAGTCAGATTGGGTAAGTCCAATGGTGGATCCTGCGAAAGTGGTTGTTGTTGTTGTGGATTAGTCGCACGGGTGTACGAAATCGCACAAGCTTAGAGAGTGTGGTCTACTCTCTAAACTATTGGTAATAGGCAGAAAGTGGGGGAGCTCAAAAGCATAGAACTTAATGGAAATAGTATGTTGAAGTATGCTCTGGTTATACTAAAACTAAAAAACAAAAATATACAGAAGCTATATAGAGAGTTCCAAATGATAATAATGCAAACAATGGCTCGATGATTTCTTCTTATTAAACGTTCGAAATGTAGAAGAAATTTTACCCACTTGCCAAAGGGCCCCCAGGCAATGGATCTAGGTCTCGATGCAAGCATGTTGCCTTCCAAGCTCTGCCTTTGATGTAGTCTCACTCTCTCTCTCTGTTGTGGTGGACTAAGATGTTGGGTGGCCAACTATCGAGTCCTCTTTAGCTCCAGCTCTAAGTCACACACAATGTTGGTGTTTCTTGGGCAAATTTGGCCAGCATAACATTGTGATCACCATTTCTTCATCTCTTGGTGGGTTTATATAGGTGAGCTTCAAGTCCTCCTTCCCTCCCTTGGTACATGATGGATGGTGACCCAAGGGAGAGGTGTGATTCCATTGTGTGCTCAAATATTCTTTTGTGTGCTCACATAAGGTCTAAGGAGGCGCTGGTGGCTATCCTTAGGGAGATTTCACATAATGAGTAATTGTCCTTTGCTTGTTGTGGTCCCGGAAAGTGACTTTTTTCCATTTCAAGGAATGCGCACTTATCGGGCAAAAAGGTGCGCAAAATCCACTCTTCTCGAAGGATAATGCTCGCATTTGAGCATTTATGACTAGTTCAAATCTGATTTTCTCAAAACCTTAGAGATTTTAAATACTTCTTGATTTCATAATGCATTCATGTCCTGTAAATCCTTGGGCTCAACATTAATTGATGTCGTATTCTGCTATACGATTTTATAGTGTTAATAGTTTCCCCCTAATGTATGAGATATAGGAAGAATTGTATATCCGAAATACATTATAGTTTCTTTTTTGTATCGTACGCAGAGAGAGAGGTCTGCGTTTATTTTGGAATTGACAACACCTTGCACCATTTCCGAGATAACCATGGCCTAAGGGAACCCTTGCAAGTAGAAAAAATATACAACATATTTACAAAATTTCAACAAGGGGGGCATGTCCCATGCTTGTGATGTTATGGCTAGTTAAACAAAATTGACAGATACATGTGTTGTCTATGCCACTACTGTGGTAGTGATGCTGGTGCTTGTTGACGACGACTGCTAATTCCCTCAGTGGCGTTTTTTATTTGAAGATAGGTTGAATGTGGTACCCATATGCGTATTCTTGGTATGGCATATCATTTTGCAATGTATGCATATGTACTGGTAGGACCTTCCCATGTAAGCATTGTTTTTCAAAGACGCTTATGGAGGCACGGGTCTTCGACAGATCTGATCAAAGTGCAATGGTTGTAAGGTATGATACCATTGTGACATGAAAGCTTTTACTGTGGTCAAATGTTAGGAGGATCGATGACATCTGTGGACAATGATGTCTCCTACGGTGCCACCCAAGGATACCCCCTTTGCATGGGGAGGGGTTATCCAAGGTACCACTTCCTTTTTGGAAAAGAGGTGTTGAGGTTGACAAAAAGGAAGCCTGGACTGAACCATGGGTCACCGACCTAAGGGGTCGAGGACCGAGATGTGATGAGTTTAACATAGGAATGTTGGTGAGAGGTGACTGAAAATGGATGATGGGGATTCAGTGGCTCGAGGTCGAAGTATACTTGAGCAGCTTGGCGGCAGTCATAGGTATTTCTGAAGGAAAAATCCCTGGAGTTGGTAGGACTTCTAGGGTGGGTGTGAACCATCTATGATTTTCTTAATGGTGCATGCATGGGGGCTGAAATAATTCAACCAAGGGATATGGGGGACTGTTTCCATGGGATAAAAGGTGAAATATGAGGGTGAAGTGGCGAAGGGCATTGTTTGTGGTCTTTGTACACTTACCAAAAGAATAAAATAATGGGGTTTGGTTTGTACAAAACATAGAGACGGGTACCCAAAAACATGAAAGAGGATTGCTCATTGAAGGTGTGAGGATGGTGTTTTGTTGGGGGTAGTGGTCTCATTGGTTGGTTTCATGTGCGGGGTTGATGAAGCGGAAGATGTCGTAGATGGGACTATGTTGATGGAGGTATGGCGGGCCAAACGTGGTGCGCGGAGGTGCACTTTAAATCTGCTTGTACAACCTGATCATCCGATAAGGGGGTTGAGTTTGAACAGTGATCTTGACCTTATGCATGATATATGGATGGGCATGAGGTGCTTCCTGGACTAATATGGTATGGCCATGGCATCACTTGTGGGGTGATGTATGGTCTACTTTGGATGATGATCGCCATGGAGGGGAGGCTCGACCAACCAATGTAGATGTTTATCATATGCAGGGTGGGTTGATGATAAACGTGGTGAAGTATGAGGACCCAATGGTTTATTTCTAATGGAGAAATGATGTCAGGATATGCAGAGTTTTCTGGGACTCCATCACGCTGGGGGTAGAATGATACCTGTGGATGGTGTTGTAAATGGGCTACGGCTTCTTCCTGCAAAAAAAAATACCTCAAGTGAAAGCATCTTCTTTTCATCCAATATTATTGAAAAACATGAACTTTAGAAAGGAAGATGGGAGGGTGCATACCTGCCGGCGCTGAAAAAATATTTTTTCGGGAGTGCGAATGTGTGGCATTGCCTCTGTTTGTTATGGAGTGCCGATCACCATGTTGCTTTCAGACTGGTGATCAGATACTCTAAGCTCCAATTTTTTCTTGGGAGTTGTTACTTGGGTCCTAGTTTTGATTTTAGTTAGGGTTTCCCCTAGACTGAGATCAGGGGGGGCATTTCCTGTTACTGCCCCCTATCTAGGATCTCCCTTTTCTTTTGTTCCTCACCTTCTTTTTGCAACATTTGGAGGATTGTCATAATTCTCCTGGTTGTATGGTTGTTGATGAGCCTAGGAAGGGTTGCACTAGATTGAATGGTGCATTACGTTGTGCCATTGGTCCATTCTGTGCGGAGAATGGGGGATATCATTTCCCTTGTCCCTGGTTGGTATATGAGTGCTAGGGTGACTTTCATGATATCTAGGTTGTGATATGTTCTAAGTAGAATCGTATGAGTATCCAGGGTATTGATTACTATTGCCTAGGTGTCCTTGGGCCAAATACCCTATCAAGCCATCTGCAGAATCGATGTGCATGGTACTACTGCTTGTTGTGTAGATTAATCTGTCTTGCGGACAAGACCGATCTCTATAGTACTAAAAGTAACTAGCAACAAACAGCCAATTATACTAATCTCTCTCTAAGCATACAAGATTCATAAAAATGTTATATAGGTGTAAGCCTACCTTATATCCAGCGCTTGCTTGATCTCATTGAAGTCCTTCTTGTGCACTTGAAAGAACGTTCCTTGTGAATCTACAATCACAAACAAGAAAAAAGATTACACAACACCTGTATAGACATTATTATAAACCATACTCATCATAATGATCAAGGAGTTTATGAAATAAACCATAAATAGAAAGTTTAATGAGAGAAATGAGTATATTTGTATTAACATCAAATGAAAGAAAACCTTTACAACCTGTGCCTTGATGTCGTGCAGGTCCTCACGGGGTCCGAAGCAGGAATCTCTTATAATTTGACAAGCATTGCACTCTTTGAACCAAGACAGATAGAGGTGAGTGATTTAACCTCATAGAAAGTCTTAGTTAACTGAGGCTGAATCTCAACAGCATTTAACCTCAAATATCTTAAAGCTTGAACTCCCTTTGAGGCTACCAAAGGCCTCTTTTTATAGTGGAAAAGAGGAGGTTTTCTATTCCAAATATGAAGGGATAGAATCCTCCTTCAAAGGGATTAGCTACTTACATCAAGGGGTTAGCTCCATCAAGTGAGGGATGCATGAACCTTATCAAAGCGTATCCATTCCCGAAAATTCCCATCTAGAATCTTCTAGAATTCATCTGAAATCAACTTTTTAACTTTACTTTCTCGCCTTTTTGAGTTTTATAGAGGTCCGCACCCATAACACAAAGAACGTGTGGTATGGTTCCGCGGGCAAGCTGAACTTTAGGTGTGGGACCGCAGGCAATGAATAGAGAAAGTGCGATACCAATGTTTAGGGGATTTTTAGGAACTTTTCTCTGATTTTTAAAGCTTGACATGAGGAGCTGATATGTTAGACTTGCAAAAGGAGGAAGTATGAGTAATAATGAGCTCATACTCATAGAAAAATGTCAGAATGACAGTTTTTAGTGTAACAAATTGCCCCCTAAATTACAAAGTCTGGAATAGATGAAGCTGAAGTCTGTCATATATGAAGAGTGCAGTACTTTATCATTTCAAAGATCATCCTATGGACACCCCAGTCGAAACCTGTAAAAAAATTCAATGAAAAATATATACATATATATGTCATCACTGAGGTAGGCATTCCCATACTCAGATTAAAACTAACTAGAAACTAACTCAAATCGTTCTGATACAGGAATGATTTTGAATACATCATAGTACAGATATATGTAGACACAGTATGGATGTAGCCATCTGTTTATAAATAGTCTACTGTATAGATGATAACAAAATTCCTCACAGCCTGGATGGTGGAAACTAGATCTAGGGTCTTGATTTCCGCATCTCGAACTAGTACGATTCTATCCATGTGAATAAATGTGTTGAAGTCGAACATGGTAGAAATCACTTGATTACCAGTCAATGATGTGAACTGTTAACAAGTGTGAGAGAAACCACCAGTAATGTCAATGGCTCTCAAAGTACTCAATACAATCCATGAAATGTGAATGAATGAGCTGAAGTCAAACATGTCATGGAATCATTCGATCGAAGGTCAATGATGCAACCTGTCGTCGAAGGCGAGAAACCTGCCATTCAGGCATGCAGATTTCAAGGTACTGACAATTTCTGGATCAACTTCCTAGATAATGTGCTGATGTCGATAGAAAGTGATTTGTCGTAGGCAAGCCCACAACACGAAATCATAGATCAAGTTTTGAAAATATATTGGCAAGGACTGACTCAGGGATGGTCAATAATGGATGACAGATATTTTGTAGATGAATGGTTTATTTGAACTGTTCTATTGAACACATAACGACACTGCATATGGCTTGGTAACAATTGACCCAAAGATAATACCCAGAAACCGGCTGAAGACTTTCTATGAGGTTTGATTAACTGTTAGGCAAAGGATTTCCAAACCCAGGTGAATGAAAGTGTCGTGTTCAAGAGTGGTTGACTAAATTTTCGAAAAATTTAAAATATAACAAACACGCCCATTTTTCTCTCTTTTTCCCCCACCATTTCTGGCAAGTACCTCTTTATTTTTTACAAGCTTGAGGAGGATAACATTTGCTTGATTATAAGCTCATCCTTCGGATGAGTCCAACTTAGTTTGATATTCGAACCCTAAGAAGGAGTGGTTCGTTCGTGTTGAAAATTAAACAGGTCCTTTACTGTTAAGTTTTAACGATTCCAGTATAGGAGAAACTCGATGTTTTTCAATTTTAGGGAGTCAGAAGAAAAACTTAAGAAAACTCTGTGGGTGTACTTTTTTGTAAATTTAGTCTCTCAAGCCCGAAAAAGGATAAAATAATGTGGGAGAGAACTCTATTGACCGTAATTAGTCAACGTATACCTTTTTCGTAAATAGTCCATTTCAGTCCGTAAAAGGGGTAAACTTATACTGAAGGGATGACTATTCATGTACTTTAACGAGTTTGAATAGTCAAGTAGTCGGCAATATTTTCATATTTAGAGAGTCTAAAAAGGGCTTAAAAGAGGACTCCAATGTTTCTCTTTTTCGTAAAATTTTTGAAAGATTCCGAAAAAGTGATAAAAGTATGCTCTTTGTTGAAAAACAATCAGTTCACCTGAAAAATCCAATTTCTGCACAAAAAATTGAAACATTACACATACCTGTTTAAGATAAGTAAAAATGCTTTCAAAAATACCCTTTTTAAAGTGAAAAATAAACAAATTAAAAATTTATCCATTCGAAAAAACTTATAAAAAGGACTTTTTCAACTTCATTTTTACCGTTCAGTTTTAGAGTGAAAAGTAAAAAGCTTTTGGGTAAGAAAGTTCCTGTGAAGATTCTGGAAAATCCGTCCATTGGAATCGAGAACCGTCAGTCCCAGGTAATCCACAACCTCTCAATCTTGTTTTTCATCTGTTTCAATTTTTTTTTAAGGCTTTAGTTTGTATGTTTAGGGCAAAAAATGGTTTAAAAGTTCACCCGCGGGGTCCGCAGGTGGGACACACGCTACCTGCGGACCCTGAATTTTTCCTATAAGGAAAAATTCGTGGGTTCCGCACCCGACACAAATTACGCGTGCGGATCTATGCACTGTGTATAAAGCGTAGGTGCGGTACCCGCGCGGTTGATTTTAAGACATTCATTTCTCATTTGTTTGCCAAAAATTTTCAAATAAGACTATTATAACTTGCCTTTTTATGTATTGTAGGATTGACAAGATGCTGATCTGGCGAGAACGTGGGCACGAGGAAGTGGATGAAGCCGTAATACTTCATTTTCCCACACAAAAGGCATTAAAAGCATGTGGCTTACACAAATTTTGGGCCATCTCAGGCATGAGGGCACAAGTAGAACTCTTGACATGGTTGGTGAACAGATGGAATGTGCAGGACCAGTGCTTCTTCATTGGTGGCCACTGGCTCGAAATTGAGCTGGAGGATATATATTTCTTGACTGGTTTGTCCAAGAGGGGCGAACAAGTTTCTTTGTTTGGGACTAGGCCAGGTGGCCAGTATGTCGCTAGTCTTCAACTAGAATTCTGCAATGACCAGGCAAATCCTCGGGACAAACGGATTGACATAAAACACATCATCCGTCCTGAATTGAAATTTATTGCTTTTACTGTTACCAAAATGTGTGGGAGTGCTGCGCTTCATGTAGGTACTGGTTCCCAAATGCATACTGCCGTGGACTGTTTTCGCGGCACCATCTTTAACTGGTGTGAAGCTGTGTTGGCTAATGTAAAAGGCCAACTAACCAGAGCAAAAAACGGGAAACTGAATAAATTTGGATACGGATCCATTGTTGTTTCTTTTGCTCTGGAGAGGATCCCCATGTTAGCTCCACATAGTATTGTTGTTGATGCCGGTCGACTTCGAGAACTGAGAATGGTTCGTTGGTCCGTGTTGATGGCTCGTCATGCTATTGAGGGTACTGAGATTGTGCGATTTCCTTCTTCATATTTTCGTTGGCTGGATCGCCAACTTTTTGTGATAGAGGATTTTCCATATGACGGGATAGATTTCCGCGGCGACCGAGAGATGGCTCTCCCAGCAGGGGAACAGTGGGATGAGTCAGGTACAATCATTTTTCAACGTTTGCTAAATTCTAATTTTTTTAATTTTTTATCGTCTTTGAAAAATAATAACCAAAAGTTTTTTGAAAACATATGTGGGTCCACAAAGACCAGACCATCTCTAACCTTACGAGAGAAGACAACCAGTTGTGGCCGCACCAGCCCCAGCAGGCCAATCAGCGGAGATTTTGACTGATTTAGAGCATCATCTAGAGCGTTTGACTCTAGATATTCCAGAGACAAGCATAGATGACATTCCTCTCAGATTGCAAAGATATGTGATTGGAGTTCCACGACCTTTTAGGAGGTTCCTATGCAGGGTAGCCCGAGCAGTGGTTTCTTATCGTGATCACCATCAGTGATGGGATGATCGTGTAGACTCATATTTTTTACTTTTGTATTATCATTTTTGCCGATCATAAGGTGTTTCCAACCCATGATCGAAGACGATGTATATTTTTTGAAAACACTCCTATACTATGATATATTACTATTTGTCAGCTATTTGTGTACATATGTGAATGTTGTTTGTTTTACTGCTTTTGATTATTGCAAATGTCTATTTATCATACTAGAAGCAATTGAATCTGCTAATGTATTTAAATGTCTTGGAATATGCTGATATTCAATGTAATCAAATTCACGTTCCAAGAGACGAACTCTCAAAAACAACCGTAATAATACTGGATTTCTAATGGTATAAACCTTGTTAAGTTGTAATACAACAAGTTCAGAATCCAACCTAACAATCAAACTCCGAACTCCAAATGATATGGATTCAGACAATAACTCAATCACTGCACTATACTCGGAAATGTTATTTGTTGTTTGACCAAGGCTTACCCCATGCATGGATACTAACCTGTCAGAGGGTGAATAGATAACCCAAGCTGCGGGAGAAATGTTCTGTGTACTACGACAAGCACCATCAGCAAAACCAATGTAGGTTTGAAGAGACGTCGACATCTGCAATATCAAGAGTAAAACTCAGATAAGCAGTAATAGTGACAAAAACACAATCTCTAAACTAGGCACACTTTTCTAATCTAAAACACACCAACAGTAAAGAAATCTAAACTAAGAAAAATCTCCACACCTCATTTAAGCATAATATCTCTTTAGATAAAGCCCATTTCTGGGTTTATCCAAAGGGACACCGTCAAAATCTATCAACTCATAGGCCCCTTTTTCTAACTTCCGTTTAACAATATAAGGACCATGCCACATAGGCACAAATTTCCCAGCTCCTAGCTTGTCGTTAGCTTGATCATAAAGTAAAACTAGGTCTCCTTCTGAAAAAATTCGAGGGGTCACACTTCTATCATACTGAGCTTTTATCCTTTTAACATGAGCCTCGTTTTCTATTGCAGCATTTCGTCGATTCTCATCTAATTGAGCTAAGTACAAGAAACGTTTCTTCTCTTCAGACGTAGCTGGAAGTAATTCTACGGCTAATTTTAGTGACGGTATTTTGCATTCAATCGACAACACAGCTTCCAAACCGTAAACCAGTTGAAAAGGAGTGAAACCCGTTGATGTTTAGACTGAGGTTCGATATGCCCAAAGCGCTGAAAATAACATGGAATGCTAATTCGTCTTGTGAAAACCAATGATTCGTTTAATCATGGTGACTAAAACTTTGTTAATGGCTTCAACCAGACCATTGGCTTGCGGATAATATGGAGTGGAACTATCGTGGTGCAAGCCAAGCTGGTCTGTCAGTTCAGTCATCATGACATTCTGAAAATGACTTCCATGATCCGTAATAATAGCTTGAGGAACATCGAACCTAGCAATTATATGATTAAATACGAATGTTGCAGCAGTCTTGCCGTCAACTAAAAATGTAGGCATCGCCTCGGCCCATTTTGTAAAATAATCTACTGCTAAGATAATATACGCATGCCCCCTCGGCCGAGTGAGGGTTACATGTAATAAAATCAATACCCCATTTCGCGAAAGGACCAACAACAATTATAGGGTGAAGAGGAGCGGGTGGTGCACGCATTTTCTGATAAAAAATTTGACAGTTGTGGCATTTCCGAACCGCATAAATGCAATCTTTGAACAACGTTGGCCAGAAATAACCTGCACGCAATATATTTTGGGTTGTGGCATACCCAGACATATGACCGCCACATGCTCCAGAATGGCAGTCATTTAGCACCTTTTCATCTTCTTCATGAGTTAGACAACGTCGGAAAACAGAATCCACTCCACGTCGATAAAGTGTATCACCAATGATATTATACTGTTGGGATTGGAAGCGTATTTTCCATCGCTGAGTTCGTGAGATGTCAGGCCGAAAAGATAGGGTTTGGAGATAAACAATAATATCTCCATACTAAGGATCAAATGTACTGATGAGAAACAAAGATTCGTCGACAATGGACTCTTCTGGCATTATTTCAGTATCAGTAGAGGGGAAATCGCACATCAGTTCCGCAAATACCAAAGATTTCTTTGCCTTGGATTTTTCAAATTCCAAGTCAAATTCCTGCAGGATAACTATCCATTTGGAATATTTGCCCCCTAGCAATTGTTTGGTCAAAATATACATCATAGGGTTGCAATTAGAAATTATCGTGGTTTTACGTAACAAGATGTAATGTTTAAAACGTTGGACAGCTTGAACAACTACCAAGGCCAATTTCTCCACATGTTTGTATTTGATTTCAGTTGGATGCAGATTCTGACTAAGATAATAAATCACATGTTCATTATGAGATTCATCTTCTTGAACTAGTACCATCCCAATGGTGGAATGTGAAGCAGCGAGGTACAAAATGTAATCTTGGTTGTATTTAGGAGGATGCAATAATGGTGCATGGGTCAACACGTGTTTAAGTGCATCAAAAAATCGATCAGCGATCTTGTCCCAAAAGAACGGAATGTCCTGTTTCAACAACCGGGTAAAACCCTTTGTAAGCTCGGCATAGTTAGGAATAAATCTACGTAAAAAGTTTGCTTTCCCCTGCAAACTTTGGAGTTGGCATAAAGTCGAAGGAGGAGGCAATTTAACAATGGCTTCGACCTTCAATGGATCGACGCGAATTCCTGCTTTCGAGACAACAAATCCTAGTAATCGACTCGATTCTATGCAGAAAACACATTTATGCGGATTCAGCCTTATCTGATAATGCCTACATCTCATAAAATTGCTCGTAAATGAGTGGGATGGTCGGCCCTACGTAATGAATGAGCAGGTAAATCATCGAGATATGGCTGGACAATGTGCTTAATGTCATGAAATGCATAAGACATAGCCCGTTGAAAAGTTGCTCTAGCGTTCTTTAGTCCAAAAGGTAGTTTACAATAAGAAAATGTTCCCCATGGACAAATAAAAGTTGTTTTGGGTTGATCTGCAGGGAGTATGTTTATTTGATTGTAGCCGGAAAATCCATCCATGAAGGAAAACAATTCACTGCCAGCACAATCATCGATTATTTGATCGATATAGGGAGTTGGATAATTATCTTTTGGACACGCTCGATTAATATCCCTATAATCGATACATACTCTTATCGTTTCTTGTTTTTTAGTCACAGGAACAATATTCGATACCCAATCCGTTAAGGGAATTGGATAAATGAATCCTGCTCGAAGTAATTTTTCAACTTCTGCTTTTATAGCAGCAGCTTTTCTAGGATGAATTTGACGTAATCATTGACGAACAGGTTTAGCATCCGGGTAAGTCTTAATTTCATGAACAACGATCGATGGATCAATTCCTGGCATTTCTTCATAAGACCAGGCAAACATGTCACGGAATTCTTGAAATAGGGCTTTATAAGATTTAATTTCATCTTCAGTACAACAAGCACCTATATGAATTTTTTCAATTATTCCTAGTTTTACTGAAATGTCAATGGGAACCGTTCGAGATATATTTTCCAAATTTAACTCAAAATCAGGATTTTGCAATGGATTCTGAGGTTCCTTGGCATATTCAGCAGTAAAAATTGAAGCGAAGTCATCTTCAAAATGATCTAATTCAGGTAAAAATGAAGACTGGTGATGTAGATCTTCCCATGGTAAATCATCAATAGACAAAAACTCACGAATTTGCTCATCTGTATGAACAAATTCAGGAAATGTTGTTGTAACTGAACTAGATATAGAAAGTGATTCCTCTTGGATCCCATTCGTTGGATCAGCTTCGATTAAAAAGGGGTTGGAAAAATACTGTACAGCCTGGTACGCAATTTCAAATGGAATTAAAGGCATCATGCCATCAAATGAATCTATCTCGGATTCAGAAGGTACGATCCAAGGATCATCAAACATAATAGTGTCTGATGAAATCATATGAATATTTGCAGTAGAAGGCGATACGTTAGGAGGAGGAAAGGAAAAAGTTCCTAGTAAACCAAAATCTTTAATCAAACCCACCCCAACATCCTTATAAGGGATAATCGTTTTACCAACATGCTGGATTGTTTCTGTAGAGGCTGGGTCAGACGAGAAATAAGTTAACTGATCTATTGTCACGATCTTTCCTTGATATGAAAATTTTATGAGTCGAAAGACCAAAGAAACAACAGCAGTCATAGCATAGGACCAACTACGACCCAGAAGAAGGTTGTAATCTAGAGGGGCATCAACCACTTCCACATCTAGATTAACGATTTTACCTTTGACCCCTATGGGTAAATCCTACAAAATACCAAAAGTTTGAAAACCTCGACCATCAAAAGCCTTTAGAATTGTCGGGGATTGGTTAAGTGTAGGAGATACAAGTGATTTCCAACACTGAATTGACATAATACACGTTGAAGCTCCCTCATCAATCACAGTCCAAAAAATAGGTCTGTTTTTTACTAACACTGGAATCTGGAAAGCCATTTGGTGAGGAAGAAGTGGTGTACTATTTTCTAAATCGAAAATTATAAGGTTAGAATCCTCAACATCGATAGCTCCTATAGCAGACAATAATAATTTACGTTGTGCTGGACACGATTGCAACACCTCTAAAGCCGACATTGCTGAAGGAGAAATGGCTAAGTCTTCAACAATGTTGTAATTCTGAGCAGCTCTCGCATGTGGATTGAAAGCTGATTTACGAAGAACACCTTTAGCAGGCAGTTTGATTATTAAGTCTGGATTTTGTTTCTCGATCTGTAGCGGACCGGAAATAGGAGGAGGTGTATTTGATGTATTTGCATTAGAAGATTCTACTTCTTTTCCATCAACAGTATTCTTAGAACCGTAATCTTGCGATCACGTCGCAATCCTTACATGAGACATCATCATAATAGGCTCTTCTAAAGTAGTCGAGGAAGAACCAATCATCTTACTATCTTGAATTGGAAAAGGATCCTTCAAGACAGCAGATTTTTGCGATCATTTAACGAATTTCGTAACTTCGTCTCGATATGGACATTCTTTCGTGAAATGATCTTGTTCACAAATGAAACAAGGATATCGAGGTTTACGTTTTTCGTCATTGGATTCATCTTTATTAGTTTTCTCTTTCGAATTTTTTTATTTTATTTTATTTCTCCCCTTCCTTTTACCACCGGATTTTGATTTTGTCGTAGATGTTTCAACGACATGAATGTCGGCAGAAACTTCGAGAGAAGATTCTCCTTTCGGGGAATCAGGTAAAGTTATAATTGGAGAAGAATTCTTTGAATATTTCTTCTTGCTTTTAGAATTAACTGTACCAATCATACCATCAGCGGCATGAGACCCTGAAGGATCTACAGCTATTTGACCTTGCTTTGGAAGATCGGGAATTTTCTCATGTAAAGTACCTGACTGTGTATATACGAGGTCAAGGTACTGAGCTTGGGCAATTACTTGCTCTTTAGTAACAACACCAGCCTTGGCTACATCTTCATTGATCTTGGGTAACAATGATTTAACAAACCATTCTGCCAAAATTTGATCCGGAATATAAACTTTCCCCAAACGCCTCCTACATCGCCATTCATGAATATGATCAGAAATATAAGTGGACGTAGATTGTTTTAGCAAAGTTAATAATTCTGTGCCATTGTCGTATCTAACAGGCAACTGAAAATGAGTCAAGAAATCTGTTTCTAACTGTCTGAAATTATGAAATGAGCCTCGTGGCAATTCAATGTACCATTTGGCTGCAAGACCTATAAGGGTTCTTTGGAAAAGACGTAAACAAATCAAATCATCAATGATTGAATTATATGCACACCAACGGTGATAAGTCATAACATGATTCGATGGATCCTCTCCTGACATACCTTCGAATTTTGGTATATCACTGGGCAACTTATGAGGTATTGACGGCCAGTTCTGATAATAAAAAATGGGATCATTTGTAAGGTGCGTCAAATCAGGTAAGTCCAAAGTTGTGATAAACGGTAATTGACGGTTAGGGTCGCGAAAACCTTGAGAAGCCAAAGCAGATCCAGGAGGTGGATACCAAGGATAACTAGGAATCGGATTTGCATTCGGTATTGTGTAACCTCCCGGAAAACCAGGATGAACCGGACCATACTGAGGTTGTTGATAAGTATAACCGGGGTACGGTTGATACTGATAGCTTGGATTCTATACATAGGGACTGAATTGCGGCTGTCCCTGGTACGGTTGATACGTAAATTGAGGTTGACTTGTAACAACTGTACTTGTACCGGTTTGTCCTCTAGGTATCTGAACCGAAGTCTGAACTGAAGGTCCTAACTGAGGCACAGAGACTTGAGGGATTTGCACGGATACAGGGGTAGCTGAACTCGGGGCTACAGACACTCCAGAAACAGGTGTGATAGGTTGAATAGACGTTGCAGCAGTTGTAGCAGTTTGGGGCGAAGTCTGAGGTGTACTAGGCCCAGTCTGCTGAACTGAACTAGGTGCAGGAGTTTGAATAGCTGGCTGAACAGGTTGCTAGGTTGAACCAGAAACCAATGGTTGGCCAGGTTGATAAGGCAACTGCACATTAGGCTATAAAGGCTATTGATATTGGGACGGATCCCACACCATCACTCCGGGGTATTGTCCCGTAGAAGGTTGAACATAAGGACCATAACCTGGTTGAATGTAGGGTTGATAATTAAAAGGTAAATTTCCGGGTCCTTGAACAGATGGTTGACCAGAAGGCTGTTGGTAACTTTGAATTGGGTACTGCCCTTGAGGTTGATAACCTTGAGGCGCGTACTGAAGCTGGGGTTGTTGAGGACCTTGAGGAGCATATTGAGTTTGGGGTTGTCCTTGAGGTATGTACTGTCCTGAAGGTTGAAATCCTTGAGGTATGTACTGTCCTTGGGGTTGTCCCCCAAAATAATATGATTCCACAGTTTGTCCTGGGAAAAAGCTACCTTGAGGTTGTCCTCCAGGTGGTAACTGACTACCTAAAGGTTGCCCCTCAGGCGGTAACGGATTTCCTTGAGGTTGCCCCCCAGGCAGTAACTGACTGCCTTGTGTTTGAGGATTGGGAACGTTACCAGACATCATAAAAATTTTCTCTGCGTTTGACGTTTCAATTTTAAGACCATTAAGACCAGATGATAACATGTTTTCAATGGGTTGAGGAGCTGCTCCCGAGAAAGTACCAGATAGAGCTTCGTATCCCGAAGGAACAGAAGGACTACCGTGTAAAAATGATTCCGGAGTATGGGAAAACATTGACAACTCTCCTGCCATAATGGATGGCGGATAGTAACCTCTGGGTGTAGGATGAAATGGAACTCGCAGTGGATGAAAATCAAGTCCCGGATTTTCTAAAAAATTTGTTAAGGATAGATACCAAGCATCAGTTCGAATAGGGCTGTAGAAAATAGATTCACGCTCCCTAAGATTTATAGATTGAGGGGAATCGGGAAGAGATATGTCTTCGTCTGGATTAGTAAGTTCTTCAATAGAAATAAGTCCAGAGGGAAGATTGTCTGTAATGATATTTCTTACCCTAGGTGAACTTGGATCGCTAGAAGTTGGTGTAATAAATCCTGAGGTTGTTTCTAACACAGAAGATTTAGTTTCACGTTCAGAGATTTCAGGTTCGTCAGCTAATTCACCAGAAGGAGAAATATTTCCAGAAACTTCGGAAACTGAAATCGGTTCTTGAATATATTCTGTTGTAGATGTTTGATAATTAGGATGAGTTACAATAGATGATGTTCCAATTTCTGTTGATCTAATTCTATGGCTGCTATATGGTACCAAAGCACGTAGCCCTTCAAGGTGACTTGGTGAATATTCAGGGGGTTTCCCTTGTATTTTCCGGGATTGTCTTGGCAAGTCCGCCACGATTAAAAATTATCTAATCACACGCAAAAAAAAAAAAAATTCAATGAAAACACCTAAAGTCTCTAAGAAACAAACAATTGAATCATTCGCTTAAAAATATAAGAGTTCAAACCACACACAAACAATAACTTTCCGTACTAAAAACACTAGTTGGTGATGAAATCCAACTTAGTAGAATTTTAACACGAAAAGGGCGGTTGGAACAGTTACCCCGACAACCTGCTTAATGAAACAGATCGGTGCAAGTTTCTCCACTATACCATCTCGAGTGAAGATAACCCTCCGGAGAGTCCAAGTGAGTCTAGCCGACGTCTGTTCCAGGTACAGTGGGATCTTCCCTCCACCGTCACCTTAGGAAAGAATCCTAAAGATTATAGCCACTAAGGTTACCAACTGAAACAAATATACTTGGGGGAACAGTCTACGATCCGACACACACGCAAGGGCAGAGTAACAAAGCTCAATCCCCTTGAAGGCTCCTTGAAATAATCGAAGGTTTACCGACAAGTGACCCCAGGCTCCTCGACAATGGTCTATCCGAGGTTTACCATTTTTAATACGTGTATATCTTCTATCGTTCCCAATGAGGAAGGATTGATTACCCCACTGGTTCAGATATGATCTCGTGCTTAACTCCTTTAAGAGGAGCTTCCCAGAGCATACATGCAACAATTGGAATTCTTCCTACCGCAAGATTCGTCTACTTGTTTGTTTTAGCTATCTTGGAGAGTTAATTACTCCCTACTCCAAGATACTAGCCTAAGATATGTTGGTGATAAGAGCCGTAGAAATAAAATATTACTAAATGAATTTTAATTCAGCGTTAATTTTATGAGCTGTTTCTTAAGTCAATGGGTGCGGAAATGAAACTTTGGATGATGTGAAGACTCGACTTCCACAAAACACTAAAATGCACCTACGAATGATATTCAATTCTTTTTATTTCAATGAACTTTCTATCTAAAGAAAGAGTTGGAGAATGAAATCCTTTTAATTCCTTCTTTAAACATGAAAAATAATTGAAAGAAACTACTTTTTCTTTTCAATAAACAATCAAAGCTCATAAAAAAATCATTTTCCTTTCCAAACTAGAAGCTACAAAAACAATTTTCCTTCGAAAGAAAGCTACAAAAAGTAAAAACTACTCAAAACTACAAAATCTAATCTTGAGATCTAAAATCTAAATTGAGTAAAAGCTTTTAATATTTTTTTAAAGAATGTTTTCCTTAGTTGTTCAGAAAACTAAGAATCTATTCGTTCAGAATAATAAAAAGATCAAAAACACTCAAAATATGTTTTTATAAAAATGAAATTCAAAACTTTCAACCAAGATTTTTCGAAGATTTGCAAAGAAACAAAAGGCTCAATTTATCAATAAAGGATGTTTTCACAATCAGGTCGGATTCAAAAAGACAAAAAGAGATCAATGTATCAATCAAAAACCAGGAAAAAATGTTTCCTCAAATCAAAAATAAAAGAGAACAAAAAACAACAAGTTCTTCCCCAGTGGAGTCGCCATTTTGTTGTGTAGATTAATCCGTCTTGCGATTAAGGCCGATCTCTCTAGTACTAAAAGTAACTACAATAAAATAAACTACTATATACTAATCCTGCCTCAAGCATACAAGATTCATAAAAAATGCTACAGGGTGTGAGTCAGTTTTATATCTAAGCCAGCTTGCTTGTCTCCTCATGAAGTCCTGTACTGTGTAACGTTCTTAGTCTGCAAATATATAACAAGCAAAGGATTATCACAAGACCAAGAGTAGACATTATTATAAACCATACTCAATCATAAATGATCATGAATGAGGAAATAAACTATAAATGTTGAGAAATGAATTGAGAGAAATGAGTATATTTGTATTAACTTCAAATAAAGAAAACCTTTACAACCTGTGCCTTGATGTCGTGCAGGTCCTCTCGGGGTTTGAAGCAGGAATCTCTTCTAATTTGACAAGCATTACACTCTTTGAACCAAGACAGATAGAGATGAGTGATTTAACCTCACAGAAAGTCTTAGTTAACTGAGTCTGAATCTCAACAGCATTTAACTTCAAATATCTTAAAGCTTGAACTCCCTTTGAGGCTACCCAAGGCCTCTTTTTATAGTGGAAAAGAGCAGGTTTTCTGTTCCAAATATGAAGGGATAGAATCCTCCTTCAAAGGGATTAGCTCCTTACATCAAGGGGTTAGCTCCATCAAGTGAGGGATGCATGAACCTTATCAAAGCATATCCATTCCCGAAAATTCCCATCTAGAATCTTCTAGAATTCATCTGAAATCAACTTTTTAACTTTACTATCTCGCCTTTTTGAGTTTTACAGAGGTCCGCACCCATAACACAAAGAACGTGTGGTATGGTTCCGCAGGCAAGCTGAACTTTAGGTGCGGGACCGCAGGAAATGAATAGAGAAAGTGTGATAGCAATGTTTAGGGGATTTTTAGGAACTTTTCTCTGATTTTGAAAGCTTGACATGAGGAGCTGATATGTTAGACTTGCAAAAGGAGGAATTATGAGTAATAATGAGCTCATACTCATAGCAAAATGTCAGGATGACAGTTTTTAGTGTAACACTGCTGCCTAGGTGATCCTGGGTCAAAGACACAATCAAGCCATCTGAAGAATCTACCTACCTGGTAACTCACCGACTACCATGGGTGTCACTGCTACCTAGCAGATCTTGGGTCAAAGACCCGATCAAGCCATCTGTAGAATCTACCTACTTGGTAACTCTCTGAGTATCATGGGTGTTACTGCTGCCTAGGAGAACTTGGGTCAAAGACCCGATCAAGCCGTCTGCAGGATCTACCTACTTGGTAACTCTCTGAGTATCATGGGTGTTACTGCTGCCTAGGAGATCTTGGGTCAAAGACCCGATCAAGCCGTCTGCAGAATCTACCTGCATGGTAACTCCCAAAATATAGATTACTGCTACCTAGGTGACCTTGGGTCAAAGACCTATATCAAACTATCTGCAGTAAACGATGCGCCTGGTAACTCCCCGAATACAGATTACTACTGCCTAGCTGACCTTGGGTAAAATACTTGATTAAACCATCTGCAGTAATCAACATGCATGATAACTCAAGAGGATGAGGAAACCAGGTTCCCCTATCCCTGGTTGGTGTATGGTGGCTTGGGGGGAGGAGGGAAAAATGGCTACCTTTCTGGTGACTGTCGTTTCTCTTGTAGGCACAGGATGGTACGCGGTTCATCGTTGATAGACTGGATGGAGGGATCTTCTTGATAGGATCACTCGATCATGTGTAAGGAATCCATATATCGTGGTATTTCTAGACAATGGTGGGTATAGTGCCCATAGGTGTCACATATAATGCATGCGTGATTGGTACATAGCGGTTTTCTTTTACCTTTGGTGGCAAGTTCCTTTTTATGGGAACACTGTGTGTAGGTGCCTACTTCGCATGCGAGGAGTGGTTTTAATTCATCCAACTCTAGACATATGTGGGTCAGGTGTCCTGTGACATCACATATAGCATAGGCTCATGACTCCCTTTGCATGGTGGGGGCCACCACTTTCTTTCATTTCTTGGTGATTTTCTTGGTCGTGGTCACCGGTTTCAAAATGGGAATTTACCTTGTGGGGGTGGTTTCGACCATTGCTTGGGTAGGTTGGGGCTCCTCGGGACTAGGGAGCTTTAACCCAAATGCAGTAAAATTAGTAGCTGATGTTCCTGAAGGGGTAACGAGGTACCAAACTGGGAATGCCATCGATATGTTGGGTAACACCAATGTTTCCAAAACTTGTTGGGAGGTGAAGCCAAGAGGTGGGTAGAGGAAAGGGGTTTGGGAGGCAGCGTAGACTAAGGAGGTTACAGTGGCCAATGCCTCGGTGTCGTTACTGCTTGAGTCCATGTTCTGACTAACCTCGGTGCTTGATGTGGACATCATGCATACCAGGGCCCCTGTGGAATCGGGAGATACCTCAAGGATAATGGGAGGATCTCATAGGATTGACCCTAGGATAGATGATGGTTTGAATTTTCCAGGGCCATATTCTTGATACCGTGAAAGACCATCTGTGGCTGTATCTACATAGGGTATATCCATGTTGGTCAAGGGATGCTTTTCACTGTGCGTCATCTAGTCTACTGTGATGATTCGATCCTCGTGGGGGAACATCATGATGTGGAAGATGAAGGATGCTATGGCAGACATGGCGTACATGTAACTCCACCCGAGTATATTGTAATCCAAGTGAGCATCCAAGACTTTGATGTCTATGTGGACTGTCTTGCCAGCTAAGCAGACCATTACATTTTGGAAGAGACCTATGAGGGTCGAGGGACAACCGTCGTATGCTCTGAGTGTGATGACATAGGGTTTGAGTTCAGGGGCTCCTAACTTCTGCCATACGTTCTTTGACATGATGCATGTGGATGCACCCTCATCAATGACACATCGGTGAATAGTGATATTCTGTACCGATACTGGTATCTAGAAGGTGCCCATGGAGGGAAGCCTAGGGGTGGCTTTGTCTAATTCAAAAGCCATCATGTGCATGTCGGCAGGGTCGACAACACCTAATGTGAAAAGTAGGGCTTTCTGTTGTTTTGGGCATGATTGCAGCACTTCCAATGCGGACATAGTAGCAGGGGATTGCGCTAAATCATCTACGATGCTATAATTGTGGGTCGCTTTGGAGTAGTTACCTGCCCGCCTATTAGGCCCTTTTACCATTTTTTGGAAATGGTTCCAAAGGAATATTTGGAATGGTTAAAGGTGCATTTGACGTGCTTGTACTAGCCCCTGACGTACTGGTGTCTAGTGGGGCGTCGTAGCTGTGATTCTGAGTTTGGAAAAACATTTCTTCTTTAGCCATGTAAATTTCATGGTTGATTTTCCTGAAATCATTGGGGTTTTGATACTGAGTGCTGACCATTCCTTGATGGGGGAAGGGTTCTTGCATCACCGCAGTTTTCTAGGAAGATCCTCCTTGTCCTTGGTTACTCTGAAGCGTTTTAAGCTCAGGGAGTTCTGGACAGTGGTGAGTATAGTGTCTGTACTCACCACATATTGAACAAGAATGGTTTGTTCATAGAGGTGGCCTTTTGCCTTACCTTTGGGCATTGCTTGGCTCCTGGTTCTGATTCCAGTTGGAGTTACCTCCACACTGGGATCACGGTCGGTGCTTTTGGTTGCTACCCCCTTGTCCAAGGTTCCCTTTGGGCTTGTTTTTTTCATTTTTCTTAACCATGTTAGGAGGGTAGTTCCCCTGATCATACTGGTGTGGTTGATTTTGGGACAGTTGCACAAAGTTCACCTGTGCGTTTTTTTGTGTAGGTGGGTTGTGTGCTTGGGACTGAGCGTATTTTTGTCTCATGTTTGCACTTGGCCATTGGGGGGGATTTCTTTCGTCAGCCTTTCTTCCTGCGTACTGGGTCCCCTCATCTAGAGTATAAGGTCCTCCTTGGTGATATGCTGGCACCCTATTAGTCAAATTTTGATGCTGCATGTGATGACATTGAAATCCAAATTGAGAAATTTTCTGGGTAGACCCATGTGTGTAACTAGGATTCTGACTACTACTGCCTAGGTACCCTTGGGTCATTGACCCAATAAGTTTGTCTGCAGAGTTAGACGTGCCTGGAAATTCTTGATAAGATTGCAGGCGCGGGGCATTGGGCAGGATATTGTATATGTATCCTGATTGCATGTAGATCAGTTCAAGCTGTTGGGCTTTACTTATTGCGTCCTCTTTGGATGTGGGGTTACTTTGTGCCACATCCTTTGAAATCTCCACCATCAGAGCTTTCAAGAATAAATCTAAAAGGACTCAGTTTTCAAGTTTTTCTTTTCATAAACTGTAACGCCACCTCCACTCATGGAGATGCTCTAAAATATGGGTAGAGGGGGATTATCTAAAATGAGTCAGTAACTCCATTCCTGAATCGTGGGGAATGGGAAATTGAAATTATGTGAGGAACACGGTAGCGAGGGCGCTAAAGGTTCCATGTGAAGCAGGACGTTGCTCGACGTACCATTTCGTGGCCACTCCTGTAAGAGTGTGTTGAAACAGCCTCAACCGAATAGTATCGTCGATGATGCTTTTCAATGAGCACCACAGGTGAAAGTTCATTATATGATTTCCTGGTTCTTCCGCTTACTTGCCTTCAAACTTTGGTATGTACGAAGGGAGCTTCGTGGGCATGGGAGGCCAATTGGGGTCGTGTGCGATGGGGTCATTGGAGGTCTTGGTCAAATATGGTAGATTCAACGCCACTAAGAAGGGTGACTGGGAGGTTATTTCCATGGAAACGTGTGAAGACACGAAGTTATAGCTAGAACGAGGGTTAATCTATGACGTACCTGGTTGTGAATTCAGCTGGCTTCCCGTATGGGATGTGCTCCTTTTCCTCCCAGGGGACAAGGGGGGAGTGGTGTGCAGTTTGTTTTTGGGAGACCGATTAGGGTTCCCAACTAAGGTTTCTCCAAGAAAGGAGGAACCAAATACTGTGGCAATGTTCCGTCTTTGACGCCTAAACGGCGAAAGACCTGGAACCCCTCTCGGTAATGGGGGGAGGTCCAAAAGATGCCTGGACCAACAAGGTTCCATTGGAACCATTTGAGTGTCGACCAGGTTAGGTTTTGGAAAAATTTTGAGGGGATCAAGTCTGTGATCACAACAAATTTATGGCCACATACATAAAACAAAGTGAAAATAAAATGAATTTTCCCTTTAACTTAATCTATGTGATCAATCAAGCAAAAAATGGTTTTTTTTGTTTGCGCGTGATACTCAAAGTACTAAAAGACCTATTACGTCCTCACACACTCAAAAGTAACTAGGCCTTAAGAGGATTTCTTGCGAGTGTTTGCACAACGTCACGTAAGAGCTGGCGACGCCCCTAGTCAGCCAAAGAGAATCAACCAAGGTAAGGGTAGAGGGTCTGGCGCTTGCCTGCACTATCACCTATAGGGTAAAGGATGCCCTAGTTTTGGCCAGTAAGAACCACCATCCCACATGAGCATTCGATTCTTGGGCTTCTTGGTATTCAACTAACAGTACCGAGCATCAGTCGGGTCAGGTAGCCCCAACTGATACCGCACGCACTGCGCCTAAGCCTAACCCCCTCTAAATCAAGTCTCTGTCGCGCTCGGGTTTTATTTTCCGTGGGCTGATAGGTGGATTTTAAAGCTACCTAAATACACAACTTCTATGTTTCAATGTGAAGTGTGATCAAGGCAACTTATTGGATGCCTACCCCTTTGATCCTAACTTAATCTATAAATTCTCTTGTGGCCCCTGTGGGGAGAATTTAATGAGTTGGTTTAAGTTATTTTTAGGTGGCTTTATTTTCTTAGTGGGTGAATGTGTGTGTGTATGGTGAAAAATATCATAATTTGAACATATGGATATTGGTGATCCTTTACAAAAGTCCCCTAGTTAAACTATGTGATGTTGTTCCTTTCTCAAATGGAAAGCATTTGCGGATAATGGGTCGCTTGCAAATCTTCCTAGTTAGTCTATGTGAGTGACTAAAGGGATATTGAGAATCACAAATGTAGAGTGTTCATATGCTTGTCTAGGGTCACCAAATGGTGCAAAGACAACAGAGATTACTTGCTCTAATTGGTGATTCAATCCTAGTCCCGCAATTTCCTAAATGGAAAAATTGAATTTAAACTAAACAGTTTCTACACTAGCTTATGCATATGTGGTCTTGAGCCACTTACTTGGACTAGTTAAACTAAGTGTGCATAACATAATGTGCAAAAAACATAAATTGTTCAGAAAGAAATGGTTAATTCGCCCCCTACTTAATCTATGTGAACACTTTTTTGCAAAATCCAACTTAAATGAAAACTAACTAAATGCCTTCAGAAAGTAGCAAAAAGTGAGTTCTCAGAAGCTATTGGGTATCAACACAGGTGTTGGCATATACATTAGGGGTTTCCCAACACACTTACAAGCAGAAAAAATGCAAAAATAAGGAGAAAAAATCTCTCTAAAATTTGCACGCAAAATCCCTTGACAGGTGCACCTTCCTGCGTGCTGGTCACTCCTGAACATGCGCAATGCACCTCTATGTGAAAAAACTACACGCAAAAATCCGGCAAGTAAAATGTTAGGAGCTTCCTTCTTCAGTCTATCACTTCAATGAGTCTAGGGACTGCAAGATGGGTCAGAGGACTATTAGCTCCACTCCAGCATAGACAAAGGGTCTCCTACAAAAGATGACACAACCACATAAACTTGGAACACATTAGTGGAGTCGCCAATCTTGTTTTTGTGGATTAGTTGCACGGGTGTACGAAATCACACAAACTTAGAGAGTGTGGTATACTCTCTAAAATATTGGTAACAGGCAGAAATTGGGGGAGCTCAAAAGCATAAAACTTAATGGAAATAGTATGTTATGGTTAAACTAAAACTAAAAAACACAAATATACAGAAGCTATATAAAGAGTTCCAAACGATAATAATGCAAACGATGGCTCGATGGCCTCTTATTATTAAATGTTCAAAATGGAGAAGAAATTTTACCCACTTGCCAAAGGGCTCGTAGGCAATGGCTCTAGGTCCCAATGCAAGGATGTTTCCTTCCAAGCTCTGCCTCTGATGTAGTCTCACTCTGTTGTGGTGGACTAAGATGTTGGGTGGCCAACTATCGAGTCCTCTTTAGCTCCAGCTCTGGGTCACACACAATGTTGGTGTTGCTTGGGCAAATTTGGCTAGCATAACATTGTGATCACCATTTCTTCATCTCTTGGTGGGTTTATATAGGTGAGATTCAAATCCTCCTTCCCTCCCTTGCTACATGATGGATGGTGACCCAAGGGAGAGGTGTGATTCCATTGTGTGACTAAATATTCTTTTTTGTGCTCACATAATGTCTAGGGAGGCGCTAATCACTATCCTTAGGTGGTTTTCACGTAAGGAGTAACTATCCTTTGCTTGTTGTGGTCCCGGAAAGTGACTTTTTTCCATTTCCAGGAATGCACACTTATCGGGCAAAAAGTCGCGTATAAGGTGCTCTTCTCAAAGGATAAAGCATGCATTTGAGCATTTATGACTAGTTCAAATCTGATTTTCTCAAAACCTTAGAGATTTTAAATACTTCTTGATTCCATAATGTATTCCTGTCCTGTAAGTCCTTCGGCTCGACCTTAATTGATGTCGTCTTCTACTGTATGATTTTCCAGTGTTAACAGCTGTTATCACCAATCTGGCAATGCTTACATCTGAAAAATAGCTACGTTATATCCTTGTATATACAGGCTACTACAGAAAATTCATTCACGGATACGCGCTTATCACACCACCTTTGGAAAATCTACTTAAAGGGTTTGTGTCATTCCTTTTGGATGAAAAGTGCCAGAAGAACTTTGAGCTACTCAAGGAAAATATGGTATCTACACCTATTATTATTTTTCCTGATTTGGCAAAGGTATTTCACGTTCATGTTGATGCTTCAAGGATTGACTTGGGAGTGGTCCTTACGCAGCCTGGCGCTGGCGACATTGTTCACCCCATCATATTTGCTAGTCGAAAACTCTCGAGTGAGGAGTGAAATTTGCCACCACAGAGAGGGAGGGGTTGGCCATGGTCTATGCACTACAGAATTATCGGCACTATCTATTAGGAGGACACTTTAAGATGTTTACAAACCATTCGGCTTTAAACTACCTGGTTCATAAGCCTATGTTGGGGGGGGGAGGGATTTGTAGATGGCTGTTGATGTTTCAGGAATATGATTATGAAATCATAGTCAAGCCAGGGAAGTTGAATGTTGTGCCGGATCACTTGTCCCAAATTGAGACGGGCACGAAACCCACTAACTTGGAGGAAGGATTTCCTGATGCGCAGTTGTTCACCATTAAGGTCGTTGATGTGCACTTCGCTGATATCATTCAATTCTTGACTACAGGCATGGCACCAGCAGAATATTCGATACAACAAAAGAATGAGATGGTTACCCAGGCGGAAGAATTTACCATTATCGCAGGTCATTTATATAAACTAGGCACCGATGACGTACTGCAAAAATATGTTATGGGGCATGAAAGGCATGCTATCTTGGCATATGCTCATGAAGGCATAGAAGGAGGTCACTACGCAGGCAAGGCAATGGCATAAAATATCTTGTGGGCCAGGCTATGGTGACGTAGAATTACATTTGGAAGGAATAGGCTTAGACTACAGCTGGTGTTCTTGGAGTGAAGGAGGTATGCTCAAAGCGCAGGGGTGCACTGGGAGCACAAGGGTACGCTGAGCGCACCCAAGGTGCGAAAACTAGTTGTTGGAATAGTCAAATCGGGTAAAAAGAAAAAATTACCGTTGGATGGGGTGGGTGGCCGGCATTTAATGATGCGACTTTTGGAGATATTTTACTATTTACTTGATGGTAAGTTCCACATGAAATCTACCCTACCATTGGGCAATTGCCAAAGCTATAAAATAGGTGGGCTAGATCAGGCAAGGGTTCCGTATCACTTGAATAGCTCATACTTAACATGTTTATCCTGGAAAAATTTGTGTTGTAAGAATTTCCATGCCTATAGCATCTCTTTCATGTCTAAGCAACCGACTCCCTCTGGCAGTAGCAATCCCGAGTTTTTATTTCGTGCCAAGATGAAGGCTACGAATCCTATTGAACCATCAGAGCCAGAAATCTTGACGGAACAAGGCGCTTAGGAAGTGGTGGAGATTGAGTATGAGTCTAAAGAATTTTTCTCTCCCCTAGTCACAAAGAAGGGCAAGGAAAAAGCAGAAGGCTCAGGGAAGCCCCCGAAACCCGCAAAATGGGTCTGGGGGAAGCTTTGTACTTCCCCGCAGAACATAAAATCCCTGAAGGCGATGCCCGAGGCGTGTTCTTCTTAGGAGGAGGCCCAACCTGCCGACCCGATCAATTGGTTACCTCCCTTCATTCGGTCGCACAAGACCTCGACGTGCATGCCAACGAACATCGACAACTTGATCACTTATTTTCAAATGTCGTTGACCCTGGGAGATGTCCCTATCATTTTTTAACCTGTTGGGAAGCTTCACAAGATCAAATTCGACGACCACGACTTGGCCAGTTTGGAGGCCTTCCCTGAGCTGGCGCCTGAATTATACCTTGACACAATTTAGGTGGACGATGGGATCAAAATTGTGCCTCAGTGATGGGTGCATGGATTGGATGGGTTCGGGCTTCTGAAATTGCTAAGGATGCCACACTTTGGTCACTAAAACGTCACAGACTGGCTAGCCCGACAATCGCTTGCCCTAATTAATGATGGATGCCTGTGGATCCAGAACTGGATCCCCATCAGCGCTCCACTGGTTCAAAAAATTAATAGCCTTCCCATGCACGGCCCCAACACTCTAGAGCACATGGGTAAAAATTATGAGGCGTAAATTGCTGAGTATGTGCATAAGGCCTACCATGTGGAGCACAATACTCGGGCTTTTATAATCAATTCTATCAGTGACCAAGGAACATAGTTGGGCATGATGTTGTTGGTGTGAAAAATGATGAGAAAATTTTTGGTCACCTCTGTCCTGGCCTACGTAATTCAGTTAGCGGGCCAATGCGGGAAAGGGGTATGTTTTAACTGGGCCCAGTATTTGTGTGATGAGTTTCTGACTAATTTCTGCGAGTCCTAGGAGTAGGGCCGCACCTTTTGTTATTCCTGGTTACTATTTCTCATAGTGTTGGTTGCCTTGGAAGCCCCTGCGAAGTTAGTCCCCCCTGAGCTTACCTCAGACATGTGCGAAGGGGCTCGCTATGCACACTTATGGGATTCTAAGGATCTGCAACATCTCGAGGACAACCATGTTTTTTGGGTCCTCTTTGAGAGTAGCTTGACCGTAGCAATTAACTCCAAACCATGGCTATCCCTTGTCATGTATGACAGTTACAAGGACATTGCGGGATTCCAAATCACTATGCACAAAATCCAAATCAGAGAACACAAGGATAAAGCCTAGACTTTGCTCCCTTATATGGTGGTGGATGAAGAAGTTGACAACGTCATTACACTCTGGCCTCCTAACCAGAAGATCGGCTTCAGAACTGGTGCAAAGGGCATCAAATGTACCATCACATCAAAATTCACCCCCCCCTGTTTTCATCAAGGATACCAAAGGTGTGACCAAGAGTACTAAACAAGATAAGAGTGTGACCACACAACAGGATGCGCAGCAAAAGCAGACCCTCGAGAAGGATGTAGAGGCCGAGACTCAAGTAGATTCATATCCAGACCTGGGTACAGAAGTACATGAGGTAGGAGGACCTGCCCCCCCCACGGCACAAAGTAAGCAAGTGAGCCTGTCAAAATGCCTCGCAAGAAGCAGCGCTTTCAGTGAGTGGAATGAGATGAGATAGTCACGTTAACTGATGGAGACCTTGAACAAATCACTGATGCAGTCACTCTAGCCGTAGAGGATAGGTGGGTAGCCTTAGCGGAGCAATAGAAATTTGTGATTGACACACTCCAGGCCGAGCTCCGTGTGCTACAGTTGAAGATAGATACATTACAGACTAGTGTAACCCAGGTACACACACCCTTAGTCGTCAGTATCAAAGCATTAGTTATAGATGAAAGTCGCCTCTGCTCTCTACCTGGTGTAGTCCTTGTGATCTGTCCACCCGACCTGGGAATCCAAGTCTAGGCCAGTATAGAAATCCAACTAAATTTAGCAAGGCTACCTCATGAGGCCTTGCAGGATCTCCACACCTCTGTATTTTAGGAAATTCACCATCGGGACTAGCAAGTGCACCAACAACTCAGAGTGCCTGAATATAAAATTGATGCAAAGAACGTTGAAGTGTGCCTCACCACCGCAAAGCACACGAAACTTGAAAACATGATTCACCAAATTTGTGCAGATGTTACCATAGAGATCCCAGCCACAGCCACCCCTCAATAAAAGGTTGAAAGGTTGGTCGCAGCACTGAAGGTCTCCCGAGAGGAAGTTCAAATGGTAAAGGCATGAATGGAGCAGAATATTTCTAACCTCTAGGCTAAGTTGCAGCTTGAAACGTCTCTGGAGGTACGGGCCCAGTGAACTGTGCTAGTCACTATGGCTACGAACACCATTACATGGAAAATCGCGCAGGGTGCCTAATTATTAGATACAGCCATGTAGCTCTGGACCAAGGTCCAGCATGACCTGATCCTACGTGGCATCAACTAGGTCCTACAACAGAAATAAGAATAGTTCAAGACATTAGAAGCCACCCTGCCCACTCTAGTTCCTGCTCAGTGTTTGACACGGCTGCGCACCAATCACGCCCTCCAAGCTGATATTGATGAACTTCGGCAAAAGAATAAGGTCCTCGGCGACTGCCTGAAGCCTTGGGCTACTGAGACCCTCAAGCTTTCACAATATGTTGATGTCGTGGTTAAGTAGCTGAACCTGACTCTACAAAGTGTCACCATCACAACGGAAGGCCCGATTTCAGAAAAGTTGGTCGACATCGCACATAACTCCATTGCTCAGAGTGAAGGTTTGTTGCCACCATTAGTCGAGGCAATCATATTGTTGCAGGTGCAGGTGGAGACCCCACCATCACAGTGACTCGGGACGAGTCACAATATTCTGTTGGGGGACTGTCCAAACAGGGTCTCCTAAAGCTGCGAAGTTGATCCATTTTTGTAGATTTTTGTAATATTTAGTTTAACGTAGGGGTTTTGGGGTGGGTCAAAGCCCCTAATTCATTGTAATAGGTCAAGGGTAGACAAAGAGTATGAAACCATGGTTTGCAGACCATTGGATGCGTAGGCTAAATCGGTATAAATAGATAAACCTTTTTGAGTCATAGGTAAGAAAGAATAGAGATTGATGATAGTTGCGAATTGTTAGATCTGTTTGGGTCCTACTGGATGTGTGCACGGAGATCCTTAGTCCTGATGTGTGCGGACCCTATTGGTTGTGTGTGCAGGCAGTGTTGGATTGTATTGGGTTTTGAAGGCTAATATATGTGAATCTGGTTAAAGTACCTCTGTGTTATCTGAGTTATGTATTAGTGTTGATGTGAACTGTTGAATCTGCTACACTTACTGTTAGTTATCCATTGTTGCTGTGGATCTGTCTTTATTTACTGTGATCTATTGTTCATGCGTTTATGATATCATTTATGATAATGTTGATACAAGAATGCTGAGTAGATCTATGGCTGATAGTAGCTCTGTTAATTGTGGATTATACTGATTAGTGAACCTGTGAATAGATCTTTTTATAGCTATGAAGAGTATCATTGTTCCTTTTATATGAATCTATACCTGTTGATCACTATGATTATAGTTTCTATACTGATAGATTGGTACTACGCACGTGGATGCAAAGGTAATTAGTAGGTATGAGCTCTGCGATATCAGTCTGTAACTGGATCTATTAAATATGAAGCTGATAAGATGGGAATGCATCTCTTCTTGACTTACCTGCTCTTTCTCAGGGTGCAGAAACCTGGTTCCAGCACCCTCCCATACTGCTTCAGGTGAGACTTTGGCTTGTGCAAGCAGGTCACTGCCGAAAGGGCCAGTAGTATAGGGGTTTGTTGGCAAACCTTAACCTCTGAACCTGGGTCAGGACCCCTCAAGCCAACAGTAGGTATGAATTATGAAGGGAGGTCATTGAGGCTTCTTAAGTGTGCTATGCGCTCAAGGAAATCAAGGAGGGTATAGGGCACACTATCGACGGTTGAAGGGATGAAGCTTAGGCCTTCCCAAGTGTGTTGTGTGCTCAAGAGATTCCAGGATGGCATAGGGCACAAGAATGAAGGTTGAATGGGTTAGACTTCGGACTTCCCAAGTGCTCTATGCACTCAAGGGAGCCAAAGAGTGTGCAGGGTGCAAGGCTAAAGGCTGAAGGAACTATGATGTTGCTTTGATGGTGCACCATGCGCTCAATAACGAGGAAGGCTTTCTTTAATGGTGTAGTTTAGAAAAAAGAAGGGGGAATGATTCTTGGATTGTGATATGTGCTCTTGGATGGAATAAGGCACATTGCAAAACAATTAAGGGGTTCGTACTAAGGCCTAAGAGTGTGACATACACTCTCCTAGACGTAGTGAGCTAACTTGTGCAACAAAAATGTGTTGAAGCCTGAATGGTAGAACAAGGGGCACACACAATGAGTTTAGACATGAAATCAAGTGTGACATGTACTAACTCATCAATAATACTTAGTAAACTTGAACAATGAAGAGTAAAAATTAAAACACCAGTTTACAAACACTCCCCAAGTACAATAAAAAAAGTGTGTGGAACTGCGACCAAAATCATCATTTTAGAACAAACATTGGTATTATAACCATGAAGTGCACCATATATTTTGTAAACAATGTGACGACACTTAGTAATGATCAAGAACACTTGAAACATGTGGAATGACTTTAAGCAACACTTGACGACCAAAGCGACACTTGATGCGAAAATTTGGTAGGCTCCAAAATTTGAATGTAGTGAAGTTTTGGAGGGTGTTGTAGCAGTGACAAAACACTCTCAGTAAGTCATCCCCGATAAACTCAAAGCATGATTAATATAATTATATGTGGGAACCATCAGGGCCTGTAAATTTTTTCCTTTTGTAAGCTTTGCATCACGAGTTCTAATTTTTCCTTTGTGGCCTCCCTTATCAAATCCTCCTTTTCATATTCATCTACAAGCCTTGGGATGTAAATTTTCATTTGAAGAATTTTATCGATATTCACTCTATCAACCTTTTAAAAAATGGATTTGAAGTAAGAGCATCCTTCCTCTACAATATACTCAAAGGTAGAAGCCTTTGATCCATCAACTTTAGTTATTTATCAAATGGTATTTATGGATGTTCTATGGTTGGATATTTTGGGAGAGAAGAGCCACAATGCTCTACTCTCTAATCTCCACTCCTTTTCCTTACCTAAAAAGATGTTTCTTTTTTTCTCTTCAAGAGATTTGAGTGTTATTTTGATATGTATTTAAAAATTTCTTCAGAATTATGAAAATTTTCATTTGAGTCAGTTAGGTTTTAATCCTCTTTTGTGAAATTATTAAACACATAAAAACGTAATTTAAACTAATTTTTTACATAAAAATAGAAGAAAAAATCACCATAACAATAAACACACAACAACAATTGAAGAAGCAGTTCACCCCTCCTGGGCTACGTCTTTTGATCCATCTTCCAATGGATGGGCCTCTTTCATTATGCTCTAAAAATATTGTTTACCTACATTTACAGTGCTGAAATGGCTTCGATACCTATTCCAAAATCTTCAGAGCTATCAAAAACCCCTGTTTAGCCTCTTTTTGCTCCCAAAAAGGCCAAAAAATGAAGAAGTTATTGTCCCTCCATGTTTTCTAGCATTTTGTCCCACAATTTTGCCCTCCTAAAAAATGCCCCACAATTTCACCCCTAATAGCTCTAACGGGGAAAATTTTCCGCCAACATCTAGCATAATTTGTGGGATGGTTTAAATGCCCAATAATGCCTTAAAACCTAATTTTAAACCATTTGAGTCATGAATAAATATTTTAATATTAAATATGGGCAGGGTCAGGCTAAGCCCTCGCCCCTAGTCCCATCCTTTTTTTCTGTGGGTGTGGTGACCAGGGTTGGGGATAGCCCCAACCCTCCCCTAGATGCACCTTCATATGCCTTAAAATACAATTTTAAGACTATGAAGGCTTGTTGGTGGGAGGTCACAGGTTCGACCCCTGCTGACCTCACCTTGATCCTTACATAAATCGTAGCCAGCTGGGAAGTGCCACATGCCGACCTCCGATTGGGCCATCTTTTGGCCTCTCATTCACCTGTCAACATCCAATAGCATTGCCTCAATTCCAACCAATTAGGAAATTACAAATGGCGCACTCTGATTAGCCCAACAAGGTATAGTCAACTTTCAATGATCAACGGTCCAGTTAGCAGTACGGACTGCTGACTGGGCAACCCTATCATCCAAAAACCAATTTTTTTAGTTGTTTCTAAAAGCGCACATAAAATGATTGCAGGAGCATACAAAGTCAGTTTTTCGCAATATGAGTTGTGTCAGATTCATAATGATGAGATCTATGCAAGAAAATAAGTTTCGTTTAATTCTGATGACTTTGAATTTTGAGCATAAAATCGATCTACTAGATGATTCCTCCACACTAGAAGCTTTTGGACCCAAAAATATCACTTTCAATTGACAAAAAAGTGAGGGTATATTTTTCTCAAACTTCCAATCTCAATCCATTTGGCTTTGCTAGGGTTTCTAACCTTGAGACCCACACGAAGATATTTCATGTTTCCTCGTTTTGAAGTCCTTATTTTTCTATCAAGGATAGTGTCTTGCTTCAATTTTTTATATATTTAATAGAGAAACATTAAATTGAAGGCATTTGAACATTCTCTCCTTGATATTCAATCAAAGGAATCTCATACAATATTAGATTATCAACATTAACAACTGCACAAATTTGCATATATAAAGGCAAATCCATCCTGAGGCATTATTACCAATATTTTCAAGAATTCTGAATGGACCATATTGAATTGATTTCAGTTTTTTACCTTCTCCTTGAAGCCTTTCTTTGCTAATGTGAAGCCAAACTTCATCACTGACTTGGAAATTGTGATCTATACTATGCTTATCATGTCTTGTCTTGTACATGAGTTGAATCTTCTCCAATTGTTCTTGAACTGTTTGATGTACCAATTTAACTCATTCAATGAATATTTTAGCTTTGTCTATGTCACTATGACCATAAATAGCAACATATTTCCCAAAGATAAAATCTGAAGGAGATTTAGGCAAGTATCCCAAACATGCCTCAAATGGCGAGGTTTGAGTCGAAGAGTGCTTGGCTCGGTTGTAAGCATGTTGAATATAGTGGAAATTTTCATCCTACAACTTAGGATGCTTGCTACAATAACCATGAAGAATATGTATCACTATCCTTTTCATCACCTCTATTTGGATGTCATTTTGCATATGAAATGATGTACTCTTTTTCAATTTGGTGTCCATGATCCCCCATAATCTTGACCAAAATTTCCCAAGAAAGAGAGAATCTTGATCACTAACAATGGATATGGGCAACCCAAAATGCACCCATACATTCTGAAAGAATAACTGAGTGGTTTGTTCTGTTGTGACCTCATTTTTACAAGGCATCAAAATACACATTTTGTTGAACCTATCCACAAATACATAAAGATAATCATGACCTCTCCTAGACATAGGTATACCCCCTACAAATTCCATGGAAACACTCTCCCATGGACGAGAAGGTAGAGGAAGTTGTGTATACAATCCTAACTTCCTATTGCTAGGCTTACTGGAAACACATAATGAACATCCTTTAATAAAGCATGACACACTTTCAAGCATTCAAGGCCAATAAAAATAACTATGTAGTTGTGTAACCGTCTTACCTACACTGAAATGACCAAAAATAAGAGAAGTATGGGCTTCTCTTATCATGTTGACTCTTTCTCCCTGTGGAATACAAATCTTGCCAAGATGTTACAACAAGTTATCATGCATATGATAATCCAATTCCTCTACTTAGTTACCTTGACTCAAAGTCACATATACATCTTGAAAATTACTATCTAAGGCATATCTTCAACATAGCTCTCATGAAAAACAAAATTATGCTGAAGAATAGTGGTTTCACTAACAATAGGCCTAGAAATCATATCAAAAAATTTATTATAAATACATTTCTTATACCTTATCACTAAGTCTAATGGTTGAAAAAACCCATCCATTGAAAGTTCCTTGATTGATGCAGCTTTGTGTGTGATTGCAAGTATTGCAAGGGCTAATGATCTATGTGAATGATTTTATCTTCACCCATCAAGTAGCGTATCCAATTTTTCACACTTTCCACCAATGCATACAATTCCTTGTCATATGTAGGATATTTAATAATTTCACCATTAAATTTTTTTGAATGAAAACATATGGGCTTACCATGTTGCATTAAGACTGAACCCATGGCATAGTCGCTTGCATCATTCTGGATTTTAAATGACTGTCTCAAGTCTAGAAGTGTAAGTACATGAGATGAATTGATATTTTCATTTAGTGCATCAAATGCCTTTTGTTGCTTACTTCCCCAATGGAATACCTACTTCACACTTGTCAATGATTGCAATGGAGCTATGATAGAAGAGAAGTTAGCATTAAACTTCCTCCAATATTGGCCTGCTCCCAAAAAAACTTCTAACCTTTGTCACAGTTTTCAGCCTTGGCCAATTAAAAATGACATCAACCTTTGAGGGATCTATTTTCAACTCTTCTCCTCCAACAATATGACCCAAATAGACTAAGGAAGTTTCCCCAAACTCACACTTTGACATCTTCAAAAACAAATATTCTTTCTTCAAGACATCAAGTACCATTTTGACATGCATGAAATTTTCTTCACGAGGTTTACTGAAAATTAAAATGTCATCTAAGTATACTATCACAAAATCGTCTAGAAATGGGCTCAATATGTCATTCATCACACACATGAAGGTCGCAGGAGCATTACAAATACCAAAATGTATAACTAGCCACTCAAACAAACCTTGCTTTGTTTTGAATGTTGTCTTCCATATTTCTCCTTCAACAATTCTAATTTGATGATAGCCACTCCTTAAGTTCAACTTAGTAAAATACTTAGCATCTTTCAATTGATCAAGTAAATCATCAATTCTAGGAAGTGGGTAACGGTTCCTTACCGTAATCTTGTTCAATGCACGGAAGTCCACACACATGCGCCATGTTCCATCCTTATTTGGCACCAAAAAATATGGGAAGTGCGTGCAAAGTACTTGGTCGAATGATCCCCTTGTCAAGCAACTCTTGGATTTCATTTTTAATTTCTGCATTTTCCATCACTGACATCGTGTACATGCCAATGTTAGGAAGAGGACAATCTTGTTGCAATTGGATTTCATGTTAGATTCCTCTTTTGGGAGGCAATCCCTTGGGATCCTGAAACATATCAACATATTGCTTAACAACCTCAACCAAATAAAATTTCAACTTTGAATCACAACCATGAAAGGCTTCATTATCAACATCATTCTTTTGTTTGACCATTAAAAGCATAAAATTATTTCTAGAGTTAATAAGTCTCTTCATTTGTCCAAAATCCACAAGTGAAATATTTAGGTTCTGTCGATGTTCTCTAACAATGTACTTAATACCATATTTGAACAAGTGATACTTTTTTTTATGGTGATAAAAAATAGCTTTCCTATCATAAAGATATGGGCTTCCCAAAACAATACCAGAAATATCAAGTGGAACTACACCAAGTTCAACTTCATTAAGAAAGTCTATTGTGATTGCAAATCTAAGTATGCATTTCCTCTTCAATTGTAAATTTGAATTCTTGCATATCCAACCTAAAGGATAAGGTCTTGGATTAGCAATGGTCTCTAAATTTAACTTCTTGACTAAGTCTTCAGAAATTAGATTTTTTTTTGAACCACTATCAAAGTGTGTATCAATTTTGGTATGATTTGAAATAACTCGAATATGGAAAAGTTAAATTATTGTTTTCTCATCTTGAGTATCATTAGGACAACTTGAAGAACTAGTGCTTTCTATGTCCTTACCTTTCATTCCCATTGTTGTGACCTTTGTTTCATCTCGCGAATCGGATCCTAAATCATGGTGTGTAGTTGCACCTGTCTTTTTCTTCCCTTTGTTCTTAAAAATTTTGGTCTCATCTTAGGATGAAGTTTCCAGCAGTGTTCTTCATCATGGCAATCTTTTGCACAATGCTTGCATGTTAATTTTTCTCCCTCTTTCTTGATGGAAGCATTCTTCTTCCTTTGTCCTTTGAACTTACCCTTCCCTTTGTCTGCACTTTGAAATGGATTTTTGTTTCCCTCCTATGGAACATTGTTCCCTCTTGCTTCTAGGTGTGTAGCATGTACACAAACCTCATCTAAACTTGTAGGGTTAAACATGAGTATGGTATGTCTCAAATAGTTATGCAAACCTCCAATGTATTTCAGCAAAGTATCTTGTCATGATATATCTACAGCCAATATTAGTGCTCTTCTTCTAAAATATTGAGTGTAGCTTTGCACACTTTGACCCTTTAACTACCTAAAGTTTTGCCAATCCATAATATCTTTTTGCATATATTCTAATGGATATAATTTTCCTTTTAGTGTAACAACAAAGTTATTCCGAGAGGTTAAGACCTTACCATGTGTCTTCATGTCCTCTTGTGTTTTAGCTTCCCACCAAATAAGAGCAGCAACTTCCAACATTAATGAAGCAAGCTGAATCTTGGTGTCATCATCCTTGATCCTTTGTATCCTGCAATACACTTTAAGTTGATGAACCCAATTTTCTATTCTTTCAACATTTACCTCACCATTATACATAGGAAATTCGAATTCTATATTAATTTTCAACAATGGAGTTTTTTCATGTCCCTTTGGCGAATGTGGAGGTGTTGGTGAAGGAGTTGTTATGAAATAAGATGATGGTGAATATGGTGGTGAGTATATAGGTGAAGATAATGGTGGTGTCAAAGTTGGTTTGTCACCATTCCCTTTTGGAGGTTTGTCCCCATCTCCTCCTGAAGGTTTGGAGCTCTCACCTTGCAACCTTATGTTTCTCTCCTCATAGAGAACTTTCACCATTTGTGCCATATCAAATAATTTTTTCCTGCAGGCTTTCTCATCTTCTAACATGTTATAAGGCTCCCCTTCATGTGACATACTTGTTGAAGCTTCAACTGCAATTTGAGGTAGAATTTGTAGTGGAGATTGTGGAAAATTTTCTCCTTGTCCTTGACCTAACTTGAGGACTTGCAACCACAAGATTCCCTTATCCTATATTGAGCTTCAACCTTGTAAGCATCACATACACTTGCAAAAAATTAAACCCTCACAGAAACAAGAAAACCTATGCCCTGATACCAAACTGATCTGTATATAAAAATTACTTGAGGATTATGAAATTTTACATGTGATCCAATTAGGTTTTAAGCCTCTTTTATGAAATTATTAAACACATAAACATGTAATTTAAACTGAATTTTTACAGAAAAATGAAAGACAAAATCACCATAATATTAAACACACAAGAGCAATTGATGAAGGATTTAGCCCCTCCTGGTCTACGTCTCCTAGTCTAGCTTCTAATGGTTGGGCCTCTTTCATCATGATCTAAAAATGGTGTTTACATACATTTATAGTGCTCAAATAGCTTCAATACCTACTCCAACAACTTTAGAGCTACAAAAAACCCTAGTGTAGCCTATTTTTGCTCCCAAAAAGGCCAAAAATTGAAGAAGTTATGGTTCGTCCAAGTTTTCCAGCAATTCGTCTTAAAATTTCACCCTCTCGCAAACCGCCCCACAATTTCGTCCCAAAAAGCGCTAACAGGGAAACCTTTCTGCCAACATCCAGCGCAATTTGTGGGATCATTTAAATTCCCAATAACACCATGAAACCAAATTTTAAACCATATGAGTCAAGGCCAAATATTTTAATGGGCAAGGCCAGGTTAAGCCCTGGCCCCTGGTCTTGCCCCTTCTTTCCGTAGGCGCATTGACCAAGTCTAGGGCTAGCCCCAACCCACCCTAAAATGCGCCCTCAAATTCCTTCAAATAAAATTTTAAGACTATATGGTTAAGAAACACGACAGTGGCATAGTGGGAAGTTCATTGGCTTGTTGGTTGGAGGTTGTAATGTTTATACTTAGCCTTAGCTAAGAGCAGACATTCAATTTTGATTTAATTTATGTTTTATGAATAGATAAATAAAGGAGGACATGTAAAACTCCTAAAAAGTATAAATAAATCAATTCCCATGAGAACAGAGACAAATCAGGGCTATGTAAATAATCACTTGCAGGTATGAAAGAGGTTTGAGCCAAAGATTGGGTCCACCTTGACCAAGTCAACTGCACTATCTAGGTTCATTTCATCTCCAAAAGGGATTGCGCAGTTTTAGAAGGGAGCCTCTAATGTGAAGAGGGCTAACTCATCAAAGTGGTTTAGGGTTTGAAAGGGCTTTCTCAACTTATAAAAGAAGGAGAAGAGCAACATGAAGAGGTTGTTGATGAATTATATTTCTGAAGTATTTGTTTGCTTAGACAAATACCATTCTGTGCTGTTTAGTGGAGGATTGTCATTGGAATTCTTGTTTAGGGGTGTCATCTCTTCCCTTGTGGATCATTGGAGGAGTTCTTTGTTGAATTTGGCCACTATCTAGTTTGAGACCAAGCTCTATTATTCATGAGCAGTGCTGGCCCATTCAGGGTTTTGCAGCTGCTATCTTTTGTAGCAAGTGGTATTCTAGATCTGTTTAGATCTAGCTTGTTTTGAGAGGATTTCTCTGTTGGAATGTGTTCTCCAGCATCCAAAGAGATAGCTGATCCATATTTTGTATAAATCTGTACTTTCATTCTAGTTATTTAGTCTCCTCCACCCTCCACGCAGTTTCTGCTTAATACTACGTTATTTTGTGAGAGGGCTTCCTTGTTTCAGCTTGGTATCAGTTTGGAGGAAGATCTCTTGGTGTTAGGCTTGCCTTCCCTTAGTGATCCATGGATTGTGTTTTTTATCCATGTATCTATAGATCTGATCTATTTTAGTAATAAAATTTAGCTTCAAAAATTTCAGGGTTTTCTGCAGCACTGTAAATTGTAATTCAGATCTACAGCTTATTATGCAATATTTTGATGTAATTCCAATTGGATCTTGTTCTTCAAGTCTTGTAGTTTCTAGATCTGTATTAGATCTAATGTTTCATCCATAGATATGGCATATATCTGAGATGTAATGTACAACATCTGAACCATCTGAAAAATAAATTTGTCTATGTATTTCTGCAGTTTATTCCTAGTTGTAGCTCTAATTTCTGAAGGGATTTTTCCCTAGTTCTCTTTGTAATCTGTTGTAGAGGAAATAAGCTTAAATATAAATCTGATTTACTATTATATATATTAATTTTCATATTTTTTTCTGTCCTCCTTTGAGCTTCAGTCAAAACTGCGCAATTCTAGTAGCTAGGGTTTTCAAGTCTTCTCTTTGGCTGATCTCTAGCTAGTCTTGACTGTGGGAGATCTGTTTAATGTGCTTAAACTTATTTGTTTTAGCTAAAATTCTGTATAAGTCAAATACAACCTAAATGAGGGGATCCCAGCTCTGATCTACATTATTCTTGCTTAGATTTTCTTATACAGGGTTTTCATTGAAGACCTTGTTGAGATTCCTCAAAAGGGATTATTCCAATTTCTATAGGCAGAGTCTACAGTTGGCCAGGTAGCCTCTGGTTCTCACCCTCTTTTTAGAGGTGACATAACTAGTAAATTCCTCTATATTCCATCTCTGAAAGAGATTCTTGAGAATCCACAAAAGGGAATGTTACAGTGGTATCAGAGCATGATCTCTGGCTCAGCCTGTGAGATCTAGCTATCGGAGAGGTGCTAAGGAGAAGAAGCAAGCAGAAAGTGGAAAGGATGGAGAGGATGAGATTACTCTCATCCATTTTCAGATCAAATAATAGCCTCTCCAAGGAGGTTCAACCAATGGGAGACGAAAGGCACAATGAAACTCCAAGAGGGTTTCAAGGTGGAGAAAGTTGCAGTGAAACCTCTAGAGGGTTTCAGGAGGAAGGAGAAAATGGATGCACTTCTAGTTCTCATGGAGGAAGTGAAAAGTATGGGGGGCCACAAGAGAAAGTGGATATATGGCCAAAGGATGAGGATCTATCTTCTCCACCTGAGGTGGCTTCTACCAGCGCAGTCATGATCATAGAAGGACAGTCAACCATATCAACAGTTGGATCAGCCAACGCATTGAAGAGAGAGACTTTTGCAGCCCTACAAGATGTCTCAAGAGGTCCCAAAAGTATGCATAAGTTTCCAAGCTATAACATTTCTGAAGAGTTCATGAAAGGCTTTGGAAATTTGTCCTCACATGGCCTAGGATCGAAATGCCTTGTTGATGAGGAGAGGCAAGCTTGCACAGCACTAGACAACTTGGGTTTTCCCCAAGAAAAGATCAAAATCCATCTCGTTGCACCCTTATTGAGTTGCATGCAGCATAATGGATTATGGTGCAAGGATTTGGGGAGCATCATGGATGAGGTGCCATCTCCTAATGATGTTTTGTTTTTAAAACACTTGGGTTCTGTTGGATTCAAGGGGTTGATTGGTGGGAGATATCTCTTAAGAGACCTCCAATGGGTTACATCTCAACCTCGCATAAGGTGTAAGGAGGAATACTTGCTCTGGGAGATTGGTGGTCTTCATTGGGAAGATGCCTAGGGAAAGGATCATCAAGGGTAGCCCTACTTGGATGAAGAAGGATGGGTAGAAAGAAAGAGGCTTGTGAGCCACTTGCAAATCTATGATACAGGCCAGCAAGAAGCATGGCTGCGCTGGTTGCTTTTGGGTGAGTATGGTCACTACCCAAAAATTTCTACTTCCTTATCTCATGCCTTAAGCTTCAGTGATGGGATGCATAAGAAGAAGGCATGGGTGTTGTGGCCATTAAGAAGAGAGGTTGGACATTACATGATGGATCCTATGTCCATATATTTTCTTTTGTTTGAGGTATGTCTCATGTGCTCACATGCATTTATGTTTGAGATATATTCCATGAATGAAAATTGTCATGGGAGGAAGGATGACTTCCCCATGGTATATGAGGGAGCTGATTTGCACTATGTTGATGAGGCATCTCACATGTATATCATTATTTTATTGCTCCATGGTCTACATTTTTATAATGCAAGGATGCAGCAAGGGTCCTTGTTGCTATGGCTATTGTTGAGAGAGCATGGGCTGAAATTTATCCATACTCATCATGATGTTTTATAAGGAAAGTATGGCACCATGTATAGTTATTTTGATCATGTACAACTGATATATTTTTATTTACTGCCATATAGTAAAATGGCACTTATGCATAGCTAGCACATTGTTGAAGGGCAACTTTCCATATGACACCTTTGGCATAAAGGAGGTCAAGAAGAAGGAGTTCTATTTCAGCCAACCCTTTTCTATGAGGCTCAACAAGATCAACTTGAGGAGATATTGTTGTGGGGGCCTTGAAGAAGATCTACATCATCATTGCAAAAGATGCATGAAACATGCAAAAATGGAGCTGCCACATGACTCTTTGAGAGATTTGAATAAGCTCACTTTTTCTTCTTTGGAAGGAGAAAGTAGATCCATGCACCACTCCTTTAATTGGGGGAAGCTACATAAGCACTTGCAAGAGTGCATCGGTTATGAGGATTTGGAGTAGCCAAGGGACTCTATGCAAGATTCATTCCAGCCACCTCTTCCTACTCTTGAAGGAGGATAAATATCCATGCACAACCCCATGAGTATGAGAGTTTGGAATGGTAAGAAATATGATCTTGTGGAGTATGTTTATTTTTCTAATTTGGCACATTCTCTTACCATATGTATGGAGGCCATGGCTCCTAAAAGGATTAATATTACATGAAAATCTCATGGCATTGATGAGGCCAATAAAAATTCCAAAGCTGGCCACTCCCTTGAGGTGCAAAGGTAGATTATCTATCATGATGGGTGCTTCCCAAAGGCACCTAATGAGGGCTTCACTTTCAGCCATGTCAAAGTGACCCATGCAGAAAAGATGTGGTGGGAGTACCACCTATCACCCTCAGATCTAACAAGGAGTGCACTGCGCGGGTACCTTATGTGGGATTGTGACCCACCCCCTGAAGTGCAAATTTCAGTTTGCCTATATTCGATTTTTCTTCCATACATAAATGACATATTGGTATTGTTTATGGGTATGTATGGGAAAAAAGTAAGTAGTGTACATGTGCCACATGGGATGGAACTTTATCTTTTACTTCATGATACATGTTTCATATTTGACATTGCTTCACCCATGTTCATTTCTATTGAGTTTTACACTCCTGAAGGGGCAGACTATGCACATATCATGTTAGCATTGGAGGAGCAGTTTCTGACGTATTGGCTTGGTGAGCACTTTATCAATGATGAGAGCTTGATTCTTGATGGTGCCATCAATGGAGAAGGAGAAGAACTACAACTCTTACCATGTCAGTTGCTTGAGGACAAGCAACATTTTGGAGGGGAGGAATGTAATGTTCCTACTTAGCTTTAGCTAAGAGGAGACATTCAATTTTGATTTAATTTATGTTTTATGATTAAATTAATAAAGGAGGACATGTAGAACTCCTAAAAAGTCTAAATAAATCGATTCACATGAGAAAAAAGACAAATCAAGGCTATGTAAATAATCACTTTCAGGTGTGAAAGAGGTTTGAGCCAAAGATTGGGTCCACCTTGACCAAGTCAACTGTGCTGTCTAGGTTCATTGCATCTCCAAAAGGGACTGCGCAGTTCTAGAAGGGAGACTCTAATGTGAAGAGGGCTAACTAATCAAATTGGTTTAGGGTTTTCAAGGGCTTTCTCAACTTATAAAAGAAGGAGAGAAACATGAAGAGGTTGTTGATGAATTATATTTCTGAAGTATTTGTCTGCTTAGACAAATACCATTCTATGTTGTTTGGTGGAGGATTGTGATTGGAATTCTTGTTTAGGGGTTTCATCTCTTACCTTGTGGATTATTAGAGGAGTTCTTTGCTGAATTTGGCCACTATCTAGTTTTATACCAAGCTCTATTATTCATGAGCAGTGCTGGCCCATTCAGGGTTTTGCAACTGCTATCTTTTGTAGCAAGTGGTATTCTAGATCTGTTTAGATCTAGCTTATTTTGAGAGGCTTTCTCTGTTGGAGTGTGTTATCTAGTCTCCAAAGAGATAGATGATCCATATTTTCTATCATATCTATACTTTCATTCCAGTTATTCAGTCTCCTCCACCCTCTGCGTAGTTTCTGCTCAATAATGCGTTATTTTGTGAGAGGGCTTCCTTGTTTCAGCTTACTATCAGTTTGGAGGAAGATCTCTTGGTGTTAGGCTTGCCTTCCCTTGGTGATCCATGGATTGGTTTGCTGATCCATGTCTCTATATATCTTATCTATTTTAGTAATAAAATTTAGCTTCAGAAATTTCTGGGTTTTCTGTAGCACTGTAAGTTGTAATTCAGATCTACAACTTATTATGCAATATTTTGATGTAATTACAATTGGGTCTTGTTCTTCAAGTCTTGTAGTTTCTATATCTGTATTAGATATGATGATTCATCCATATATATGGCAGAGATATGAGATATAATGTACAACAGCTGAACCATCCGAAAAATAACGCTATGTATTTCTGCAGTTTATTCTTAGTTGCAGCTCTAATTTCTGAAGGGATTTTGCCCTAGTTCTCTTTGTAATCTGTTGTAGAGGAAATAAGCTTAAATATAAATCTGATTTACTATTATATCTCTAAAGTATCAGATATTTGGCTGTCCTCCTTTGAGATTCAGTCAAAACTGCGCAATTCTAGTAGCTGGGGTTTTCAAGTTGTAACAACTCTTCTCTTTGGCTGATCTCTAGCTAGTCTTGACTATGGGAGATTTGTTTAATGTGATTAAACTTATTTGTTTCAGCTAAAATTTTGTATATAAGTCACATACAACCTAAATGAGGGGATCCCAGCTCTGACCTACATTATTATTGCTCAGATTTTCTTATACAGCGTTTTCATTGAAGACCTTGTTGAGATTCCTCAAAAGGGATTACTCCAAGTTCACAAGTGAATAATTTGTGTGATGAAAGGAATGGGAGGGAATAAATGATGATAGTATTGATTCTACTTTTACACCCTGAATCATGTTCTCATGTACAAATATAATTTGAGGAGAGAGGAAATTGATCAATATTCGAAGGGCCAAGGTGTTAAGTCCCTATATTAATAGTGTAGTCCCTTATTATGTTAGTGTAGCCCCCCTTATTGTTATTTTTGTACCCCTGTAAGTCCCATATTTTTATTATTTTTCCCTTACATTATTATTGTTAGGTCGGCTAGGGTTACATTATGGCCCCACTAGGATTACATTGTGGCCCCATGGACTCCTATATATAGAAAGGAGGTTTTGTCATTTGTATCATCCAAGAATTTTTCATTCATGTAATATATTGGAGGTTTCCCCCTCGAAGTGGCTTATTTCTAAGGCGTTGATATCTCTTTTCTTCTAAATTTTGAGCTGGTTTCACAACTTTTGGTATCAGAGGTTTGGATTCTAGGGTTTCGCTACTCCAAACAGGTCATAGTGGCATTTTCGCTATAACTTTGTTTCTACGAAGGTTGAGAAGTTGACATTTTTAGAGTGCGAAGATGAAATCCATAGGAATATCTTCGCAAAATTTTAGAGATTGGTTCGCAATAGTTTCAGAGATATGATCTGTGGAAGTTAGGGCGTTTTGAAGGCTCCTGAATTTCATTTAAAAGGGTCATCGTGAAAGTTTCGCTATAACGTTTTTTCTACGAAGGTTCATAAGCTGAAATTTTTAGAGCGTGAAGCTGAAATCTGTAGGAACATCATCGAATAATTTTAGAGCTTGGTTCGCAATATTTTTGGAGATATGATCTGTGGACATTAGGTCTTTGTCAGGCTCCTGAATTTCATTTCAAAGAGGTGATCATGGGAAAATATTCATAACTCTCTCTCTGGGCATGGGATTGGAATTCTGTAAAAATTAACTAGAATTACACAGACTTTGGTTTCCTATCTATAAATTTTAGAGCCAAAGGAGAAAACAACGACACGTGGCAAATCGTACAAGTTCGCTCTACTGAACCAGTCCATAATTAGGTCATTGTGGGAGATTGGACATAAATTTTCCTTGAAGAATCCAAATCAAGTCAGACCTGTGGAATTTGAAAGATGCTTCAGAGGACTACTACAGGGCCTAATTTCAAATATTAAGGATCTGCAAGTATAGAGATAAGTAAATTTCAATATCGAGCTCCTCAAAAGCAAGTAAAAGAATAGATATCAGTATTGGATTCTAAAATTCCCCCTTAAAAAAAATCAACACCGATTAAGCCTTTAGAAGGCTCTACTATGACTCATGAAGATGAAGAATGGCAACATGACATATCAAAATTACAAGAGCAAGTGCAACAAATTTCTCTCTCGCAAAGAGCAACAAAAAATAACATGGAAGTTTTGAAGAAAGGCATGAAAACTAAGATGGATGGTTTGAAGAAAGGTGTGGAATTTAAGATGGATGGTTTGAACGATGGCATGGAAACTAATATGGATGGCATGGAAGCTAGCATGGAATCTAATATGGATGACATGGAAGCTAAGATGGAAAACATGAAGAATGATCTAAAAGAAGACATGGAAGGTTTGACAAAGTTGATACAGGAAATGTTTCCTAATGGTGAAAAGATTGTAGAGGAAACTCATGATGAGAACAAAATAAATGTTAATCGTGATTTCATAAACTCTAATGTTGGAGGGAAGAACCACCATATTCCAAAAATGGATATGAGGACTTTTTATGGAAAGGATCCTGTAACATGGATACTACAGATGGAGCAATATTTTTATCTCAATAATGTGCAAAACACATAAAATGTGCGCATTTCAACTTTACATTTAGAACAAAATACATTTTTATGGTATCAATAGCTTTTCTCTCGTAAAAAAATTGTCACTTGGTCAATTTTTACGGAGGAAATGATAGCACATTATGAGGATACAAAGAGCAACACTTTATTTAGCTAATTGATAAATCTCAAGAAAAAGTGTTCAGTGGGGGAGCACATTGAGGACTTCCAAAAATTGAATATAAGGGTAACTGATATTTCAGAGGAACACAGGATTGATCTCTTCATAGGTACTTTAAAGGATAACATCCAACATGAAGTTCGTGTTTTGGAACTTGATTCATTGGAGAAGACATTCAAGTTGGCAAGAAAAATTGAATGTAAAATTATGGTGATAAGGAAGCCTACCATTCACTTCTATAAAGATGGAAGTGTTTCTACTCCTAAATTTCCACAACCTACATGATTGACACCACAATAATTGGAAGAAAAAAGAGCAAAAGGGCTTTGCTACAGTTGTGATAGCAAATACACTAAAGGTCATAAGTGTGCTGAGAAGAAAATATTTTACATAGATTGTGAAGAGGAAGAAGAAAATGAACAAGAAGAGGATATACACCAGGAACTAGCCCTAGAAGAGGAAGAAATGAGTCCGACCATATCGTGTAATGCATTGGCAGGAATTACCACTCCTCAAACTCTCAAGATAGAAGGACATATCAAGAAGAAAAAGGTAATAGCGTTGATTGATTCAGGTAGTACTTATAATTTTATTCATTGTAAGGTAGCCAAGGAATTGAATTGTTTCCTATACCCAACACAATAATGTCAAGTGATGGTTGCAAATGGAGGAACTATGAATTTCTCTGGAAAATGCCATAATATCAAGCTAACCATGGTGGAATATGTATTGAATAGTCCAATGCTTTCCATTCCTATGGGAGGTGCTAATGTTGTACTAGGAGTACAGTGGTTACAATCTTTGCGGACGCTAGCCTTTAATTTTCAAGAATTTTTCTTGAATTTTTTTTTCAGAAGGAAAGGAAGTTCAATTACAGGGTATTGCAGGGAAGACGGGAAATATAATAAGCTCTAATGTCATGACAAAGCTCCTAAAGAAAGAACAATGAGGCATAATTGCACAATTATGCTCACTAGAAGTTCCAACATCAAAATCATCTATTTCTTCAGATCTCCAAAAAGTCTTGGACAATCATTCCATGGTGTTTGAAACTCCCAAAGGACTCCCACCTATTCGTGATCATGATCATGCTATTCATTTGATTCCAGGAAGTGTTCCTCCAAACATCAGGCCTTATAGATATCCTTACTTCCAAAAGAGCGAAATTGAAAGTATGATTGCAGAAATGTTAGAGGCGGGTATAATTCAACCTAGTCAAAGTTCTTTCTCTGCTCCTGTAGTATTGGTACACAAGAAGGATGGATCATGGAGAATGTGTCCGGATTATAGGGACCTCGATAAGCTCACCATTAAAGATAAATTTCCCATTCCTGTGATTGATGAATTATTGGATGAATTACATGGAGCAATTTATTTTACCAAGTTGGATCCTCGTTCAGGATATCATCAAATTAGAATGAAGACTGAAGATATTCCAAAAACAGCATTTCGAACTCATGAGGGTCATTATGAATTTTTGGTCATGCCTTTTGGCCTTACCAATGCACCTTCTACATTTCAAGGGTTGATGAATTCCATTTCCAAACCCTTCCTTAGAAAATTTGTGCTAGTATTTTTTGATGATATACTAATCTACAACAGGTCTTGGAAGGATCATGTTCAACATGTTGACAGGGTGCTCAAACTATTGTAGGAGAAACAATTATATGAAAAAGCATCCAAATGTTTCTTTGCAGTACAAGAGGTTGAATATCTGGGTCATATTGTATCTCACGAGGGTGTTAAGGTAGACCCTAACAAAATTAAAGCCATTAAGGAATGGAAAGTCCCCACAACCATAAAGCAATTGTGAGGATTTCTTTGGTTAATAGGGTATTATCGCAATTTTGTTAAGAATTATGGGAGAATAGTAGCACCTCTAACAACATTATTGATGAAAGATGCATTTTCATGGACTCTTGAAGCAACTAAGGCCTTTGAACATCTTAAAGAGGCAATGTGCCTAGCACCAGTCTTAGATACGGCAGACTTCACAAAAACCTTTATTGTGGAATGTGATGCCTCAGGAAATGGAATTGGTGTTGTTTTAATGCAAGAAGGAAGACCCATTACTTTTGAAAGTTGTCCAATAAAAGGAAAGTATTTACAGAAAGCTATTTATGAGAAGGAAATGTTAGCAATACTACATGCACTAAAGAAATGGTGACCTTACCTAATGGGAAGACACTTCAAGGTAAAAAATTATCATGATAGTCTTAAACACTTTTTGGAACAAAGACTATCTTCATAAGAGCAGCAAAAATGGGTTACAAAGATGTTGGGTTATGACTTTGAAATAATCTACAAAAAAGGGAAGCTAAATGTTGTTGCATATGCACTCTCAAGAAACAATGAAGAGGTGGAAGAATTTCTTTGTGCCATTTCTATTATCCAACCATATTGGATAACCGAAGCAAGGGATGAATGGAAGAAGGATGAGGAAGTGTGGACAATCATTCAAAACTTGCAGTAATATCCTAGTACAACTGATACATTTAGTTGGAAAAATGATTCCTTATGGTACAAAGATCACTTATATCTTTGTAAGAATTCCCAACTAAAACAAAATATTCTTTTGGAATTGCACACTTTTCCTTTAGGAGGACATGAGATTTTTAAAAACTTACCACAGGGTGAAGAAAGAATTTTTTTGGATGGCCTAAATATGATATTCAAAAGTTTGTGGTGGAATGTTTGGTTTGCCAGCAGAATAAAGTGGAGACAATTAAGACCCCAGGTCTTCTACAACCTTTATCCATTCCAAGTCAACTTTGGGAGGATATTTCAATGGATTTTATCACAGGTTTACCTATGTCTGAAGAAAAGAGTGTCATCATGGTGGTAGTTGATAGACTTACCAAGTATGCACACTTTTGCGCATTATCTTATCCATTTAAATCAAGTACAGTTGCTACTACATTTATGGACATAATTCAAAAGCTAAATGGAAACCCAAGGGTTATTTTGAGCGATAGGGATCCCACTTTTATTGGAAATTTTTGGACAGAGTTATTTTCTTTTTTGGGTACTCAATTAGATCATAGCTCATCTTATCATCCTTAATCTGATGGTCAAACTAAGATAGTAAATAAATGTTTGGAAGGATATCTTTGTTGTTTTGTATGTGATAAAAAACACAATGGGTTAAGTGGTTACCTCTCGTTTAATGGTGGTATAACACTTCCTTCCATACTACAGCAAAAATGACCCCATTTATGCCACTTTATGGATATCATCCACCATCCATCACATCATCTTTAAGAAAAAAATTGAAGGTTCAAGCAATGGAAGGTCACATCGAACATCAACAAGAAGTTCTCCAACTCTTAAAGGATAACCTAAATTTGGCACAAAATCGAATGAAACAACAGGCATATCAACATAACAGCGAGAGAATTTTTGATGTAGGAGAATGGGTATTTTTACGCCTACAACCATACAAACAAATGTCCCTCAAGTAAGCGAAGAAGGATAATAAATTATCGCCAAAGTACTATGATCCTTAAAAGGTGTTGCAAAATATTGGTACTATGGCATACAAATTGGAGCTTCTTGCTTCTTCACGAGTGCATCCAGTTTTCCATGTTTCATGCTTAAAGAAGGTTATAGGTGAAAATATTCCAATTCAAACAATATTGCCAAAACTTGATGAGGAAGGAAAAATCATATTGGAACATGAAGTAGTCACGGAAACTAGAACTTGATAGCTACAAAATCAATCAATTTTAGAGTATCTCATCAAGTGGAAGAACTTACCCATGGAAGATTCTACATGGGAGGATGAGAATTTTATACAGAAGCACCCAGAGCTACTCAAGCGTTGAGGACAACACTTTTTTGAAGGAGAGGGGCATGTTAAGTCCCTATATGAATAGTGTAGTCCCTTATTATGTTAGTGTAGCCCCCCTTATTTTTATTGTTGTGCCCTTACATTATTATTGTTAGGTCGGCTAGGGTTACATTGTGGCCGCACTAGGATTACATTGTGGCCCCATGGACTCCTATATATAGAAAGGAGGTTTTGTCATTTGTATCATCCAAGAATTGTTCATTCATGTAATGTATTGGAGGTTGCCCCCTCGAAGTGGCTTATTTCTAAGGCGTTGATATCTCTTTTCTTCTATTTTTGGAGTTGGTTTCACAACATAAGGATTTGGAGGGTTTTTCCAAAACCATAATGTTTAAGGATAGGATTATCATCCTAAATCCTTTGTATAGGATGATTCTCTAAGCACCATGATCATGGATTTTGTTTTTCCCATCTTAACCTCTAAGGAGGCCTCCTTCATAACCAATGAAATAAGAGACTTTCTTCCCCACCCAAAGATTTGTGAAAATTGTTCATCCAATAACCCTAAACCTTCACCAGGCTTCAGAGAAAAATCCCCCTCAGTCAAACAACCTTGAGAGGGGGTGATGAGTGAAATATAAAAAAATATGAATGGTAGATTGTTGAAGTGGGGGGAGGATAATATTCAATCATGAGAAAAGATAGATTTAAAATGGGAGACAAGGGTTTTGTAGAACAAGAGGAGAATGAAAAGGTAATGGTAAGGGTAGGGTGGATGATAGGTTTTGGGGGTCTGATAAGCGGGGGGGGGGGGGGGAAGTTAAATACAAGGGGGACCATATGAACATAAAGGAGAAAAACACTGTATATGTCCATATTAGTGACATCTGACACATTTAAAGAGTATTCCTTCATAATCCAACACATGTTTATCAGTCTTGGAGCCAAACTAGATTTAGATGAAGTGAGGAATCCATGAAGCCAAATTTACTCCCACCAGTATCCTTTCCATGGCCATATACCATATATTCTTGTAATATGTGTCCACTTCATAATATAATTCCAGGATGTCTCCAAAATCCATAAAAAATTCCTATGAACAAAATTGAAGTGGGAGGGTCGAGAGGAAAAAAAGATGGGAATTCCGAGAGATTTTATAATCGAGCATTGAATTTGACCATCCATTATTTCAAAAATAGATCATGTGAGCCCCACTTCCAGTGGCATTGAAGAAGTTTTTCCACATCCTTCTTCGATTCAGTGGACCATTCCATCCAACCATTAGCCATGATTATACATTGAGGTGAATAACCAAGTATTAGGGGGGGATTCTTCGACGTTCAATTATGCATTATAGCCATGACCATCATTTTACATGAAAAGCACCCAACTGCAGTAGTCTCTTCCATATTTGAAATATGATTAAGCTTTAATCCCAAGCCCCAAATGACGTTTGTCTAATTTTCTTTCCACTTAACATATTTCTTTCTAGGCTTTACAACCTCCATTCCTGCTAGTTGAAGGAAAAAAAACCAATAGGAATTCAATAAACCCCCACTTTGCATCTCCCATGTCAGTAGTTTACTCAGAAAATCAGATGGTGTAAGGAGGGTACGGGGGGGGGGGTGTCGTGAAGATTTTGTAACCAACTCAAAATAGGGAAATATAGTTGGGTCCGTGAGGTCATAGGTAGCTCGAGGAGAAGAGGTGTTGGAACATTAATAGGCTCCAATTTCGTGGAGGGATTGAGGTGAGGTAAGTCTGAGGTACCACAATGAAGAAAGGGACCCTCGAGCTGAGGGGAAATGATAGTAATAAATGGGTAAAAGGGTGTGCCAATGGAGGATATCGTCATGTAAATAGGGGATATTGAGGCTTTAGGTTTATCCATATATGAAGGTAGAAGAAGGTCTATTAGAGACAAGTTCCCAATTATGGAAAGGGAAAAAACGGACAAAATTCATCTAGCTGGGCCCAAATATGGAGGCCCTTATATGGGTCCTTCGAATAATCAACTAACATGTCCTCGTTGAAAACTTTTGAATTACTATGAACTTGGGTCATGGTGGAGGAGCTTCTCGTTGCATGCCCCCAATCTGGGAAGTTGAGCCCTAGATCACATGAAGACAGGGTTTCACATTAGAAATAAATCTAATCTAATCACAATCTCCAACCTACAAATTTTCTTCCAATTTTCTGGAATATCTAGTTAGAATTTGTTGGAATTGTATATTTGAGTTTTTGAATTTCTACAATCCAAGTGCCCTAGGGGTTTTTCAAGGCATTGAAACCATTTCTACTTTCAAAAATGTAATTTAAGTAATGAAAATTTGTGGTCTCACCAAGAATCGTATCATGAGGTTCCAAAAGAAATTGACAAAACATGGAGTGTTCAATCTCCCTCTATCATTATAGAGTAATCTCAAATTCTATTTTTTGGTAATTTTTCAAGCATATTTTTCAATCCATTTTTTTCTAGAATCCCATCATAATTTGTTGGAATTGAAAAACTATGTTTTTTTTGTTTGTACAAGATCTTTTTCGGGCCATTGAATTGATTTATGCATACAAAAATGAGGAGTCTAAACATTATACACTTTGGATTTTTTTACTAGAATCAATGATACAATTCTAGGTGACATCACAACTTTTCATTACTTAAATTTCAATTTTGAATACATAAATGGATTTAATACTCTGAAAACTCCTTGAGATAGTCAAATTTTACAAACTCAACAACTCAAATTTGAATGTCCAACGAATTCTAACAAAATGTAAGTGTAGACAATTTAATGTTTACTTAATCCATTTCTAAAAAGGTTCTACATAAACACATAAAACATTATATACACACACACACACCGCACATCGAAAAAGTTTTTCTCTCCACATTTTATTTTATTGCATTTTACTAACTAGGGAGTGCCTAAGCTAGAAACAACCCTAATGTTGAATGTAAGAACAATATGTCCACCAATAAAATGTTGTCACAAGAACTGACCATACAAAACTGAATCATGTTTGGATTCCCTTTCAAATATTGTATTTCCTACTGAAATAACTCTCACCTGAAATAACTCTCACCCTTGACCCCTCCATAAAATTTAAACATAAAACCTAAAAAAGATTAAACCCCACAAAACCAAGTAATAGGTCCCTAGTGGATACCTCCCGAAAAAAATCTTAAAAAGAGATGAAAAATAAAACAACTCACTCATGCTATTACATGGATGAACTTTGAATCTTATTTTATTTTTATAAAACACATCTTTAATGATTGTTTATTAAGTACCCCTTGACTTTTGGCATGAGCGCGTGCCCACTGTTATATATTTAGTAGTTTAAATTGGACTTCATTAAATATATGGATGGTAGCCCACTTGTACAACACTATCAATAATACCGCCACTAAGAGATCCCTAGCATTTAGTGCTTATTTTAATTAAAGATGTTAACGAACCAACTTTTGTTTTGCTTTAGTTCACAGCAGGCTTAGAATCACTTTTCCATAGCTTTAGTCACCATCACTCATAAACCTAAATGACTTCACCACATTTAAAAGTAAAAGTAAGATTTTCCTATTAAAATATATATTTTTAAAGATTTTCTTATGAAAATATATTATTTTCTCGTTAAAATGTCGGCCAATAGTACAGGATTTTACATATCACCTTTTCTTGGTCAAATATACAGTTTACATTATTTCTAATTAGTATTAGAGTTGAAATCTTCCTCATGATGTTGCTTTTGCAGATGTGACTTTAGAGGGATTTTTTATATTTAAAAATAATATTTAAATAATATAAAGTATAAAAAAATTTATATAATAATAAAAAACCAATCACATCATTGTATGGATAAAAACTTGTACAAGGCTGGGTGGGACCCACTTGAAAGGAAATTCAAAGAGGCATATCCACAATTTAAAAAAAAACAAAAGAGTGACGAAGTGTGAATTAAATTTGATGTAACATATCATGAACTTTTATCCAAGCACGATAACATATTTAATATTTCTAGAAAGTCATAACATTGAAAGCTAAACTTGAAAAAAATAATTTATTTTAATACTTGGGAAAAAACATACTTTTATGTTGTATTGATGAAGGTAGTGTTATTTTCTCTTTGGAAAGTTGAGATTTGTGTTATACTCTTTTTCGTGTGTTCAATATTGAGGGGTACTTTTCAAGTAATTATGGAGAATATAAAATTTGTCATTATTTCATTAAGTGGGAAAGTGATATTTGACATTATTAATTGTGATCATTAATCTTGATATTGTTTTCAAGAAATTATCATAAAATATATTATTTTAATTAGAAAATTATAATGTTTGAAGTTAAATTTAAATAAATTAATATATATATATATATATATATATATATATATATATATATATATATATATTTGTATTGTTATTTTAGGTTTGGAAAGTGAAAGATTTATGATATGCATTTCTTTTGGGGTAGAATATTGATGCAACTTTTGACTAATTATTGAGAATATATATATTTTTTAATTAAAAGTATTTTTAGCATGATTAATTACTAATATTTAATATTTAATATTTAATAAATTAAAAGGTATAAAATATATAACTTTGATTGAAAAGAAAAGTTCATAATTTTTTTTTATTTCTCACTTGTAAAATTTTTATTCTTTTTATTATATTAATAATCATTGATAATATAAAAAATAATAACTAGCTAATTAAAATATAATTATTATAAATAATATTAAAAAATTTCAATTCCAATTAAAATAATTAAAATAAAACATAACTAATTAAAAAATAATAATTAAAAGAATAACTTTCATAAAATGAAGATAAAATAATTTAATAACTAATACGAAGAACATATATTTTATCTCTATCCTGAAAAAATAAAAACAATAATACTATAATAATTTCTTAATATTATAAATAAAATACTTATTAAATTTTTAATATATAGAAAATATATATTTTATATTTATTAATAAAAATATAAAAAAAAATATTGATGATAATGATGGTGGTTATCGTCCGCTAAGACCAATGCAGTCTATCGGACCTTAAGAAAGGAGAAAGAATCTAAGTTTGATTCTTCAAAATCCTGTTTTTATGGTCAAAGAGAAGGGAAATAAGTGATCTAAGATCACTATAGGTGGGTTGGCTTAATAGGTCAAGAAGACTCGAAGTGTGGCAGATGCTAGGGAATTGAGAGCGAATGTGAGTAAGAGTAGGGCAGTCTAAAAGGAAGTGTTTTTCATCTTCCACCTGCTTAGAATAAAAAATCTAACAGATTCTATCATTCCAAGGGTTTTTTGGAATAGACCACCACCCGGTCTCACTCTGAAGCTCATGGGAATTAGTTCTTATATTAGTGATGTTCATTTTTTTCTTACTGTTGGACAACACAGAGAGATAATTCTGATTATCAAGGGTGGGGTTGATCACTTCCTTATAGTATCTTAGCTTCCTTTTACCCTCCATCTCCTGATCCTCCCACAACTTTTCCTTAAACTTGGAGGTAATAGTATTTTTGATATTATCTTTGCTTCCCATACTAAGCTCCACCTTAATTCCCCAATGGTTGAGCCAGGACTGGACATCCTTATGCCACCCACGCTTGAGGTGAAGATGAGGGTTTTGACTACAATTAGAAGCAATTTTAGGGAGCCTTTTTTATTCCATGTTGTCAAGCTTCTTCTTATACATCAGATATCTAAACATAGTTGTACTTTCAATGGGGGACAAACAAGATTCGATCAAGAGGATAGGATAGGGATTATTTCCCTTGATCTTAAGGTTGTAGGTTATGAATTTATTTTGAATCATCTCAATCTTCCTCCAGTACTCTCTCAATATACTGCAACCCCAAACTTCACATTCGTTTAACACAACAGGGGTGACAAGGGTCTCAAAGAGGAACCTCTTTATACTCCAAATGTAAATATCAACAGACTTACAACTATTTCAAGCTCATAATAAGCTTTCCAACCCCCAATAATAATTTTCTCAGTGCTATAATTCCAGTTGAGATGATGAGGGAAGTCAATGCCCAAATAATTATAAGAAGAAACCTGCTCTAAGCATTGGTTATTATACACGAAACTACCATGGGTGATATTTTTGGATTTAATGATCATGACTTTAGTATTTTCAGTATTAACTGTCATACCCATCTTGGAGTAGTAGTCATGAAGAATCTGGAGCTACTTGTCAAGGTCATCATGGCTTTTTGCAAGAAGAATGATATCATCAGCATAGAGGAGAAGAGTAATGAGAACACTAGCAAGCTTGGCGCCCTTGCACCTCGCAAAACAATATTATTAAAATGAAATTTCCCTATAATAAAATATAAAAGATATATTTTAATCAAAGTATAAAAATAAAAAAAATGTCTCGTGGCGGCAGGTCAATCGGTTATCATGAAGAATCTGGAGCTACTTGTCAAGGTCATCATGATTCTTTGCAAGAAGAACGATATCATCGATATAGAGGAGAAGAGTAATGAAAACACCATCAAGCTCGATGCCCTTGCACCCCACAAAACAATATTATTAAAATGAAATTTTCCTATAATAAAATATAAAAGATATATTTTAATCAAAGTATAAAAAAAAATGTCTCATGGCAGTAGCTCAATTGGTTATCCAATAAATGTGAAATTGTTGTAACTCGAAAGACCCAGATTCAAATCCCCTTGTTATGACTTGGGCGGGGAGGAGGATATATCATAGCATCGAGGAGGAGGATATATCGTAGCCCCCCACATGTTTGCTAATAGTTATGTGTCAAGCGAGTTTCCAATAAAACTAATAATAATATGTTTATTAAATTTTAAATAAAATATAAAATCGTCAATTATAAATTAATAAAATAATTTATTTCATATATAAAAAAGCTATTTACATCAATATAGGAAAGTTATAAATTTAATTTAATTTTAAAAATAATAATTAAATTAAATTATTACTATTAATTGTTACTCTCAATTAATATAAAATATTATGATCAAACTATAAAATTATGTAGAGTATTAAATTATTTGATAAATGTTTATATCAAAATTAATGGATGGTACTATAATTATTTGATAATGTTATGTTAAAACAGAGTTAATGGTACTCTCATGCGGAACTATCTTTGAAGTAATTTTTTTTCTTATTTTTTTTAGGTTAGGAAAAGCCTATCAATATCATATCGAGTTGGAAACAATAGTAAGGGGAGTATTGGTAATAAGAGTAAGAGTTTAGTGAAGTGATCTAAGGTAAAAGAAGTATTGACTGTATCTCTCTCTCGCGGCCAAAATAATATGTATATCGACCCCTAAATAAGAGGGGTTGGGTGTTACCATGTTAATTCAATTAGGTATGGTTTATCATGACTAAGTTTAGTGTCAGACGTAACAATTCTAAGGTTGGGGAACTCATATCTTGATAACGGGTGCGTAAGTCTGAAATTATTACAGGATGTCCAATGTTGTATATGAATTGGCCCATCATCGTGAGTGCAAAAGCTCCAAAGGCGTGGATCATATTCACATGACTGTTAAAGGTGTTAGATCTCTACAGAACCCCTAGAGCAAATGGAGCAAATAGTGGACGACGGTGAAGTCACGAGAAGTAAAGAAAAATTTCTTTAAACTATCATTCGTCGCAAAGGGAACTCGTGAGATCAATAACACACGCATTTTGTGGCTAGTTAACCTTCGGAACGAAGAGGGATCAGAGTCCCACAAAGGAAAAATCGCAAAGGAGGAGTGTAGAGTAGTGATAACGTTGTTAGTTTGCAAGTCGATGCGGGCCTCTAGGAAGTCCTGCCATCTAAACTTTGAAATTGAAATAAGTCGCGTCGGCCCAGTCGGTAGAGTTGGAGGAATCAACCTATGTAGAGAGGAACCGCAGGGAGAAAGCCCGACCTCCGGCAAACTCCATCAACCAACGTTCGACTTCAGTCAAGTCGGGGCCGACCTTATTCAGAGCTGAGGGCCAGTCGGCGTCGGCGTCGGCGTGGATGGCTTTTGATTGAGTCGCGTACGTGGAGACAATCACAAGATATGACCCCTGAACTCCCTTGGAGGGCAAGCCTTATATCCTAGTCTATCTGCCCCATAAATGCACCGATAGACGAAATGGCCACCCTCAGATTAAAGCAATAAATGATTTTACGGTGGCCATTTCGTCTCTTGGTGCATTTATGGGCCGATATACTGGAATATAAGGCTCACCCCCTTGGAGTGGACCCCTTGGGGGTTGCATAAGGTTTGGGGTTTAAAATTTATGGAGTTGTTTAGGGATGCAATAGAATAATTATTATCACATTATTTTTATTGAATTTAGTAAAAAAAATTCAAAAAATCAGATAGTTCGAGTGTTTGAATTTAAAAAATTTTGCTAAAATTTTTCTTAATCTTACCAAAATTTCTAGATTATTTTGTAAACTTTTTTTATACTGAGACAAAATTTATAAAAAATATTTCGATTCTAAAAACATAAAATAAATCTTTCATTGTGAGCACAAGAGTCGAGAAGAATCGAAATACTTGTAGAGGAAAGACACATTGTGTAAGAAAGAGTGGATGGGGTTTCGATTCAATAAAAAGAAAATGTGCTCCACCGTAAAGAAGGAAGACAATTTTGGGCAAGTACATGATAAATATTAAAATATTTTTATGATGATACATTTTATATTGTTCATATTTTAAAAATTATAAAAATTGATTAAATAATAATAATAATTATTGTGTGGTAAATATTTTGTATTGTTTGAAAATAAGAGGTACATATTAAGTTTATGATTTTTGGGTTGGCTTAGAAAAGCATACGAGATCAAGAAAATCTTAGTTATGGAGTTTTGGGATGTTTTATCACTATTAAACATACTAGAATTAGAATTTTAGGATTTTCAAAACAACACAAGACATATTTTTTCTTGTTGATATAAAAACTTAAAAGTAGGGCATATAGGACAACATACGGAATATTTTTTCTTGTTGATATAAAAACTAAAAACTAGGCCACATAGGCCAATTACAAATTGAGAGATACATACAAAGGTCATGAAGGAATAATATAGAAAGATATTGGTAAGGGATACTTGTACTGCTTAGCTATGGTCCAACATTCTTGCTTGATGGGAGAGTCTTCAAAGGATTTCCATGAGAAGGATATCTACGAAGCTGATGAGATACATCCCTAATTGGCTAACTTACCTACAATTTTATTTTTAGTTCTTTTGATGTGAGCAGGGATGATCATTGGAATGGAAGGAATGGGCAATGCTACTCATATGAGTAGGCTTTCAAGTATCCAACTTCAAGATATTTTGTTGATATGGGTGCCATGTAGGCTCTTATGGATAATGTTCATAACAAGTTGAGAATCACCCTCCACCATAAGTTTGGTGTAGCCTTGACTTTAGGCAATCAATAATCTTTATTCTAGGGATTTCAACTTTACTACAATGTTATTGTTATATCCCACAAATCTTGAATAAATGTAGATAAGGGATCCAGAATGATCCTTGAATATATCTTCATAGCTTTACTCGTCTAGGTTTTCTTTTGAAGCACCGCAAAAAATTGAGATTTAGAAAGTTAGGGAGATGAGGGATCCAGGAGGAGGGAATAGGATTTGTAGTAGGGTGGAGGGGCCAATTGTGACTCCTTGAGTATGAAACTATCTTTGAAGCTACCCTAGGGGCTTCACTCAATGAACCTCTAACATATCACGTGTGATCATCGCATATTAAACAATACCCTTAATTTGAGTACACATTGGAAAATACCTCTAAAAATCACATTATTTAATCCCCTACCAATATAAACCCAATACACCTTCCCAATTTAAAAATCCCCTACTTTCATTATATATTGTAGGCATCCATTTTTCATTAACATTTTTTTTACCTCTTTATATTTTTTCATTAACTTTGAGCTCCATTTTTTATACCTCCCAATATAAAAACCCTTTACCCCCTATATATCCCCCAATATATTATGCCAATTTTTCCTCATTATATATTCCCCAATATGAACCCACGTACTATGGAATTGCTCCTGTAGTGAAGCTCCCATGGAAGCTACAAGGCCTCCTCGATTGACGCAAAATTGCACGGTAATTGATTCCTTTACATTCTTTTGAACTGCGATCCCAAGAGAGTTGTGAGGGAGGAATTGATTCTTGAATATGCAATGATTCCTCTCTTTCCAAATAGCCCAAAGGAGTAGCCCTGAAAGGATAGTCTAGATGTGGTTCATGGTGGGATTATTAAAATCTTGATCCTTCCAATCGTTAATGGTGTAAGGGATATTGGTTAGATCATGATCTAATCTCTTTATGCTAGCTTCTAGATCACTCCATAGATGACCGAAATAATGGAAACTATTAAAGAGGTGGCCCAAAATTTTAGCTTCTTGAAGGCACAAAGAAAAACAAGAGGGGCCCATATTCTTGTGTTTATGAATGTTGTCCAAGCATAAGGTTTTCCCTTGAACTAGAAGCCATATGAAGGTGGAAGATTGAATGACAGTATTTTCCCTTGAACTAGAAGCCATATGAAGGTGGAAGATTGAATGACGATATATTAGTCTTTCAGATCCAGGTCTAGATGGAATCTTTTGGCAATTCTTTGAAACTAGCTTATAGGTTATAGGCCTCATGGATGGAAAATGAATTGCTTCGCCTATAACCCCATCATAGTTTACAAGTAATTTGGAAATCGAAATGAGCCTTTGCTAAAGCTTTCACCAAAAATTTGACCAAGTCTTGTCCCTCGCCTTGAGTTTCCATTCCCCACAAATTAACCATTGTCTCCATGTTTGATCTATGTTAGATGCATCCCAATAGTCTTTGAATTTATGAAGGCCTTGGGATGTCATGTGGAGGCACATAGTCGTTTTGGTCTCGAAATTTTGGGAGCTATTTCCATGAATCCTCCCAAAAAGTGGATTGACCAAGTCTTGTCCCTCGCCTTGAGTTTCCATTCCCCACGAATTAACCATTGTCTCCATGTTTGATCTATGTTAGATGCATCTGAATAGTCTCTTGAGTTTCCATTCCCCACGAATTAACTATTGTCTCCATGTTTGTTCTATGTTAGATGCATCCCAATAGTCTCTGAATTTATGAAGGCCTTGGGATGTCATGTGGAGGCACATATTCGTTTTGGTCTTGAAATTTTGGGAGCTATTTCCATGAATCCTCCCAAAAAGTGGATGTATGTTCATCGTGCATTTCACAGAAGTAGTGTTGTTATACAAAGTGAATTCCTTTTTTTTCTAGATTCCAAATGGAGGAACCCATTGCTTGTCCCGGAGAATAGAATTCTTATGAGTTCACCATATGCATTGAATTTTTTGCTAGATTCAAAATGGAGGAGGTTGTTGCATTTTTGTGAGGATTGAATTCTTATGAGTTACCCAATAGGAATGTCAATACATATTTCTTCTTATGAGTTGACCAAATGCATTAAATTTTTTGCTAGATTCCAAATGGATGAGCTTGTTGCATTTTTGTGAGGACCAAATTCTTATGAGTTACCCAAAAGGAATGTCAATACATATTTCCTCATCCAAATAGATTTCAAAGGTTTTGAATTTTTTTTTTTTGACCCATGAGGGATTTGAACCTTGATTTCATAGCTTACATAATACTTCATAACATGGAGACCAATTGAGTTGTCCATGTGGGCTTAAAGGTCTTCAAAATATTATTATTATTTACAAAAATAATTAATATGTAAGTTATATCTATATATATATATATATATATATATATATATATATATATATATATATATATATATATATATATATATATAAACAAGGGAGTTGTTTATGGAGTTGGAGGAATTGCCACCAAAAGTGGCTGGAATTTGGGCAATTTTTTTTAAGAAATTTTGAAGAAGCAGTGTTTGAATCATGTTTTTTATGGGGGACTACGGCACCCAAAATATTGAAGTTTGATAGCTATAAACTAGATTTACAAAAAAAATATCGAAGAACGAATTGTCTCAACCCCTTGAGACTTCTCGGCTCTGTAGTCTCTTTTGCGCTTCTCACTGAGTATGATGATTTTTTCAGATCTTGTCTCCAGTAGTTGCGTTTGTTTGGCTAGGCATGTCGCCTATGGGTCTTGCTCTCCCTTGCAATTTTATAAGAGGTTATATTGGTTTTGTTATGGATGGCTTTCTGCCTAAAGGATATGTTTCCTTCATGCTATTTTATATGAGGTTATGGACTATGTTGAACATGATAGAAATCAACAAGATTTTGTTTCATATAGGCAAAATTGTTTCTTTTATATTTACAGACTTGGTTAGTAATTGCTATTGCCAAATAGTTGAAGTTGTATACTACTAATTTCTTATTTATCTTCAGTTTTATGTTTATTCTTATAATACATGGTGTTTTTTCCTCTCTAAAAAAATATAACTCAATTCATTTCCTATGATGTTGGTTCATATGACACTTTTTTAATTAATTAATTAAATTAAAAAAGCAACAAACAACAAACACATAATTATTAATTATTTTTTCATATATATATATAAGTCCAACCCACATAGATTTGAACTTTTGAATCTCATATTTTACATATTACTTCATAGCAAATTGATAACAAATTGAGCTATACTTCATAGACAAATAAATATAAACTTTTAATATCTCAATACTATTAAAAATATTTTAAAACATTTCAAAACAATTAAATTTTTACCATTACCTTAACAATTATTAATAATTAAATTAAAATTATACCTTAACCATTATTAATAATTAAATTTAAATTATATTTATTAAAAAATATTCCAAAACAGGTAAGGCTTTCCTCAACTACAATGACTTAGGGTTTTGTATATCCTAAAATAAGTACATGAAAAAGCTGATATCTGTGTGTAGATTGAGTGAATCTCAAAATACCTTTATACATTGTTAGCAGCATACTTTGTTGAATGATATTTATTATTCTATATACCTTATGTTTTTATGTGAACGTTTCATCTGGATATTTATTATGCTTCTGCTTCATGCAGAAGCCAAAAATCACCTTCCGTTGAAAAGCCAGAAGATCCTTAGCTTGCACAAGTGAGCAGGAGAAGTGATGTCTTGTAGAAGGTGCAGTGCCAATCAAATTACATCGTAGAAGATGCCACCATAATCATCATATTTTTATTTGTAGGCATTATCAAGAAGACTATTTTTTTTTTCTTTAATGTAATTCACTCTATTTTTTGTTTCCTTAATGTAATTCAGTCCAATCTGGTAATAGCTACATCCACAACAAACGGACAATCCCACCACAGGACTACACTCCCCTTGACATTATCAGGAATATTGTTGTTAAATAAAATGTAACAGAACTACACTCCCCTATTATTTTTACGTGCATAAAAACTTTAGATCATAAAAGAAAGCATACTCGATTCTTTATAGCTGCAATCTAAATACATGGATTGGCATCATGAACTTATGTCCATTGCAGATAGGTTAAATAAATTTTTTTTTTTCTAATCATCAGATTATGAAATATTCTAGAAATATAGAACAGAAATGCCCAGATTATCAACTATCAACTAAAAAAAACAAGGCTACAATCCATTGAAGCAACCAATACATTGGTCTTCTCTGTCAGTGGATGTCAACCGACCAGTGGAAAATAAAATTACAAAACACTTGAACGCCGTAAATATTGTGGGCGAAGTGAGTCAAACATCGAAACTGAGCATGAGCAAATTACTATCATGGTGCAGTGAGTCAAACATCGAAACTGAGCATGAGCAAATAGACCTACGCTCATATGGGAAGTATACGCTGAGATAGAGCCGAACGCTGTTGCAATAGAGGTGTATTCGACTGTAACAGAACCGGCGACTGAACCCTAAAATGATGGCATTTAAGTAGCGTGGAGAGTTCAAACGATAAAATGATGGTCACAAGAGACACGTAAGGAGAGTGGTGACTTCGACATTAAAATGTTCGGTGTTGATGTTAGAGAGTGGTGAATTGAGAATTAGAATACATCTCTTTTGTTTTATCAACTATTTTAACGTGTATGTTGAATTGTTTTATCAATTATTTTAACGTGTTTTGAATGTAGGCGAGGTTTATGAATCTAAGCCATAACTAATAAAGTAGGGAGCTTGTAGAATTTATTTATTTATTTATTTCATTTTTATTTCACATTTGTTTTTCTATTGTTTTGATATAGGTTAATTTTAATTTAAGGAAAAAAAGTAATTACACATTTTATTATAAAATGAACCATTTTGCTAAATAAAATTTTCTTATATAAATAAATGTTATAAATAATAATGAGAAATTTATAATGGAAAAACTTATTATACAGAAATAAGTACATATGTATATGCTCATGCAGAAAGAAGTATACATATATCAATTTGCATATACATGAGCTAAATAACACATAAAATCTAAACACCAATCACCATACAAAAATACACACAGAAACAAAAAAAAAAAACATAAGAAAAAATCAACCCCAAATTCATAAATGTAATAGTTGGATATTTCTTGGTTTTAATATTATCTCCACGAAGATCAAGGCACCCATGTTCTCAGTGTGGATGGCTAGTGGGTCCCTTGGAAGTCCACATTAACCAATTATGAATTCTTATCAATAATTATTAGCTCGATGATAAAGATTTACCCTCCATAAAATATTCTAGAATTTTCATAATAGTATACATAAATCAATGTTTGAGATTTATCTACAATGTAGTTATGTATTTTTTATCCTTTTAATTAAATTAATTAATTAAAAAAAATGTTATATAAACAAGTGTGATATGAAATGACTTACGAGTTATCTTTTTTTGGACATGTAGTATTGATAAGCCATAATAATGACCCATAATATTATAACGAAGCCTATTTACAAATTAAAACCTCCACGATAAAGTAGTAATAAATATATTTAATTAATTTTTAATATCCAAGTTAAATTTAAATTTGTTATTTATTTATTTATAATTTTTTGAATAATAATAATAAAAATAATTTAATTTTAATAATATGACAAAATTAGATATTAAATTGATATATGAGATATTTTCATTTAAAATTCATAAAGACATATATATTTTAATCTTCTTTGAATTTGAACCTATAATATTTTACCAAAGAAACACATAACCTTAATCAATGTTTTATATATATATTAAATTTCTCTCATTTATATTTATACTTTGTTAATATGAAATTGAGATTTATAATTTCTTCATTCCACATACAAAACAAATATATGTAAAATAAACAATTCAATAATCTGAAAATTTCAAACTATAAATGCATATCATATACTTAGTACTCCTTGAAATCAAGAGTGGAAAGTATTTATTTATTGTTTCAAATTAAAAGTGGAGAAAATGTTTACTCATTCATTATTAAATAAAAGTAAATAACAAAATTATTAACAATGTTAGAATTGAAGTAATGGAAAAATTATCACATCATTTAAATAAGTTACTTTCATTTAAACAAATATTTTATAATTATTTTATTTTTTAAATATAATTACTTTGTAAGTTATTTACAAAAATTTTCTAGATAATCAAATTCACTTTTAATTAACATTATTTTTTAATAAATTCACATTTAAATCTTTATATTAATAAAAACTTGATAACTTTACTTTTTACAATTATATCACATATTTAAATTACTAAAAAATAAGAAATAAATATGCATCACTATAATATGACATTGAAAATAAAATATAAATAAGAAGTCTTATGCAATAGATCAATTACCGAAGTCATATTTTTTTTTACAAGAAAATAGTTTTTATTTTA